>OY992879.1:10518729-10576229 GCA_963921405.1 Cepaea hortensis | reverse complement strand
ACATTGATTTGTATAGTTATTTATTCATTCTTTCGGACAGCAGCTGGTTACATAGTCATAGCTGCGAAGTAGTTCGAGCTACGTAATTGTTGTATGTTCATACGCTTTAATTCTTTTTGTTCTGTATTTGCCCTATACTTGTTGGCCTCATTAGTTATATCGTTATAATATTGCCACTTACATATCGATTTCTATTACTTGTATTTTGTAAGTTAATGTAATTGTGTATTTTTATGATCTTGTATTTTTACCTAATTTTGACTAATTTACACTTACTTCTTGGATGAAATGTCTGAGAAGTGGCAACATTGGCTCAATAAATCAGGAATACGTTTTGGACACTTAAACATATGCAACGTATTCAACAAGCTGCCAGATTTATCTTCTATTCTTAATCAAGATTTCACGTATTCGGCCTTAGTAAAAGTAGACTAAATGAAAACATTTCAGATGAGGACATCTCTATTAAAGGGTACAAAGTTTTTAGAAGAGATCCCTGTAGGAAACAAGAGACAGGCATAGTAGCCTATGTTTCTAATCTACTAAATGTTCACCGTAGGCTAGACTTTGAAACTTGCGAAATAGAATGTATTTGGTTGGAGTTAAAACTTCGAAACCGCACACCCCTGATAATTGGCTACCTCTATCGAAATCCCAGGTCTGGACACGTTTGGTACGAAAACGTCACTACCATGATTGATGTGGTTTTCGCTTCCGGGAAGGAAATTATACTACTCGCAGACTTTAACACTGACACCAACAAATCCCATATAATTTGGGGAAATATAATTGCATCATACAACTTCCAACAAATAGTAAAACAAGACACTAGAGTAACAAACTCATCTTCAACACTGATAGATCACATTTATGTAACTTGCTCGGACAACATCATAGAATGCACCGTGCCCAATTGTGCAGTGAGCGATCACTACCCAATATGCTGCACATTGTCTAAAAAATTAATTAAAACACCTAAACATAAACACATAACTGTAAAATATATAAGCTACAAAAATTTCAACCAAAACGCATTTTTAATTTTTACAGGACTTGCTCAGTTCACCTCTAAACAAAGTTTATCAACTTCCAGACCCGGATTATGCTCTGGAATCCTGGATGAAGATATTTATTGATGTGTTTGATAGACATGTGCCAATCAAGGAAGTTAGAGTAAAACATCATGTCAAACCACCTTGGATCACCCAGGAAATTCTTGAAATTATGAGAGACAGAGATAAGGCACATAAAAAGCGGGATCTCAGCACATACCGTACTCTTAGAAACAAAGTTCAATATACCATACGAAAAGAAAAGAAAAATTACTTTAAGAACTTGGTAATGGATAAAACAAATAGTAAGGATATATGGAAGGCAATTAACACCTTGACAAACATGCATAACTACTCAAATCCATTACCATCAAATCCTATTTCATGCGACCAATTCAGTAACTTTTTTTCAGAATGACATAGGTCAGTTGAAGGCTACAATACTAAATTCTCCTTGCAACTTATCTTTACTGTCACCGTTTTGCCAGACCAGATGCCCTCGCGATATCCTTTCTGACATACCGCTAATGACAGTCACTGAAGTATTCACTTACCTCAGTAAACTAAAAAACACAACCTCATCTGGGTTAGATGGAATCAGCAGTCGGATTCTCCACTGTGCTGCGCCAGTGATCTGTGTATCACTAACCTATGTTATAATCAGTGTCTCACCAAAGTTCACTTTCCATCAGCTCTCAAAATCGCTAAAGTGTATCCTCTCCTTAAATCTGGTTCATTGGACAATGGTCTCCCGAACAATTATAGACCCATCTCTTTACTATCATCACTAGACAAACACATCCATAAGGTAACATTACAGTATTTAGATCGCAACAAGCTTATAGTTGACAGTCAATCAGGATTTCGACCAAAATATTCTTGCCATACGGCCCTAACAAACATGATAGAAAATTGGCACCAGAATATAAATAACAACAATCTATGTGGAGCTGTGTTTATCGATTTCAGAAAAGCATTTGATATGATAGACCATGCCATTTTAATTAAAAAACTAGAGACAATGAAAATTTGCCCTAATGTTGTGACGCTAATATCTTTTCTGTCAAACAGAAATCAAGTAGTATCATACAATAAATCTCTGTCCCAAACCACTACCTTCAATACTGGAGTAACGCAAGGCTCTATTCTTGGCCCTCTATTATTCGCCATATATATTAATGATCTACCTTTGCATCTTTCGTCGCCCTGCAATCTATTTGCAGACGACTGTACAGTGTATACAAACGCTGAAAGCAGTAATTTGCTGGAGTCGTCTTTGCAACAAGAATTAAATAATGTAGTTAGGTGGAGCTATGCGAACCGTATGCAAATTAACATCACTAAAACAAAATCAATGTTATTAAAAACCAGACAAAGACTTCAGACTCTAAATTCGTACACATCACTTCAACTTCACATCGATAAAATGCCAGTAGAAAGTGTAATTGAGCACAAAACATTAGGCCTCATCATTGATAGATACCTAACCTTTAATCCTCACTTTCAAGCGCTCACTAAACAAACAGCGAAAAAAGTCTACCAACTCGCCAACATTAAAAATTTCCTTGATGAGGACACAAGGAAAATATTCTATACGTCTCACATACAGACACATTTTGACTACTGCTCTACAATCTGGGACGGTTGTTCCAATTCAAGCACCAAGCGACTTTACTCAGTCCAGAAACGGGCCATGAGTTTAATTTATAGCAAACATTTAACTGACAATCCTAGCCTGCATAAACGCCTTCAGTTACTACCACACCGCAAACGTCTGCTTTTCAATAAGGCCAAACTAATTCACAAAATCCTACATTGGAATGCCCCAAATTACCTTTGGGCATTGTTTGAATATAATGCTAGACACAGTAAACGATTAATTATATTACACATTCCGAAGCCTAGGATAGACTTATACAAAACAAGCTTCACGTACTCTGCAGCTCAGCTGTGGAACAATCTTCCACATGAAATAAAAGACATCACCAAACTCTATACATATAATCGCAAATTATTTGAACACTATCTCAGTACGGATTATCTTCCCCCTTAATGATAGAAGTAATAATAATAATAAAACCCTAGTATAACAGCCAGTCCCCTTTTGGTAGGCCAGTATATGCCACATAGCTAATAACAAGTGCTACACCAGTGCTCCACATGCCTTTATAATGCATATCTTTTATATTTTTGCTGTTTTCAATTAGCCTTGAATGATGTGTGAATGGTATAATGTATGAAAGAGAGTGATAAAAGGGCAGAATGTTAGACGGGCCTGCGTGCCCAATTCTTAACCCTTACAAAATAAAGTTTTGTTGTTGTTGTTGTTGTTGTTGTTGTTGTTGTTGTTGATATTCCCATGGACTCTGCTATTCCCGCTGTCCAAAGTTTACGTAGTCGCCCTCTTCCTCTGTTTCCATCTCTGTTTCTATGTGTGTATTGACAGACTTCCCATGGTCAGGTTTGTGTCCTAAACCTGCGACTGGCCTAGCAAGCTGGCAGCCGATCTTCATACTGCTCGTAGAAAAACTAAGACGTATAAACGGACTACTACTCCTGCTGCTGCTGCTACTGCTACTGCTACTACAACTACTGCTACTACTACTACTACTACTACTACTACTACTACTACTACTACTACTACTACTACTACTACTACTACTACTACTGCTGCTGCTGCTGCTGCTACTACTACTACTACTGCTGCTGCTGCTGCTGCTGCTGCTGCTGCTACTACTACTACTACTACTACTACTGCTGCTACTACTACTACACCAACTACTACTACTACTCCTACTACTACTACTACTACTACTACTACTACTACTACTACTACTACAACTACTACTAATATTACTACTACTATTACCATTACAGTAAGTTAGTACTTATACCTTCGTCGTCTGTTTCTTTGCATTTATCAAAGTCATTGTGTTCCTGACAAATATAAAGAAATTCACAGAAAAGTCGGAGAATTATGTAAGGGGGCAAAAGAAGCATAGCCCGAGAAAAACTGCATAGAAATTGAAAAACAACACGACATCAAAAATACCAAATTAATGTACAGAAGAATTTATGACCTTACTAATAAAAAACACATACATCAATAGGCTGCTTAAAACCAAAAGGTGGAAAATCATTCTAGAAAATTATCAGATATTACATGTGTGGTCAGATTATGCGAAAAAGCTTTATGATGATAGCAGAGAACAGTATTATATTCAGAATAATAATGAAGGACTATCGAATTTGAAGATGGCGGTTCAGAGTGCTCTTAAGCATATGGAAATTGGTAGGACCCCCTGTTCAGACTTCACAACAGAAATCATCAATGCCTTAGAAGAATATGGAAAAGAACAAATCACCACACTGCTGAACACAATATATTATACTAGAGATATATCTCCTGAATTATGTAATTCTATACTTATTGCAATCCCATAGAAATCAGGAGCCTTGGAATGTGATCAACATCGAACAATTAGTATAATGTGCCACACCAAGAAGATTTTGCTAAGAGTTATCTTGTAAAGTGTTGGGACGAAAGTAAACCCGAAATGGGAGAATAATAATATGGGTTTTGTATATTTAATGGTGTATATGTGCTGAGAACATTAATTGAACAATAGAAGTAAACTAAGACCCACATCATTGCGTTATTTATTACACGAAGGCTTTTCGGAAATTAAGACATGTCAACTTGATGAAGATGCTAGCGGATCTATAAATTGATGGGCAATACATTAGACGTGTAAAAAACATATATTTTAAACAACAAGCTGCCACAAAGATTGATAATGAAGTAGGTCAATATCAGCATGTTAAGAGGTGTGTGAGACAGGGATGTGTAATGTCTTCAGATCTTGTTTTCCTGTACAGTAAACATAATTTCAGAAATGTAGAAGATATGAGAGGTATCATCATTGGGGGACGTAACATCAATAACATTAGATATGCAGATGCTACAGTATTGTTTGCAGCCAGTGAGCAGGTTCTACAACATTTAGTAGATGCAGTTGTTGCACAACTGAACACAGGGTTAGCATTAAATTGTAAGAAGACACCAGGAAGAAAGAAATACTCAATTGTCAAATAAAAGTACATGGGGATATTCTTAGCAGGGTTAGGATCGGCTAGCCTCTCCCAGGAGGGGTGAAGAGCGAAAATTAGTAGCCTGCCGATGACCCGCAGACTACACAAGTCAACCCCCACCTCCACGTGGTGCAGACCGGGCAACCATGACCGCGAGGTCATGGGCTAACGGGGCTATGGCTCGCCAAAGGGGATGGACTCCCTGTAGTCAGATTAGTGTCCTAAACCTGCGACTGGCCTAGCAAGCCGGTAGGGGATCTTCTTACTCATCTCATCTCATCATGTTCCTCTTGTACCTTGCGGTGTCGAGGTGAAGTATAAACTTCGTGAGAGTGCCCGGTTATGGGCTTCGTATATCGACATTCCCATGGATTCTGTTATTCCCTCCGTCCAACGTTTACGTGGTCGGCCTCTTCCTCTGTTTCCATCTGGTCTGTACATCATTGCTTGTTGTGGCATGCTGTTGACTGGTAGCCTACTTGCATGGCCAAACCATTTGACCTGCTGCTTTCTAATAAAATCTAGAGCAGCTTTAACCCCCACTTTAGTCCTTATTTCTTCATTTCTGATCTTATCTATTCTTGATACGTTGAGTATTCTTCTCAGGAACCTCATTTCTGTTGTTGTGATTTTTCTTTTCTCTTTTTCTGTCATTGTCCAGGTTTGGCATTGGTAGCACAGAGTTGGTAGGAAGATTGTGTTGTAAAGTGCTTTCTTAGCAGTTATTGATACATGTTTGTTCTTTAGTATTGATGCCATTTGTCCAATGAGTTGATTTGCCTTATTGCACCTATTTTCGATCTCGTCTTCTGATCTGCCATTTGATGATATTATACTTCCTAGGTACTTGAAGCTCTTTACTTGTTTCAAGGGATGTTCGTTTAGGTGAATTGTTGCTGTTTGTTCTTCTTTAGTTATAGTCATTACCTCTGTTTTGCTTGTGCTAATTTTCATGTTATGTTCCCTACACATTTCGTTTAGACTATTCATGTGGTCTTGTAATGCAGCTTCTGATTTTGCTATTAGATCTTCTTACTGCTAGTAGAAAAACTAAGAAGTATAAACGGACTGATCAGAAATGAAGAAATCAGGACTAAAGTGGGGGTTAAAGCTGTTCTAGATTTTATTAGAAAGCAGCAAGTCAAATGGTTTGGCCATGCAAGTAGGCTACCAGTCAACAGCATGCCACAACAAGCAATGATGTACAGACCAGATGGAAACAGAGAAAGAGGCCGACCACGTAAACGTTGGACGGAGGGAATAACAGAATCCATGGGAATGTCGATATACGAAGCCCATAACCGGGCACTCTCACGAAGTTTATACTTCACCTCGACACCGCAAGGTACAAGAGGAACACGATGAGATGAGATGAGATGAGGGGATATTCTTAAACAAGTGAATCAGTACAATTATCTCGGAAGAGTCATAACATCTGATGGGAGATACCTTGAAGAGATTAGGACAAGAATCGCCATGGCCAAGGTAGCCTTTTGCAAGATGCAAAACATACTGATCAATAAATAATATTTTAGTTGCAACAAGAAAGAGAGGGTTGAGGTACTTCATAGAACCTATACTTTTATATGGATGTGAAGCGTGGAAAATGAGCAGACAAGATGAGGTTGTGAGGTTTGTGAGGAAAATGCAAAGAATACCATGGACAGACAGAATAATTGGAGAAATTGATGACAACTGGCGAGGTAGAGGGGAAGAGAATAACGGGAAAGCAGAGAATTAAATACCTGGATGGCTTGGCAAAGGTGGTCTAGACATGAACACTGACCTGA
Source organism: Cepaea hortensis (assembly GCA_963921405.1). Classification (NCBI taxonomy): domain Eukaryota; kingdom Metazoa; phylum Mollusca; class Gastropoda; order Stylommatophora; family Helicidae; genus Cepaea; species Cepaea hortensis. The sequence goes on along the minus strand of OY992879.1, from coordinate 10,569,295 downwards.
TCCACGCCTCTGGTGATCGAGTGAAATGGCGAAACCGCCCACGCATATCGGCATGGCACAGGATGAATGAACGAATTGTGTTCCTTCCACTTCACTTATCCTTTGCAACTCACAGAAACATTTACTTATCACTCATTGTTGGCCACAATGTTTTTTTTTTCACTGACACTCAAAGATCTATATTTTATTAATCAATTCATTTCACAAACAATTATCTCATATATCACATTCCAACGTAATCTATATCTTGAAACATCACAAAGATGCTAATTAAGTTAGTTGCAACCATCAAACTGCGCATACATCCAAGAACAAGTACAACAAATGTATTAACATCAGATTACCAAAGCAGCTGTTTCCAATGATGTTCATGTTTGATTCATTTTCTTTCATTGATTGCTTTGGTCGGGAGACTTTTTGGGCAGGCGGATGTAATGTCTTTTTTATGAATGTTACCAGCGGGAATTTTCCAGCATTACAAAACTGCATGTAGTGGGGGATAGAAGATTATAACAGGGTCAAGGCAATACGGACTCAATGTGTCACTGGATAATGATGTGTTGTGCAGAGTGTGTGTGTTGCAGCATACGTTTGCGTATGGGTACATGTTTGTGTGTATGAGAATGATGTTTGTATATATAAGTATATGCTTACGTATGAGTATGTATTGTTTTATAAATATATATTGGTGTGTATGAAAAACAACATGTAGGTTCTGCTGAGACGCATCAAAAATTGCCAACTGCAAAGACAAAGAACAAGAACAACATTAACATAATCTTCCCAAAGCAGCTGTTTTCTTTCATGTTCATATATGAAAAACCATGCCTCTTTGATGTTCCTGTTCTTCTTAATATTTGTGTTTCTGAACATCATCATAACATGTAGTTGTTTTCATCAAGGCACGGATCATGGAGTATTATCATTATAATTATATTCATATTATTATGACATATAAGAAAATGCCGTTGGAACTACATCGGTCATGTACTCAGAATGGACAAGACAAGATTCCCCAACCAAGCCCTCTTATGGTCACCAGTAGGGAAAAGAAAACGGGGAAGACCAAGAGAGATCCTGTGTAGAACCATCATTAGAGAAGGCTCATTCAATGGCCAAGTAAACATCCAGGATCTACAACAGGTAGCAGCGAACCACCGGACATGGAGAGCCATGACCTCTGCCCAATGGGCCGCCTTAGGCTCAAGAGGAAAGACTAATTAAATAACTAATTACGACACAGTCTTCACGGTCGCTGTGTTTACTGTTCTTGTGCTTGAAATTCCGGGGCACTGAAGATGAGATGGCGGGCTTTTTCAATACACAGGTCGGTCAGCTGCACTTCACCGTTGACTTCTGGTACAGAAAGCAATTACAAACTACTGAACGTAAAAACGCTTATAATATCAACCGGGGGTTAGGATTGATGGCAATGTCCAGAAAGGGACATGCGACGTTACATTATGATGGCTAATGATACTAATGGCAATTATGACACTGATGATACTGATTGGGGCCTTTACGGCTCGGGCAGGAGGGAGAATTGTGAAGGAGGACGCTGGTGCTTTCACTGAAACCACAAGTAGCCTGACTATGGAAGTCATGGCAATAAGTAAAGCAATAACATGGCTGGAGACACAGACATTCACTAGGGCATGTTTCCTTAGCGACTCAATGAACATGATCAAGAGGATAGAGGAGGGGTCGATCCGAAGAGAATGGTTGCTGCCTCTGGAGCGGTCTCGGTTGGCAAAGATTAGTTTCATCTTCGTGCCAGGGCATGCGGTAGTACAAGGAAATGAGCGGGCTGACAAGCTCGCGGATGAGGCTACGGTGGAGGGCGGACGCGCCATGGACCAGGCTGACATTCTGAATGCTCTACGAGAAGTAAGACTTTTGCGTGAACCGAGTGATGACTGTGAATCTACAACCATGGCCAGACTGCAAGAACAGCAAATTAAAAGAGGGGTGGCCAAACAAGAACACTACGCAGGGAGCCAAAGAAGATTAATAAACCAACACAGAACTGGCGTCGTTAGCCGCTACACGCTGCGGGATTTGCTGAGGAGGGGATCCGAGAAATTTTGGACTGAATGGTTCGATGTGCAATGAGGATGATCTTTCGACTAACTAACTAACTAACTAACTAACTAACTAACTAACTAACTGATACTGATTTCAATAATGTCATTGATGGTACTGATGCCACTGATGACAATGATGTCACTGATGGTACTGACGGTACTGATGGCACTGATGGTACTAACGGCACTGATGATACTGATGGCATTGCCGGTACTGATGGTGCTGATGGTACTGACGGTACTGGTGGTGCTGATGGTACTGACGGCACCGATGGTGCTGATGGTACTGACGGTACTGATGGTGCTGATGGTACTGATGACACTGATGGTACTGACGGCACTGATGGCACTATTGGTACTGAATATACTGATGGCACTAATGACACTGATGGTACTGATGACACTATTGGTACTGATAGTACTGATATCACTGATGTCACTAATGTTACTGATGACGATGATGGTATTGATGACACTGATGACACTGATGTTACTGATGTCACTGATGGTACTGATGTTACTGATGACACCGATTTCACTGATGATACTGATGGTACTGATATGGCTGATGGTACTGATGGCACTGGTGGTACTGATAGTACTAATGGTGCTGATGGTACTGACGGCACTGATGGTACTGACGGCACTTATGGTACTGATGGCACTGATGGTACTGATGATACTGGTGGTACTGATGGCACTGATGGTACTGATTGTACTGATGGTACTGATGGTACTAATGGCACTGACGGCACTGATGGTACTGATGACACTGGTGGTACTGACGACACTGATGGTACTGATGGTACTGATATGGCTGATGGCACTGATGGTACTGATGGTACTAATGGTACTGACGACACTGATGGTACTGATGGCACTGACGGCACTGATGGTACTGATGGTACTGATGGTACTGATGGTACTGATGGTACTGACGGCACTGATGGTACTGACGGCACTGATAGTACTGATGGCACTGATGGTACTGATAGTACTGATGGCACTGGTGGTACTGATGGTACTGATGGTACTGACGGCACTGATGGTACTGACGGCACTGATGGTACTGATGGTACTGATGGCACTGATGGTAGTGATGGCACTGATGGTACTGATGGTACTGATGGTACTGATGGCACTGACGGCACTGATGGTACTGATGGTACTGACAACACTGATGGTACTGACAACACTGATGGTACTGACGACACTGATGGCACTGACGACACTGATGGCACTGACGACACTGATGGCACTGACGACACTGATGGTACAGACGACACTGATGGTAATGACGGCACTGAAGGCACTGACAACACTGATGGTAATGACGTCACTGATGGTACTGACGACACTGATGGCACTGACGGCACTGATGGCACTGACGACACTGATGGTACTGCGACACTGATGGTACTGACAGCACTGATGGCACTGATAGTACTGACGGCACTGATGGTACTGACGGCACTGATGGTACTGATGATACTGACGGCACTGGTGGAACTGATGGTACTGACAACACTACTGGTACTGACGGCACTGATGGTACTGATGGCACTGATGGTACTGACGGCACTGGTGGTACTGACGGTACTGATGGTACTGACAACACTGATGGTACTGACGCCACTGATGGTACTGACGGCACTGACGGCACTGACGACACTGATGGCACTGACGACACTGATGGCACTGACGACACTGATGGTACAGACGACACTGATGGTAATGACGTCACTGATGGTACTGACGACACAGATGGCACTGACGGCACTGATGGCACTGACGACACTGATGGTACTGACAGCACTGATGGCACTGATAGTACTGACGGCACTGATGATACTGACGGCACTGATGGTACTGATGGTACTGACGGCACTGGTGGAACTGATGGTACTGACAACACTGATGGTACTGACGGCACTGATGGTACTGATGGTACTGATGGCACTGGTGGTACTGATGGCACTGGTGGTACTGATGGTACTGATATAACAGTACAGATGACACGACAAGGCTGTGTATTGTGGATGACTCGTGTCGAAATAGTTGACAAAGTCCCGACTATGATATAGGTATAAGTTTATTAAATGAAACAATACATCGTCAAACTGGTGATGTTAACTTTCAGACATCTTTGTTGTTCTTCTCATAGCCGAATCCCAAGTGACGCGTGAGCAACCCTTGGATACCTAAACCCATTCGTGCTCACGCGTTCACTAACTTTATTTCCCCATTAGTTAATGAATGCGCAGCATTCATTAACTCCCTAACTACTCTTTCCAGCTAACCTAAATCCCATAACAGAGATACTGTTATAATACCTACCTTTTTCAGCAAGACTTTTTCTCTGGAAAAGTCTCAACTCCAACCCTTAAACACTTAGCTCAATACTGAAATATTTCTCCTTCTATACCACATCTGCCCAACAATCCCTCAACATATATTTCATAATTCAAATCTCATCCTCCTATCTCATCATAGCCAAACGCTAACCAGAGACATATTTTATACAATGTCAGTAATACAAAACCGTACTATAAACTCTCTACAAAACTCTCTACAAAACTCTCTACAAAACTCTCTATAAGCGAACCGCTTTTAAAGTGTCCATCTAAATTATGATTGAACAAAATTGAAGATATTTTCCTTATCTTTTTCTCACTTAATCACATTCTCACTATTCCATGATAGACAGAAAAAAGTTTAGTTTAGATTGGTTTCGTGCGCACCGAAGAAAGTAAGAAAGTTAGAAAATAGTAAGAAGTAATCACATTTCTCTTCCCATGCATTCTCAAAACTTTATAAAATAAAGCTTTCAAAATGTATCTTCATTGCCGTCAATAATAATTTTTGTTATCAAAAAGTTATGTTAATCCAAAACTACAACCTTTTGTATTATTCACCTCGTCAAGTTCAACCATTCCTTCAAAACCTCCAGAGTCCACTTATTTAAATGCCAAAATTCAACCTGGCATTCCCCCCATATTCTCCCATTAAACGCTGTTCAACCCAGCTCCTATTTCAACCCCCATCTACCCAGTATCGCCCGTCATTCCCCTCATCCATGGCTTTCAATCCATGTATTTACATTACGAACCGTCTAATGTAGTCTCTAATTCAATCCCCCAAACCATTTTTAAACCCCATGTAATTATCAATTGTTGCTGACAACCCCAGCCACTTTTAAATATACTCCTCCACTATATACTGAGTTATTTCGCTAATCACCACAACTTCCCCCTTAACTCAATCATGTTTCACCCTCAATTTCTATTTATAAACGTTATACACGTTAAGCAACTCAATTTCAAGTCACAAAATTCATAAAACGAAGCATGGCCCTACTCCATGTTTCATATTTTCTGCAAGCTCCCAAGAACAACTCTTCATTTTTTTCCATAACTGAACGTCAACCTAGAAATTATTTTAAACACACCCAGGGTAACTCAAAAAAGAAAATCAAAATTTTGTAAAAATAAACCGCTAAAGTAACATATCATCACATTTTATAAAGAACAACTGAAGTCAAAACAATAGAGCAAACAATATCAACCCCCTCATTCTTTGACATCGTTTTTATCCCCACACATTATTCAAAATAAACATATGTGATGAAATGAAAAATCATATATATACATACACCATAATATATTATAACTACTAATCAATCATTTTCCGTCTAAGAAAAACTCAACACTTCAAACGTAAAAATCAAAATGATAATAAAGCATATATCTTTCACTCCTAACTTAATACAATATTATGTTTAGTCATCACGACAACTGTCAACAACTCTTGATTAAGTTATTTGCTAACCTTCTTCCTTTGAAATTCACAATTACCGTGTCCAACTTCTTCTTCTATCTGCAATCTGCAGAATATTCTACCAAGCTATTCATCAGTTCTCCATTTTCTTAATAACTCTAAATTTTTTTCTATAAGTGCAATCTCTACATCAATGTCGTCATCTTCCCGAGGAGAAATATCTTCTTTCATAGCAACATCCTCATCAGTTTCTGACTCTTCATCCATCTCTTGTTCCGCGTCTGTATACCCATTACTAGCAACCGCTAATCTTTTCCTTTCTAAATCCAATCTAATCTTTCTACCTTGATGTCTTAATGATCTTTCAAATAGTGGCATAACTTCATCACTTGAGGAATTTTCTCTAAATTTTCTTTGCCTCTTAATTTCTCTTTCTTTCTGTCTATCTAACTTTCTTTTTACTGCCTGTCTAGTATTCATAAATGGAGCGTCTATTTTTTCTTTGACCAATTCTTCACTATTATAACCGTCATACATGTTGTTTTCCTCTGTCACGATCGTTTTTGGTATTGTTTCTTCTTGTTCACCAGTAGTAGATGCTGTTATTATTTGTTTTTGTAGCAATTCTCTCCCATTATCCATAGGTATCGGATATTCCGTTTGTCTTACAATCTGTCCATCTGAAAATAATTCTTCTGAATAATAATTGTTATTATTGTCCTCTGCATCTTTTTCCTCATTATCCCGTCTTAAGTACTCTACATGTGAACGTGCAACATGCCCTGTAATTTGATTTTTTTTAATAGTATATGATACTGGACCATTTTTTTTCTAAAATATAATATCCCGGGACCCAATGAGCATCAAACTTAGAGTTTCTCCTATGTTTATTGTAATAAACTCTATCACCTATGTTAAACTCCTGTAAGTGTGCATTTTTATTTGTGTATTTCTTCTGTCTTTCTCGAGCCTTAATTATATTATTTCTTAAACGTATATGTGCTTTGTGCATTTTTTGCAAAATCAATTCCTGAAAATCCCCCCCCCCCTCCATATATTTTCTTCTAGGCTTCATTAAATTGTCAATCGGTAATATTGGTTCTCTTCCATGTAGTAAATAAAATGGTGAGAAACCTGTTCCCTCATTTTGGTGTGTACGGATCGCCCCCAGTGCTGTTCCCAAATAAAGATCCCAATCCATATCGTGTTCTTCTACATTTTTCGCCAGTATATTGTATAATGTCCTATGTTGTCGCTCATTTTTGGCATTCGAAGATGGTCTGTAATACGAAGTTTTAATGTGCTTTATATTCAAATCTTTTAACAATTTTTCAAACTTTTTATTTACAAATTCTTTCCCATTGTCTGTAAGTATTACCTGTGGACACCCAAACCTTGGTATAAATTCTTGTAAAAACATATTTATAACAGAATCAGAACTCTTGTCTGGAATTGGATAAACTTCTGGCCAGAGACTATATGAATCTATGATATGTAGTAGATATACATTTGCCGATAATGTTTTTGGATGAGGACCTGAAATATCCAAACTCACTTTCTGCATTCAAAATTGAGGAATATCTGTATCTTGTAAGGGACATTTAATTATCTTCATGTTTCTTAACCTACACTTTTCACATGCATCAACATATTCATATACGCTTTTAAATAAATTCGGCCAGTAATATTTACTGCTAATAGTCTTAACTAACTTATCACGTCCAAAATGACCATTATTATTATGATATGCCTTTAAAACTTCCCGTTCTAAATGTTTCGGAATATATTTTCTTAATCCCTCCCCTTTTCACCGACATAATATAATTGATTGTCTTCTTGCAGCTCTAAGAATTTTCTTTTAAAACTGTTTTCCCCTGTTTCTTTCAATTTTTGTTTAATCTGTATTATTTTTGGATCTAATTCCTGTTCATTTTTCATATTAAAATGCATCAACTGTGTATCTTCCTCTATTGATTCATAATCTTGTTCTGTCTGTGAGCTTTTACAATTTATTTTAGCAGAATCTAATATATTTACTTGCCAATTCCTGTCGTCAATTTCTGGTTCTCCCTCATCTTGAGTAGTGGTTTCAGATATTGTTGTATGTGGAATTCTAGACAATAAATCAGCGCATGTATTATGTTTTCCTGAAATATACTCTACTTTAGCATTGTATCCCTGTAAATTTAGTGCCCATGTTTGTATTTTCCTATTTTGTATTGGTGCGTCTAATATAGACTTTAATGGCATGTGATCAGTTTTAATAATGAAATTGGCGTTATGTAGGTAGTAATTTAGTTTTTGGAGAGCATAGTGTGTAGCGTAGGCCTCCTTCTCAATAGTCGCCCATTTCCTCTGAGATTTGCTAAGTCTATGTGACAAGAAATAGATTGGTCTTTCATTTTTAACTCCTGGTATTTCTGAGTCTTCTCCTTCATACGGTTGTGTTAAACATGCTCCTATGGCATTATCTGAAGCATCTGTATACAAAACCAATTGTTTATTTAAATCTGGATGTGCCAATAGTGGAACTGTTGTTAAGCTATTTTTTAAAAAATCGAACGCCTTCTGACAATCTTCAGTCCACTTAAATCTTGCATATTTACAGGTCGTAGAAAGGATGGAAAGGATACAGAATGAAGCTATGCGCATTATTCTTGGATGTACAAGAGATACAGCATGCAGGGCGATGCGCTACCTTCTTGATTTTCCAACCATTGAAGAGAGAATGCAAGTTTGCAGGGCACGCGCCTACCTCAGAATTAACGCAAACACACAGCATCCACTGCATAGTGAAATTAGGAAGGTGAAGGGCAGCAGGTTAAAAAGAGGACGGTCGTGGATGGGTCAAGCCGAGGACATTCTTCAACAGGTGTGTTCACTTGAGGACTTAGAACCTGGCGAGGAGTGGGTGCAAGTGCCAACAGACTTCTGCACATCCTTTTCAGTTTGCATCCAACTAGATAGAAAATGCAGACAAGAAAATCCGGCTGCTGTTGAGGCTGAAGTACAAGCGTTGATTTTCGAGAATTCGCTAGACAGTGACGCGGTCATCTACACAGATGGGTCGGTCATCCGACATGTGAGAAGCTCATGGGCCTTTACAGCTCGGGCCGGAGGGAGAATTGTGAAGGAGGACTCTGGTGCTTTCACTGAAACCACAAGTAGCCTGACCATGGAAGTCATGGCAGTAAGTAAAGCAATAACATGGCTCGAGACACAGACATTCACTAGGGCTTGTTTCCTTAGCGACTCAATGAACATGATCAAGAGGATAGAGGAGGGGTCGATCCGAAGAGAATGGTTGCTGCCTCTGGAGCGGTCTCGACTGGCAAAGATTAGTTTCATCTTCGTGCCAGGGCATGCGGGAGTACAAGGAAATGAGCGGGCTGACAAGCTCGCAGGTGAGGCTACTGTGGAGGGCGGACGCGCCATGGACCAGGCCGACATTCTGAATGCTCTACGAGAAGTAAGACTTTTGCGAGAACCAAGTGATGACTGTGAATCTACAACAATGGCCAGACTGCGAGAGCAGCAAATTAAAAGAGGTGTGGCCAAACAAGAACACTACGCAGGAAGCCAAAGAAGATTGATAAACCAACACAGAACTGGCGTCGTCAGCCGCTACACGCTGCGGGATTTGCTGAGGAGGGGATCCGAGCACTTATGGACTGAATGGTCCGATGTGCAACGAGGATGATCTGTCGACTAACTAACTAACTATTTACAGGTCAATTTTATAATAGGTTCTGCTATCTGTGCAAAATTTGGAACGAAACGTCTATAACACCCGGTCATACGTATAAAAGCTCGAACTTCTCTCACGTTGGTCGGAGAAGGTAAATCTCTAATAACTTTAATTTTATTTTGATCAGGCTTAATTCCCTCTCTATTAATAATGTATCCTAAATATTTGGTTTCTGTTTTTAAGAATTCACACTTACTCAATTTCAACTTAACATCGTGTATTCTTAGCCTATCAAATACCAATTTTACATGTTTTAGATGATCTTGTACGTCTCCTGATGTATATATTAAAATATCATCTATATATGCCAACGCAAACTTTTGAAACCCACGTAATACTTCATTTATTAATAACATGTAGTGAGATGGAGCTGTTCGAACTCCGAATGGCATTCGTAAAAATTCGTAAGAACCCATATGAGTACAGAAAGCACTTTTCTTTTGAGCATCTTCCGACATAGGGATACACCAGAATCCTGATCTTGCGTCTAGTGTAGTGAAGAATGTAGAGCCATTAAGTATGCCCAAAATATCATCAATCACCGGCAATGGGTACGCTACATTCTTAGTGATTTTGTTCAACGCCCGGTAATCGCAGCAGAATCGATGTGAACCATCGACCTTGGTCACGATCACGATCGGAGATGACCACTCAGACTTCGATCTTATTATTATTCCTGCTTTTAACATATCTTCAATTGCCTTCTCTAAATCTCTCTGTTTCTTAAAGGAGTTCTATATGGTTTTAAACTAATTGGTGGATGATTTCCAGTGTCTATTTCCATTGTAACTGTACTAGTTTTTCGCAATTCTAAATCATTAATTGCAAAAACGTCTTGGTTTTCTTTCACCAACTGTTCTAATATTTCTTTATTCTCCGGTGGGGCTTTTAACTGTGATAACAATTCTTGTTCTCTTGTCCTTTTGTCTACTGTATCTATTTGAGATGGATATTTTTTGAATGTATGGATCAATTCATCATTCCGTATTTTCCAGCTTCTTATATAATTATTTCTGACATTATTTCTGACCATGGGAGTTTCTGAATAATCATTTCCCAACATGTTTTCTTTTTCTGTAGTTAACATGTTATCATTATTATACGCTACTTTAGCGATTACACAGCCTCTATATAATTTAATATTTTTTCCTGTATTGTTTAGGAGCATCACTGGAAAGCTGAGATGTTTATCTAATATTATTAACCCATCGATGACTTCCAAGCCAGGTTCATCTATTATTTCTCTCTCTAATTCCGTTATTTTAACTGTTTGTCCAACCGAAAAGTACGGATTTTTTTTTCATTTTTGCCTGTATTAAATTAACCGTTTGTGGTTTCAAATTCATGGTCGTTTTGACTCTAACTAGTGTCGACACATGCATATCCTCTTCTAAATCCACGTAAACATCTTGGAATTTTAATTTATGTAAATCAAAATAAAGTCTCATTCCATTTTTCAATAAAAAATCTCTACCCAATATTATATTTCTATTTAAATCCTTGACTACATGGAACATATGCCTAACATTTATCCCTCCTAATTTAAAATTTATCATCGTTTGACCAAGCACTTCTAAATTTTGTCCAGTTACCGAATGAAGATTATCCTGAATTCTAAATATTTTGAAATTTTTTAATATTCGATATAAAAATGTTTCTTTAATCACACTAACTTGCGCTCCCGAGTCAACTAATGTTCTAATTTTATATTTCCCTATTTCTATAATACATGAACTAGGATCAATCATATTTAGTGACAACTGTTTTATCTCCCCAAGTTGAGGCCACTTCTTGTGTTTTTTATTTCTAAATGTCATCTTTTGGACCTTACTATTTCCCCCCCCCCCCTACTGCCGATCCTGTTCAGTAAGCGGGATGCCAATTTCCCTGATCTCCTGACCTTATAAAATTTCTCTGCTCCTCTCCATAATTCCCATTTGATGATCTACCATTTACAGTTCTATTCTGTGTACTAGTCTGAGCACCTCTATTATTTTGTGTATTCGATTGGACACGTCTGTTACCACAGAAGCGAAAAATGTGTCCACGTTGGTGGCTTCCCCAACAAACCACATTTGTGTTATTTGTGTTACCTACCATGTCTCTTACAGTATTTCTCACTTGTCCTTCTCTACCTTGATTATATACGTTACTGTTTCCTTGTAACATCTGTATATCTCCTTTTCTTCTTCTCCATCCATATCTATACTGTCCTATTTCCATTGGTTCTTCAATTCTATCTTCCGAACTACTACCTAACTCTCGCCCTACCCTCAATCTAAACCTTCTTCTCAAGCTTTCCTCTTGTATAGCTATATCTACAGCTTGTGACAACCTTGCAGGATTCTCTCTCATTAATTTAAATTCAATCCATCTGACCTAATCCCATCAACAAAAATTCCCACCACCATCCGTTCCACTTCTTCAGCTCGTACATGCTGACCCAAAAATGACTCTTCGGCTAAATTTATCAGCCTATCACTGTATAATTGCACACTTTCTGTAGTATTTTGTCTCGTCTGTCGCAACACTGAGAATGCGTGTTGAGGGTCAGTAATCTCTGCATATTTGTGAGCTAGGTCGTCTTTGAATTGTTCCTAGGTTTCACCTCCTCCAGCTTCTAACTTTCTTCTTATATGATCAGAAACAGGACTTGTACTAGTTCTATAAGCCAAATTCTTTTTATCCTCATCTGTAGCGTTCACTAGATATGCATGTTTCTCAATGGACACAATCCATTTCTTAAATTGACTCGCCTGTCCATTAAACCTCTCGACATCACTGACTACACTTTGCTGTCTTAACACCGAGTCCAACTTTGATATTGCCCTACCAACTCCACCAAGTACTTGTGAAAGATCTTGGGCTTCCATTCTAAAAAAATCTGAAATGGAAAATACAGCAGTACCAACCAATATGGTATACTAATATATTAACACAATATTATCTTAAAGCAAACAAGAAATACCCTGTTCAATTGGGTATGTTGTTAATATTATTAATCTAAAGTAACTAATTTCAAAAGTTAATGATTATACTTGCTGTAGATCCTCCATTACATATACTGCTGTGTTGTTTGTCCTGGGTTTACCAACTGACTAGATGCCTGTCCTATGTTTATGGGTGAAAATGAAGTACAATCCAGCATCCAACGAAGTATGGTCCAATCGACAAAGCAACGAAGTATGGCCCAATCGACAAAGCAACGAGGTATGGTCCAATCGACAAAGCAACGAGGTATGGTCCAATCGACAAAGCAACGAAGTATGGTCCAATCGACAAAGCAACGAGGTATGGTCCAATCGACAAAGCAACGAAGTATGGCCCAATCGACAAAGCAACGAGGTATGGTCCAATCGACAAAGCAACGAAGTATGGCCCAATCGACAAAGCAACGAGGTATGGCCCAATCGACAAATATTTGACCGTTGGTTATCGAGAAGTTAGATCTATCTTCACTGAGAATTCACCACTTAGATGGCCTCCAATTTAAAAACGATTCAGTTGTATTGGTTGTAGTTGAACGGTCAGTTCAAATCAATTGTCATCACTGATTTGAGACACGTTGAACATACTCAAAATTTTCACTGACCTGAAGTGACTATTGACCTTGATTCGAGAAATGTACTGGTCCGAAAAGTGAAAGTTGACCTTGATTCGACCTCAAACAATCCAGTGAGCTGAGGCTACGTTCATATAATTTATCATCCTCGAGACTTTGCTGTTCAAGTTTGAGCTGATCGTTCGACTGCAGATAGATAATTTATTTCCAGAGGGTTACAAGGTGGATTCACAGGTTGTATGATGTATCCAGCAGTGACGACATCATTTAAAAATTCCGATGCAAAACAGCAATTCAATTTATCTTGACTTCAATAAAAAGCAGCGTATGTCACCGATCAAGGCACTGTATACTGCTGAGTAAGGTGTATCAAAAACAGCGGTCTCTCAATTAAGCAAGATTAAGCAAATCTCCTGACCTTGACTAAGATCCACTTAGCAAACACCGGGAAATCACAACAACTACCCCTGGGCGGGCTTTCAGTTGCTGCGTCCCTCATAATTTACTTGAGAAAACCAATAAACATCTATCTCCAGACGCAGATAAAACAATTCTTCGCTTGTGTCAATAATCTCCGCGACGACCCATGCTGGAAATCCTGAGGTCGACGGCGCCAAAACAGCCTGTATAACAGTACAGATGACACGACAAGGCTGTGTATAGTGGATGGCTCGTGTCGAAATAGTTGACAAAGTCCCGACTATGATATAGGTATAAGTTTATTGAATGAAACAATACATCGTCAAACTGGTGATGTTAACTTTCAGACATCTTTGTTGTTCTTCTCATAGCCGAATCCCAAGTGACGCGTGAGCAACCCCTGGATACCTAAACCCATTCGTGCTCACACGTTCACTAACTTTATTTCCCCATTAGTTAATGAATGCGCAGCATTCATTAACTCCCTAACTACTCTTTCCAGCTAACCTAAATCCCATAACAGAGATACTGTTATACTGACGGCACTGTTGGTACTGATGGTACTGTCGACACTGATTTTATAGACGACACTGATGGTACTGATGGCACTGATGGTACTGATGGTTCTGATGGTACTGAGGCATTAATGGTACTAACGGCACTGATGGTACTCTATGGTACTGATGGTACTGATGGTACTGATGGTACTGATGGTACTGATGGTACTGATTGCACTGATGGTACTAACGGCACTGATGGTACTGATGGTACTGACGGCACTGATAGTACTGATGATACTCACGGCACTGATGGTACTGATGGTACTGACGGCACTGATGGTACTGACGACACTGATGGTACTGATGGTACTGACGGCACTGATGGTACTAATGGTACTAATGGCACTGATGGTACTGATGGTACTGATGGCATTATTGGTAATGAATATACTGATGTCACTGATGGTACTCACGACACTGATGACACTGATGGTACTCACGGCACTTATGACACTGATGGTACTTATGACACTGATGGTACTGATGACACTTATAGTACTGTCGGCACTGATGGTACTGATGGTACTGACGGCACTGATGTCACTGATGGTACTGATGGTACTGATGGTACTGAGGGTATTTATTGTACTGATGACACTCATGGTACTGGCGGCACTGATGGTACTGATTGGACTGATGGTACTGATTGTACTGATGGTAATGACGGCACTGATTATACTGATGATACTGATGGTACTGATGGCACTGATGGTACTGATGGCACTATTGGTAATGGATATAATGATGTCACTGATGGTACTCACGGCACTGAAGGTACTAACGATACTGAGGGTACTGATGGCACTGATGGTATTGATGGCACTGATGGTACTGACGGCAATGATGGTACGGATGGTACTTATGACACTATTGGTAATGAATATACTGATGGCACTGATGGTACTAATGACACTGATGGTACTGATGACACTGATGGTACTGACGGCACTGATGGTACTGATGTTTCTGACGGCACTGATGGTACTGATGGTACTCACGATACTGATGGTACTGAGGGCACTGATGGTACTGATGGTACTGATGGTACTGCCGGCACTGATGGTACTGATGGTACTGATGGCACTGATGGTACTGATGGCACTGATGGTACTGATGGCACTGATGTTTATGACGGCACTAATGGTACTGACGGCACTGATGGTACTGATGGTACTGATGGCACTGATGGTACTGATGGCACTGATGGTACTGATGGCACTGATGGCACTGATTATACTGATGACACTGATGACACAGATGGTACTCACGGTACTGATAGTACTGATGGTACTGATGGCACTGATGGTACTTACGGCACTGGTGACACTGATGTTACTGATGACACTGATGGTACTGATGACACTGATGGTACTGACGGAAATGATGGTACTGATGGTTCTGACGGCACTGATGGTACTGATTTTACTGATGTCACTGATGGCACTGATGGTACTCACGGTACTGATGGTACTGATGACACTGGTGGTACTGATGGCACTGATGGTACTCACGGCACTGATGACACTGATTGTACTCACGGTATTGATGGTATTGACGGCACTGATGACACTGATGGCACTGATAACACTGATGGTACTGACGGCACTGATGACACTGATGGTACTGACGGCACTGACGGCACTGATGGTACTGATGGAACTGATGGTACTGATGTCACTGATGGTACTGTCGGCACTGACGACACTGATGGTACTGATGGTACTGATGGTACTGATGTCACTGATGGTACTGATGTCCCTGATGTCACTGATGTCACTGATGTCACTGATGGTACTGATGTCACTGATGGTACTGATGCCACTGATGGTACTGATGTCACTTATGTTACTGATGTCACTGATGTCACTGATGGTACTGATGTCACTGATGTCACAGATGGTACTGATGTCACTGATGGTACTCATGTTACTGATCGTACTGATGTTACTGATGTCACTGATGGTACTGATGTCACCGATGTCACTGATGGTACTGATGTCACTGATGGTACTGATTTCACTGATGTCACTGATGGTACTGTTGGTACTGATGTCACTGATGTCACTGATGGTACTGGTGTCACTAATGTCACTGATGGTACTGATGTCACTGATGGTACTGATGTCACTGACGTCACTGATGGTACTGATGTCACTGATGTCACTGATGTCACTGATGGTACTGATGGTACTGATGTCACTGATGGTACTGATGGTACTGATGTCACTGATGGTACTGATGCCACTGATGTCACTGATGTCACTGATGGTACTGGTGTCACTGATGTCACTGATGGTACTGATGTCACTGATGGTACTTATGTCACTGATGTCACTGATGGTACTTATGTCACTGATGTCACCGATGGTACTTATGTCACTGATGTAACTGATGGTACTGATGTCACTGATGGTACTGACGGCACTGATGGCACTGATGGTACTCACGGCATTGATGACACTGATGATACTGATGACACTGATGACACTGATGACACTGATGACACTGATGGCACTGATGACACTGATGGCACTGATGGTTCTGATAGCACTGATGACACTGTGTTCATTGATACCATTGATGACAATGATGACCCTGACGACAGCTGATGACACTGATACTATTGATGGCACCGATGACACTGACACCACTGAAGGCAACGATGCCATTGATGACACTGATGCCACTGATGGCAGTGATGCCACTAATAACACTGATACCAATGCAGATATTGATGGCATGTATGTGATTAATGCCACTGGTGACGGTAATGTTACTATTGCAATGATGCCACTGATGACAGTGATCACACTAATGACACTAATGTCACAGATATAACATATGCAAGAAATGACACTGATGACACTAATGGCACTGATGATGCTGATGACAATGATGACACTGATGACACTGTTGTCACTGGATAACACTGATGACACTTATAACACCGATAACACTGATGCCACTGATTACACTGACACGATTAATGTTACTGAATTCAATGATACCATTGATGTCACTGATGGCACTGATGTCACTGATGACACTGATATCATTGTTTTCACTGATGTCACTAATGGTACTAATGCCACTGATGTCACTGATGACACTGATGTCCCTGATGACACTGATATCATTGATTTCACTGATGTCACTAATGGTACTAATACCACTGATGACACTGATGGCACTGATATCATTGATGGCACTGATGTCACTGATGGTACTAATGCCACTGATGGCACTTATGACACTTATGACACTGATGACACTGATATCATTGAAGGCACGGATGTCACTGATGGTACTAATGCCACTGATGGCATTTATGACACTGATGGCACTGATGGCACATATGATACTAATGTCACTGATGGCAATGATATCCCTGAAGACACTGATATCACTGATGACACTGATGCCGCTGATGACACTGATGCCGCTGATGACACTGATGGCACTTATGACACTGGTGACACTGTTGGCACTAATAGGACTGTTTGCATTGGATGACACTGATGAGTCTGATGGCACTGATAACAATACAACACAAAAATTGTATCCCTGATTACACTGAATACATTGATGCCGCTGATGACAATACAACAGCCCGATGACATGTGCATTCACCCTTCAATTATGCCATTTACTTATCCCATTACCAATATCAACGTCAATATCAGCATCAACCTTAACCTACTTTGCCAGAAAAGTCATCCTCGTCCAGGTTAGTGAACTCAATGCCGGCTAGACCGTTGTTTTTGATATATTTAATCTGAAACAAGATACAGGGTTCGGACCAGAATAAGATGTTTCATATACTGTATATGACACCAGAAACATGGTTCAGAAAAGATTTACGTATTTCTTATATTATATCTAAGGGCTTGCGAACGCGGTTTGTAAGCTCGTATACCCGGGTTCGAAACACAGCGAAGCTGGTTTTTTTTCGAAAAAGGTATAGAAGCCGGTCGGTCTGAAAGCAATGGCAAACTACCGAACGTAAAATTTGCCCAGGAATCACGACCAACGAAAATGCTGGGGTTGACTGCTACGTCCTGTGAAGGACATGCAACTTATTTTTTTATTTTGTTTAAAAAAAAATATATCTGAAACAAAAGACAGGATTCAAGGCAAAATTAGTTGCTTCACATACTGTATATGAATCGTGCAACATAGTTCATTCTAGAATTACGTATTTCACATATTGTGTCTGAAACAAGAGACAGGATTCGAATCAGAATTAGTCTTTTCAAATATTGCATTGAATGAATCACCCAAATAAACAAATTCTTGTTTACCAAATATTGCATTGCACGTCAGCATGACTGAATGGATAAAAACGCGCGTTCATAAACATCCGGTGTGCTGAAGCCGTGGTATAGGTTTCAACCTCTACACCAGACAGTTGGACTAAAATGTTGACTTCTCGTCCTTGAGATGAGGATGTAAATTATAAGAACCTCTGAAGTCGGCGTGGAATCGCCTGATGACAAGGGGCACTGGTAATAGAGAAAGCTAATCCACACGCACGATTCAGTCCAGTGCTATTAGAAGTAGTGTGTATGGACTTCACTTCAGCGTACAGCGAGTGTCAAATAAATAAATATGTATACCGTATATGAAACCACAAACATGGTTCAGACAAGAATTGCATATTTCGTATGTTGTATCTGAAACAAGAAATAGGATTCGGGGCAGAAACAGGTGTTTCATTTGTGTATATGAAACAAGAAACATGGTTCACACCAAACATATGCATGTATTGTTATTGCTTCCATGTAGGTATGCCCCACCTAAGCCTTTCTCAAATTCTTATTGCCCCGCCATCCCTCTAACACACACACACACACACACACGCACGCACACACGCACACACGCACGCACGCACACACACACACACACACACACACACACACACACAAACACACATATATACATATATATATACCATGGACAGCCAGAAAGACCAATGAACAAATCCTTCAAGAAACAAATGAAGATCGTAAATTGATTAGAGAAATTAGACGTAGACAGTCAAAATTGTTTGGGCATGTTATGAGAAGAGATGGATTGGAGAATTTGGTGACAACTGGTAAGATCGAAGGGAACAGACCAAGGGGAAGACCTAGAAGCAAGTACCTGGATGGCTTGGCCTTGTGGCATGGTCGAGACAGAAACACGGAGCTGATCCATGACTCTGGTGATCGAATGAGATGGCAGAACATGACCGCCCACGCTTACCGGCATGGCACATGATGGATGGATGGATGGATATATATATATATATATATATATATATATATATATATATATATATATATATATATATATATATATATATATATATATATATATATATAATTTTTAATATTCGAAAACTGAAATGTTCACTAAAGAAACTTGAATGATGGGTTTTAGGAAGAAATCACTAGGAAATTATCGTGCGAACACAGTAAGTGAATTTTCAAAACATTTAATGGAGAACTGAAATTCAAGTACGAACTAATTTTAATGAAAGATTTTTCTATATTATTGTAATTATTAGTAATTATTTATTATTTAAATTTAGTTAGATCCTTGCGCTTGATGCCTGCTGCAAAGAGATTTTATGTCAAGTTCCAATTTATTTAACTTCAGTCTCAAGTCTTCCCGTTTTGACATATCCAGCCGATTTTTTCTTTAACGCAGCAAATCATTTGTGGCACTAAATCCTCTTTAAGCTAAATATGAAGATGGAAACAGTAACAATAATTCTTTTGCTCATTTGGTTGCATTTGGATATTTGATTTCGATTTCCTCAAAACGCCATGGCATCGCTCCTTTTATATTAAATAAAATTTAATTGACTCATTATTTTGCCTTTCTACAAATTCTTGTTGATACTGCATATTTGAATCTGATTGATATCAGACAAATCAACTAACATTGGCTGCATCATCCAAATTGGGAAATCAATTTGCTTCAAACAAGAAGAGGGCGAAGAATACATTTCAGCGCCATGGTGTCCGAGAACTGGGCATACAATTTTTTTTTTCAGAGTTATTTCAGCTCCAAGACAACAGAGCATAATGTCCAAGGAATGGGCACACATTTGTATGGGTCAGGAAATGTGTCGTAATATGTGTTTGGTTTGTTTCTATAGCCACTAAATATTGTGTACTTACAGCAGGGGCTGGTCTGTTTTTGTGTACATCGGCGGTGATTGTGAAGATTGCAGCTTCAGGCTGATGTGTCCTTGCGAATAGGGGAGAAGTGGTTGTTTTATTATGTATGTGACCAGACATTTGCCTGTGGTGTCACAGGAATTGTTACAATGTTTTTCAGATTCAAGGATGACTATGCATTTTGATTTTCAGATGTCCTAGTGCGTAGCACCAGGTGAATTCGATTTGTTTCTCCTGTTGTTACAGGGGAGTGGCATGTTAAGTGAATGCTTTTATTGACATTGTTTTATGAATTTTGGTGTCTCTATGTGCACCATTTGATTTATGATTTTGTTGTCTGGAGGAATCCCCAGCATATAAGGGATTGAACTGCTTTTATTGGTAATATTACTTGGTTACTATGTTTTTATGATGAACGTCAGAAGATGAACAAGTTTTAACTGCCTTAGATTTTTTTCTGTATACTAGGAGAGCAGGGGATGCAATCCGTAATTTTGTTTTATTATTTTATTTTTATGTGGGGTGGAAGAACCAAAAAGAGTGGTTTCCCTATAGACATCCAATATTTTTCATGAGGGATGTTGGATGCGGTGACAGGGCTTCAATCTCAGGGGAGGAATGACGCTTTATTGATGGTGGGACCCATCAACTTTTGGTAGGTGGGTATGAGACAGTAAGGGAAATGACTTTCACAAACCGCCCAAGCTTATCGGGGGACTTGGACTGGAATATTTGTGAAACAGAAAGTTCAAGGACCAGGATTGTTTTAAAAATATTCAGAGGTTGAGCGGAAGTACATGGCTGAATAGCCGCAAGGTCACCTTCCATTGTTAACTAGTGGCTTCTCAGGGAGAGGAATGCCGGATGTAATCTACACTTTGGGTTCAAGTTGGCAGGTGGACAACGGTGAACTTTGGACTCAGCAGAATTTATGAGTACAGGCGGAATCGGAAGTTACCCGGGCTGTCGGAAAGGAACGCCATACTCAAAATTTATCGCAGCGGAAAAAGTACATGAACTCAGGATCATGAAGTCGACCATGAACCCCAGAAACAATGTCGATTTGGGTTAATGATATGATGCAGAGTTAATATGCAAATTAATCAGGGTACGCGAGGTAGGGATTAGACGACCTTTGAGGGATGAGAGAGAGCATGGTCACGTGATTACAGAAAGGAGCCAAATCGAGCAGGATATAAACGCGATACAGCAGACAAGTGGCGAGGTTAGCGATTGAAACGGCTGAGTGTACATACTCGGGAGCTGTAGAGACCATGTGAGGCTGTACATCTCTTCTACAAACTAACATACACCGCGAGATATTGATGGCGCAATAGTATAATTAAATAACGTTCTCACGCGGAGACACGGACCTAAATACGTCCTATCCCTCATCTATCTTCCTCTATCTCATTTTCTCCTCTCTCTCTCTCCCTCTTTCCTTATTGTCAAAGATAGTGCGTTGTAGGCAGAGTTCGAGTGAGGAACGACCTCTTAGGCTCCACACTACTTCAATCATCTCCCTCACATTCTCTTCTTTCTCTTCTCTGTCTCTCTCTGTCTCCTCCCTCTCTCCCTCCTTTTCTTTCTGTCACAAAATGGCGTCGTCCGGCAGCGATCTATTTCCAGATTATTCTGGGGTTTCACAGTGTAGTCCTGGAGTTCCCAGAATATTCCATGTGAACTTTGTCTCTGCGGTGTCATGTTATAATATATTAAGATCGTATACATAAAATTGTTGCTTACGGTCAGTAGTTCGTGATTGCCTGTTCGACAGTTGTCTCAGTAAGTGTTCCTTTACTAAGCTACTTATCTCATAGCCTGGTTGGTAAATTGTCTGAACTATCTGTCGGCGAGGTCTCTACTAAGTCTGTTCAATTAGAGACTCTTGTGCATAGTAAACTGACCAATTCACCTTACCACAAGGTCATCGAACAAACCCAACATACTACAAAATACCCAGTGAGAGCCAACTCGGAAGGAGAGTCAGCGCAGCGGGATCTGTCCGAAATGAGCTCAGGTAACAGCTGAGCGGTGCAAGTCAACATAAGGGTGGCCTTATCTTTTCATCGATAGAGGACCGAGCTCCAAATGTCAGTGCACGTTAAAAACTAACTCACTGATTAAAGGGTATCAGAATAAAATACCCCACCGTTATATAAAGGTCACCCCTTTTTCGTCTAGGAAGTCAGAGTCATAATTGATGACAGGGTATGACAAGTAAATCCCAGAGCCATAAAAGTATAAGAGAAAAATTCCTACACCCCATATTCAGAGCAAGTGGCTGTACGGGGACGAATGTGATTTAGTTTGTCGGGAAGGCAGCTGTTTGTGTGGCTGAACTCAATACGTCTGGTGGCAGTGGCAACATCTGAAGCCATCAGGACAATATGTCTCTCCCCCCCCCCTTTTTTTTCTGCAGGAAACAACAACGGAACCCTGCGTGCTAGCGTGCCCCACCAGCGGCAGGGCGCGAGACGGACTGTGCCGAACGTTACCAATGGCACATGAGGCGTGCCAGAGAGGCATACAATAACAATGACAATTATAGGTGAATTAAGAAGCCCATCTGTCTATTTCGATAAGTAGTATTCAATCAAGGGAAACTGAAAACCACCAGAAGAAGCAGAAAATTGCAGGGCGGAGACACGGTAACTGTGAAATGCAGCATGACGCAATAAACATTAGTTAACCGTTAGTTAAACATTCGTGCTGTGGTGTTGGTTCATAATTTAATGGTATTTTTTTAAGGGCAATACGTTCAGTCAAGGTTTGCAACACTTTGTTTGTTTACAGGTTGATGAATTTAGTTAGAAACATGTTATTTTGCTGTCTAATTGAATATGACTACTTGATAGGATTGACTGTCGTGGAGTAGATAGCTCCCTTGTTGGTTGCATAACGGAAGTTGTCGAGTCGGGTTTAATGCCTATGTGAATGTTCTTTTTTATGTGTGCCTCTCTCCGTTGTGTTCGAGAGCGGGCACGATTGCGGTATTGGGTGTCACAGTGACAACACATAGCTCAAGGTCGTGCAGAAGCCGAGTAGGTAGCTCATAATCTGAGATTGCCCGAGTAGATGTTAATTCGGATACATGTTTTTTTTTTCTGTGAAGGGGCAGGGCGAAGAATATATGTTAGCGCCATGGTGTCAGAGAACTGGGCATACAATTTTATTTCCAGAGTTATTTCAGCGCCAAGACAATAGAGCATAATGTCCAAGGAATGGGCACACATTTTTTTGGGTCAAAAATTGTGTCGTAATATGTGTTCGGTTTGTTTCTATAGCCACTAAATATTGTGTACTTACAGCAGGGGCTGGTCTGTTTTTGTGTACATCGGCGGTGATTGTAAAGATTGTTGCTTCAGGCTGATGTGTCCTTGCGAATAGGGGAGAAGTGGTTGTTTTATTATGTATGTGACCAGGCATTTGCCTGTGGTGTCACAGGAATTGTTACAATGTTTTTCAGATTCAAGGATGACTGTGCACTTTGTTTTACAGATGTCCTAGTGGGTAGCACCTAGGTGAATTCGATTGTTTTTTCTTCTCCTGTTGTTACAGGGGAGTGGCATGTTAAGTGAATGCTTTTATTTACATTGTTTTATGAATTTTGGTGTCTCTATTTGCACCCTTTGATTTATGATTTTGTTGTCTGGGGGAATCCCCAGCATATAAGGGATTGAACTGCTTTTATTGATAATATTACTTGGTTACTATGTTGTTATGATGCACGTCAGAATATGAACAAGTTTTAACTGCATTAGATTTTTTTTCTGTATACTAGGAGAGCAGGGGATGCAACCAGTATTTTTTTTATTATTTTATTTTTATGTGGGGTGGAAGTACCAAAAAGAGTGGTTTGCCCTTAGACATCCAATATTTTTCATGAGGGATGTCGGATGCGGAGACAGGGCTTCGATCTCAGGGGAGGAATGACGCCTTATTGATGGTGGGACCCATCAACTTTTGTTAGGTGGGTATGAGACAGTAAGGGAAATTACTTTCACAAACCGCCCACGCTTACCCGGGGACATGGACTGGAATATTTGTGAAACAGAAAGTTCAAGGACCAGGATTGTTTTAAAAATATTCAGAGGTTGAGCGGGAGTGCATGGCTGAATAGCCGCAAGGTCACCTTCCATTGTTAACTAGTGGCTTCTCATGGTGAGGAATGCCGGATGTAATCTACACTTTGGGTTCAAGCTGGCAGGTGGACAACTGTGAACTTTGGAGGCAGCAGAATATATGAGTACAGGAGGAATCGGAAGTGACCCTGGCTGTCGGAAAGGAACGTCATACTCCAAATTTATGGCAGCGGGAAAAGTACATGAACTCAGGATCATGAACTCGACCATGAACCCCAGAAACAATGTCGATTTGGGTTAATGATATGATGCAGAGTTAGTATGCAAATTAATCAGGGTACGCGAGGTACGGATTGGAGGACCTTCGAGGGATGAGAGAGAGCATGGTCACGTGATTCCAGAAAGGCGGCAAGTCGAAAAGGATATATACGCGATACAGCAGATAAGTGGCGAGGTTAGCGATTGAAACTGCTGAGTGTACATACTCGGGAGCTTTTGAGACCAAGACGGCTGTAGGAACTCTGGTCGGGCAGATATACCTAAGGACCAGAGGAAACACGGACTTAAGTGTTGTAAAAAGTGTCGCCCAAAATAATGTATTGATTTCTACGAAGGAACCATTGTCAAATTGCAATCATTAGCGAAGGTCGTACGAGACTATGGTGGGCTAAGAGGACACATGTCTGATGGGATCATCCAGAGAAATGAGTCGAACAAAATTAGAAGGAGCCTGACTTTATTGGAAAGTGGCGAAATCACTCTAAGACGGGCTTAGTGATCAGACAAAAGCACCCGTAAGCAGACGAGCAAATATCCACTGGACAGGAATTCAACGTAAGTTGGTTAAGATTAATTTGCATACCTGTTTAGTCTATAGTCGGGCGCGGGTAATGATGCTTATGTTTAGAAAGCAATGGTAAGCTACCGTGGATAAATTTACCGAGGAATCGTGAGGGGTCAATGAAAGCTAGGATTGACTGCGACATTCTGTAACGGACCCGCATCTAACTACCTAACTATAATAACAGGCTAAACCAGGGAGCATTGGCAAACTACAATGGGTCGATAGCGGGGATTGACTGCGATGTTCTATAAAGAAGTAAAGAATACGTAACTAATCAACCAAATTCGCAGTGGCTAATTACGAAGTAGAAAGATGAGCGCCAAAACCATACTAGGGGTGATCATTTGCGAATGGTATTAGTGGCCTCAAAAGTCCCCGATTTATTTCTCATAGAAGCGTAAACACGTACCGGCTCCGTGGCCGAGGAGTTAGCAGCTTTCTCCGCTAACTCCGAATACTCTCGTCACGTGACGCGACGAGAATTAGCAGTGGTTCGAATCGCAAAAGTGACTTATGAGAGTATGGAGCCGGTCGCTCAGAAAGTCGTGGCGTGCTGATGAGCGTAATCTAGCCTAGGAATCAACATACAGCTGAAAGATGCTGGTGTTGACCGCAATATCCTGAAACAGGATGGAAACGCGGGGGTACTAGACTCGGCCACTAGGTCAAACCAAACAATGGGACCAGCTGGCTACTGCAGGTAAACGGACCCGGAACAGGCCTGTGAAGAAAAGAATGCAGTGTTGAATAGCAGAGGGAAAACCGGGGTCAGGCTCTGTTATGATTAGCGCGAAATACAGTATCGCCCTGCGAATTTGAAGGCACGAGTTCGGATCTACACAAAAATCGAGAGTAAAAGATTCAAATTGCTTTAATACTATATGGTGAGATGGGGAATAGACAGCGGAGGTTAGATACAAATGGAAGCTCGGATGCGCACTAAGTGAGCTGACGAGGACAGAAAAGCCTTTGGAAATAAACTTCAAGAGCTAAATATTGAAGAAGATTGGCTAATAAAGACGGTAAACTATACTGCGGGGATGGATGAAGATGCACGTTGATCAATTATCATGACTAGGGTGTTGTTAGGCGTGATATTAATCTATGTTATCAACATGGGTTGGTGTTAATAATTGTGTGGGTTCATGTGGTCAATGTTGACGGTCCATAATGATGGTTAATCATGAGTGGACTTTTGTACTGCAGAAGATTATAATGATTGTAGAGATTTTGGTGTCTCATCTCATCTCATCTCATCATGTTCCTCTTGTACCTTGCGGTGTCGAGGTGAAGTATAAACTTCGTGAGAGTGCCCGGTTATGGGCTTCGTATATCGACATTCCCATGGATTCTGTTATTCCCTCCGTCCAGCGTTTACGTGGTCGGCCTCTTCCTCTGTTTCCATCTGGTCTGTACGTCATTGCCTG
This sequence comes from Cepaea hortensis, assembly GCA_963921405.1. NCBI lineage: Eukaryota > Metazoa > Mollusca > Gastropoda > Stylommatophora > Helicidae > Cepaea > Cepaea hortensis. The sequence goes on along the minus strand of OY992879.1, from coordinate 10,542,621 downwards.
TTGTGGCATGCTGTTGACTGGTAGCCTACTTGCATGGCCAAACCATTTGACTTGCTGCTTTCTAATAAAATCTAGAGCAGCTTTAACCCCCACTTTAGTCCTGATTTCTTCATTTCTGATCTTATCTCTTCTTGATACGTTGAGTATTCTTCTCAGGAACCTCATTTCTGTTGTTGTGATTTTTCTTTTCTCTTTTTCTGTCATTGTCCAGGTTTGGCATTGGTAGCACAGAGTTGGTAGGAAGATTGTGTTGTAAAGTGCTTTCTTAGTAGTTATTGATACATGTTTGTTCTTTAGTATTGGTGCCATTTGTCCAATGAGTTGATTTGCCTTATTGCACCTATTTTCGATCTCGTCTTCTGATCTGCCATTTGATGATATTATACTTCCTAGGTACTTGAAGCTCTTTACTTGTTTCAAGGGATGTTCGTTTAGGTGAATTGTTGCTGTTTGTTCTTCTTTAGTTATAGTCATTACCTCTGTTTTGCTTGTGCTAATTTTCATGTTATGTTCCCTACACATTTCGTTTAGACTATTCATGTGGTCTTGTAATTCAGCTTCTGATTTTGCTATTAGTGCTTGGTCGTCCGCAAACAGGAGTTCTCTAATGGTTAGATTTGCAGATGGTTCTTCTTCTGTGTTCTCGTCATGCGGTATTCTTGCTGTCTCTGCTTGGCTGGTTTCTTTACATATGTTGTATATATATGTTATGAACAAGAGAGGGGACAGGACACAACCTTGTCGTACTCCAGATCTTATGGTGAAGGGTTCTGAGTGTCCTCCAGTTGCTCTCACTATGCATTCACTGTTGTCGTATAAACTTCTACATAGGTTTGTTAGATGTGTACTCACTCCATATTGTTTAAGGATTTCCCACAGCTTGTTTCTATCTACCCTATCAAATGCCTTTTCTTGGTCAACAAAGGCTAAGTAGAGTGTTTCATTGAATTCAATTGATTTTTCTATAAGTTGTCTAAGAGCAAAAATGGCGTCTGTGCATCCTTTGTTTTTCCTAAATCCAAGCTGCGTTTCGCTTAGCTGGGGTTCTAAAGTAGTTCGTAATCTTTTTTCAAGAATTTTGCAAAATATTTTCCCAGTATGACTCAACAGTGAAATGCCTCTGTATTGTGTGCAATCTCTTTTGCTGCCTTTGTTTTTCCAAATTGGGATAATTATGGCGTTTCCCCAGTCTCGTGGTGTCTGTTGTTCTACCCAAACATGGTTGAATAGTCTATGTAGCCAAGCTGTTCCTACTTCCCTTGCTGCTTTAATTAGTTCATTTGGTATTTCATCCTGTCCTGGTGATTTGTTCAATGGGGCTAATCTGATGGCTTCTATAATTTCTTCTTTTAGTATGTCTGGTTCTAGTTCCTCGGTGACATCTGTGTAGGTCTCTTGAATTCCTGTGACATCTGATGGGATGTTGAGAAGTTGTTCGAAATACTGCTTCCATCTTATTAGGATGTGTTTTTGTTCACTTATTGGTTCTCCATTTTCGCTGTTAATTATTTCAGTTGGGTCAAAGGGTACTCCTCTGGTTCGCATTGCACTTATCTTTTTGTAGAAGTTTCTGGTTGCCTCCTTGTAGTTTTTATTTAGGGTTTCTCCATACTCTTCCCAGTCTTTCTGTTTTTCCCTCTTTACTATTCTACTCACATGTCTTCTCGATATTCTGTATTCTATGAGATCACATTCCTGTTTGCTCTTCAACCACTTTTTATATATTTTCCTTTTTTTCTTTTACCGCTTTCTTTACTTCTGCGTTCCACCAACTTGTTATTTTCTTTATCCGTGTTTTGCATTTTTTCGTGGTTCCGCATGTTATTTTTGCAGTATTTAAAACGCTTGATTTGAACGTCTCCCATTCTTCTTCCACTGTTTTTCTTTCCGTAGGTAATTTTACAAAGAGTTCAGTTAGTTCTTTCTCATAATTTTCCCTTACTGCCTCGTCTTTAAGGTTTTTTAAGTTTACTGATTCGCATGGCATGTATTTTCCTGCTTTTTGTTTTCTTCTTCTAATGGTTCTTATTGTGGCAACGACTGCTTTATGATCTGTGTTTATACTGAAATTGGGCACTGCTCTTGCATCTAATATATTTCTCTTTCTGTTATTTCTTGTTAATATAAAATCAATTTGGCTTTTAGTATCTAGATTGTTCCATTTATACCAGGTGTATACTTGCGAATCTTTATGTTTATAGATTTTGGTGTGACGGGGCATTTCGTTTATGTGATTGTGGGCAGTATATGTGTCCTATCTTGTTGTCTTATAATTACTGTTGAGGTACCAAGATGCAATGCTTTTGTTAATGAGGTAGATATATGTTGTTATTGATAAGGGCTATGGTATACGAAGTGATAATGAGGCGTAGGGGTTCGTGGCTTATGTTACATATAGACGGCGCATTAGGGGAGTTGGAGTCACTAGGGGCTACAGGTTATTTATCAATTGCTATGTTTATGATGTGTTGACTGTTTTGTGATTAATTACAGGGGGAATTTATGTTGTTGAGAATGACTATGTATACGTATATATAATAATAATACATGCTATTGAGGACGACGATGGTGCGAATGATAATGAGACATGGCGCTAGTACATGTCACTGGTGTATTGTGTTGTCAGCCTCGGGGACAGAAATGTTGTTGTTGGGGGTTACCTGATATAGCTATTAAACTGTGGCGTCCAGTTATCAGCGGTTGTGTTATGTGTCTGTCTGGTGCAGGGGAACCTGGCCGGTGTGGGCAAGCGGATCAGGAGTTGTTGTTTAGGATTGTCCCACTGCCGAATTATATGTGTCTGTCCGCTGTGGGAAGACTATCAGTGTCGGCGTGGGTATTGTATTAATGTCACATGATTATTACACATGGTGAAGTGTTTCGGGGTTTATGGGTTGATGTTGGCATCGGGGAACACTGATTGATGGTGTACGACCGCCCAGGCCGTGATGGAATATCACTGACCCGATGTCAATACACGTAGCTGAAGACGAGGGTGAGCAGTATGTTGATAACACCCGATGATGCTGTTCACATAGTCAAGGGTGTCTTTTTATTCAATTTTCAGATTGTCGCTTGATTGATTGCCTGGGTAAAAGCTAACGGGCGGTAATTTCACGGTGGTAGTTGGGTGTGCCTCCTTATTAGAATTGTATATTTTCTCGTCAGATTTGCGTACTTCCTTATTACATTCCCCTGATTGATATGTGACTAGTTACTGGCTTAATTACATTCCTTGGTGTTTATATTCGGTGAATGGTATTCTCAAGGTGTTAGTTATATGACATCATTTTTCCCATTTTAATTGGAATTGTTTTCGCACGATACTTTGTATACTTTGTAATTTCTTTTGAGAAGCAAATAAACTTGATTCAGTGTTAGCTTATTCTTTTGAGTGCCTGTGCTAGTGTCGGTTAGGACAGTGTTGTATCCGTGACCTGCATACCCGTATACTTGTGAGGTTGGTAGATAAAACCAAGGGTCACACATTAGTGGTTATCTCTACAATCGGAACACGGACAATCTATCAATTCTTTATATCTTTCCTCTTTTCTCTCTCTCTCTCTCTCTCTCTCTCTCTCTCTCTCTCTCTCTCTCTCAATCTCTCCTCCTTCTCTCTTTCTCTTCCCTATTACACAAGAACATCTTTTTTTTTATATCAGCCGATAAAATGTGCAATGATCGATAATAACATATATAGCGGTATAGGTAACTTCACAAAATTTTGGAGTCAATGAAACTTTTCAAATTGTTTGTTGTAAATATATGTCTGACATAATTTAATAAAGGTAACAAAACTAAATATCTTCGCTTTTGCATCGAGAAGAGTTGTATTTGTTCCTTGAAGTTGTTTATTTAATATATTTAGTTTTTCAAAGATATCGTCTAAATAACTCACAAATGTCTTATCATAGACCGTTAACAGATTTTTCGTTTCAGGTTTGTCGCTTGAAAAATCACTAAGAGTATCAAATAGCTCCATACATCTTTTCAAGCAGTTCCCTTTCGAGACTCATCTTACTTCAGTGTGAAGTATAATTCTTCATTTTGTTCTTCACAAAATAACTTGAAGAGACATTCACATTTGGCGCTAGCTTTAATAGCATTGATGAACTTTATAACTAAATTTAGTACTTCATTTACAACATGCGAAATGGTTTTAGCTACCAGGTTTTCCCTGTGAATAACACAATGCACAAGAAGCTTTACTTGATTCGCATCTTTCATCAATTTTAAGCAACCATTTTCTTCCCCATCATATTAGGAGCACCATCTGCAGCACAAGATGTTATATTTTTCATTGGTTTATTATTGACATCTAAGTATCCTTCAGCTTTCTATATCTATATTTGGAGGTAGCGTTTCTTTCTAATGATTTACATAATAACATTTCTTCAGCAAAATCACCTTTACATATATATCTTACGTAAATTATAAGTACGGCCTCACTGTCTCTCAAAGTTGATTCATCCATTTGCATCGAGAATTTTCTTGTTATCAGCTTTTCAACAAGTTGTATTTCAATATCATCACTCATTTCGTCTACTATTCTGCTAACAGTATTGTTACTTAGTAACATAGCTTTAACGTCTTTGTCGTCTTTTTCCAGAAACGTTTTAAGAAATGCTGATATTTATGGTTTGATTAAATTCTCCCCTAAAGTATGACTTTTTCCAGATTTAGCGATGCGTAATGAAATTTCATAACTAGACTCAAGAGTACGAATGATAGTTGCATTATGAGCAGTAAATAGAGACGTTAATGTTACTCTTTTTACAAAATGTTTCATTAAAGTTTGAAAATAATTCAAATCTGAATATGAGCGAATTATCTGAATTAATATGAAATATCTGAATTAATACGAGAGTAGAACCCGGTCAATGACATATCTTGGCGTTAGGCTTGATCGTAGCCTGCGCTTCAGAGATCATGTCGATTATGTCATAACGAAGGCTCGAAAAGTTTTGTCAGCAATGAGAATCATGGCAACTGCCAATATCGAGCAAAGGCTGCTAATACTTCTGTTCCAAGGACTTGTGCTTTCACGCATCGAGTATGCCCTGGCCATCCTCACTGTCAGCCCTACACAGATTGGAAGACTTGAAAAGGTACAAAACGAAGCCATCCGCATCATTTTGGGCTGCACGAGAGACACCAGCTGTGTAGCAATGAGATACCTCCTTGACTTCCCGACAATGGAACACAGGATCAAGATCTGGAGAGCTCGTGCATACTTAAAAATAAGTGCAGATGAGCAGCACCCTCCGCATGACGCTATATTCAGAGAAAAGGGTGACAGGCTAAAGAGGGGCAAGTCATGGATCCATCCATCCATCATGTGCCATGCCGGTAAGCGTGGGCGGTCATGTTCTGCCATCTCACCCGATCACCAGAGTCGTGGATCAGCTCCGTGTTTCTGTCTCGACTATGCCACAAGGCCAAGCCATCCAGGTACTTGCTTCTAGGTCTTCCCCTTGGTCTGTTCCCCTCGATCTTACCAGTTGTCACCAAATTCTCCAATCCATTTCTTCTCATAACATGTCCAAAAAATTTTGACTGTCTACGTCTAATTTCTCTAATCAATTTACGATCTTCATTTGTTTCTTGAAGGACTTGTTCATTGGTCTTTCTGGCTGTCCATGGTATTCTTTGCATTTTCCTCAGAAACCACATCTCTACAGCCATCAGATGTTTTTCAGCCTGACTGCTCATTGTCCACGCTTCACATCCATACAAAAGTACAGGCTCAATGTAGCATCTCAACACTCTCTTTCTCGTTTCAATTAACATCTTTTTATTGGTCAATATGTTTTTCATCTTGCTAAAGGCTACTTTTGCCATGGCGATTCTTGTTCTAATCTCTTCAAGGCATCTCCCATCAGATGTTATTACTGTTCCGAGATAATTGTACCTGCTCACTTGTTGAAGAATATTCCCATTTACTTGTATATTACATTGTGGTATTTCGTCCTTCCTAGTGACGACCATAATCTGTGTCTTTTTACAATTTAATTCTAACCCTAGTTGTTCACTGTGTGTCACAATCGCATCTACTAAATTTTGCAGGTCCTGTTCATTGTCTGCAATCAAGACTGTATCATCTGCATATCTAATGTTATTGATGCATCGTCCCCCAATGTTGATTCCTTCCATATCTTCAATATTTCTGAAAATACTTTCACTGTACAGGGAAAACAGATCTGGAGACATTACACATCCCTGTCTCACACCCCTTTTAATAGGCTGATATTGGCTTACTTCATTATCAACTCTTATGGCAGCTTGTTGTTTCCAATATATGTTTTTTACAAGTCTAAGATCTTTTCCATCAATTTGTAGATCTTCAAGCATCCTTATCATGTTGACATGTCTCACTTTATCAAAAGCCTTTGTGTAGTCAATAAAGCAAAGGTGTAGATCTTTGTTTACTTCTATAGTCATGGATGGGTCGGGCGAAAGATGTCGTCAGACAGGTCTGCAGTCTTACCAGTATCAACCCCGGCAAAGAATGGGTGCCGGTGCCTCCAGCTTTTAAGTGCACTTTCTCCTGCATTATCACACTTGACAGACGGTGCAGAGAGCAGAACCCTGCCGCTGTCAATGCAGAGGTTAACGCGTTCATCTATCAACACTCAGATAGCCCCGAAGTGCTCATCTGTACAGATGGATCTGTTGTAAAGCAGCAGAGAAGTGCGTGGACATTTACAGCCCGTTCAGCGGGCAGAACCGTTCAAGAATCCATTGGTACCCACTCTATGACCACGAGCAGCATGACGATGGAGGTGATGGCAGTTACACAGGCTTTCATATGGCTGGAATCACAGCTTAGTACACGTGTGTGTACTAAGTGATTCAATGAGCATGATTCAGAATGTCGAAGCTGGATCTGTACGTAGACAGTGGACTGAGTCGCTGCGGAAATCTGTTGTCCGTAAAGGCACCTTCATCTTCGACCCGGGACATGCGGGAGTCGAGGGAAATGAACCAGCTGATAAACTGGCTGGCTCTGCACCCCCTGTAGATGGCCAGCCCATGGATCGTGCCGATGTTATTAACGTCCTCGAAAATATGGCGAGAACAGAGGACATTGACGTCAGTGATTCCACATCGCTGTCCAGGATGAAAGACGTGGGAGTAAGAATCGGCACAGCCAGACGCGAGAGGTACATCGGGAAAACAAAGCGCCTCGTCAACCAACACAGAACTGGCACTATTAGCCACCGGACGCTGATGCATATGTTGGGGGGAGGATCTCAGCACCTATGGACATGTCCGGAGTGCAATGAAGATACCCCAACTGATAACTGATAACTGATAACTGATTAATATGAGCATTAGGTTTCGCCTTCAAATGTGCCACAAGACGACCTCGTTTCATTGATTCGTTGGTCAAGCAATTTTGGCATAAAAGACAAAAAGGTGTCCGTTCATCGTGGGCAGCAGGTATGAAACCAATTTAAAATATTCCTACGAATACTGACGAACTTGTGTGTGTGTGTGTGTGTGTGTGTGTGTGTGTGTGTGTGTGTGTGTTGTTGTTGTTGGTGTTGTTGCATGCACCACTCATCTCACTATGGGATGAAATAAATAAATATAAGATCAATTGAAAACTTTTAAACAAAAACATTATATGAACTGGAGTAAACGTAGACAAAAATGCATATTTAAATATGTATGGCATATTTTAAAACAAAACGCAACAACAACAACAAAAAAAAAACTTTCATTTGACAAATTGTTCTGTTAAATGATGCTTCTAAAGCTTAAATTAATAAAATTTACCAATTGAATTTACATACCATTTATATATCACTTACATTTATACTATATAGATATATATATATATATTAAACAACGAGACTTTTACAACAACATTTAACGGACGCTTATTTCAAATTAACACCAAAGGTGAATTCTGAGCGTTTCTGCGAAACACAGCAGATACTGAGACCCCGGCACTAAGCATTTTGCGCCATTCAGAACAAATAGAATGAAATGCTTAGTGCCGGCCCTGTATAACCAGTAGTTGAACGTCTAACAATGAAATCACAGCTACTAACATGGCAGACAGAAGTTACTTATACTGGAAGTTTACCCTGCTCGAGTAGTGACTGAGAGTCGCCATACGGTTAACTTAAACTCTCGACAAGTCCATTTTCGAATTTACCCCCTTAACAATCGAATTGTCCCCCCCCCCCCCATAAAATCGGTTATTTCATTCATCTCTCCCGCACCACCATCAGCCCTTTTCCCCATGTCTTCCCCATATAATCTGTGTTATTTCTTTCCTCCCCCCTCCCCCTCCCATGTCTTCCGCGTAGTATCTCTGTTATTGCTCATATCTTCCCCGTTATGTCTTCCCCATAGGATCTTTGTTATTTCTTTCATCCCTCCCCGTCCAATGTCTTCCCCGTCGTATTTCTGTTATTGCCTGCATCTTCCCCATTATGTCTTCCCCATAGGATCTTTGTTATTTCTTTCATCCATCCCCGTCCAATGTCTTCCCCGTCGTATTTCTGTTATTGCTTGCATCTTCCCCATTATGTCTTCCCCATAAGATCTTTGTTATTTCTTTCATCCCTCCCCGTTCAATGTCTTCCCCGTCGTATTTCTGTTATTGCTTGCATCTTCCCCATTATGTCTTCCCCATAAGATCTTTGTTATTTCTGTCATCCCTCCCCGTCCAATGTCTTCCCCGTCGTATTTCTGTTATTGCTCGCATCTTCCCCATTATGTCTTTCCCATAGGATCTTTGTTATTTCTGTCATCCCTCCCCGTCCAATGTCTTCCCCGTCGTATTTCTGTTATTGCTCGCATATTCCCCATTATGTCTTCCCCATAAGATCTTTGTTATTTCTGTCATCCCTCCCCGTCCAATGTCTTCCCCGTCGTATTTCTGTTATTGCTCGCATCTTCCCCATTATGTCTTCCCCATAAGATCTTTGTTATTTCTGTCATCCCTCCGCCTTCCATGTCTTCACCATAGGATCTGTGTTATTTCTTTCATAACTTACCATCCCATGTCTTCCCCGTAGTTTCTCAGTTATTGCTCGCATCTTCCCCTTTATGACTTCCCCATTGCATTTTTGTTATTTCTTTCTTCTTCCCCAGCCAACCCTCTCCCTCTCCTCCACCCCCAACCAGCCGCCCTATCCCATGCCTTCCCCGTATTATTCCCTTCGATACGCCTTATGACACACAGTGAGTGTGTGATGGTATCCCCCATATTCTGATAGATTCCTCGACTCGCGCCCCGTCATGTGATGGTATCCCCCATATTTTGATAGACTACACGACACGCGCCCCGTCATGTGATGGTATCCACTATATTCTGACAGTCTACTCGACACGTGCTCCGTCATGTGATGGTGTTCCCCATATTCTGACAAACTACCCGACACGTGCTCCGTCACGTAATGGTGTCCCCCATATTCTGACAGTCTACTCGACACGTGCTCCGTCATGTAATGGTGTCCCCCATATTCTGACAAACTACTCGACACGTGCTCCGTCATATAATGGTGTCCTCCATATTCTGACAGACTACTCGACGCGTGCTCCGTCATGTAATGGTGTCACCCATATTCTGACAAACTACTCGACGCGTGCTCCGTCATGTAATGGTGTCCCCCATATTCTGACAAACTACTCGACACGTGGTCCGCCATGTAATGGTGTCCCCCATATTCTGACAGACTACTCGACGCGTGCTCCGTCATGTAATGGTGTCCCCCATATTCTGACAGACTACACGAGACGAGCTCCGTCATGTAATGGTGTCCCCCATATTCTGACAGACTTCACGAGATGTGCTCCGTCATGTAATGGTGTCCCCCATATTCTGACAAACTACTCGACACGTGCTCCGTCATGTAATGCTGTCCCCCATATTCTGAGAGACTACTCGACGCGTGCTCCGTCATGTAATGGTGTCCCCCATATTCTGACAGACTACTCGACACGTGCTCCGTCATGTAAAGATGTCCCCCATATTCTGATAGACTACTCGACTCGTACTCCGTCATGTAATGGTGTCCCCCATATTCTGACAAACTATACTCGACACACTAGCTCCGTCATGAGATCTGTATATACCGGTCGCTTTTACTTCTCAAGATATTTCTTGGTACCCATTTGAGATGAAGTTGTTATGGTCGCTTTTAAAATCTACATCTCCATGCGGACCCAAACCTATGATTACCGTTGTAGCCTTAATCCTGACCTATTGAGTACTATAATCCAATACACACCTAGTTATGACCTTTATTTCATGTAACATAGTTGATGTTGATGTGGCTGAAAGGGTAAAGGAGTGTCAAGGTGTTAGATACCACTAGGACAGGCTAGGGACAGAAGAGGGGCAAGGACTGAGAGAACAGAGAGACAGGACCTCTATAAACGTATAGACAGAGTAGAGACAACACCCAATCTAGGACTTAAGAACAGTTAAGACCAGACTCGGGTAGGGACACTAACGTGTCATATTTATGACAACAGAGGGACCAACCCCGAGAACAGGGGATGGGTACATTAGGTCACGGAGAGTACCGTGACGACATAAGCAGTAATAGAAGTTTAGGGTCAAGACGACAAACAGAACAGCACGCAGAGTTGCTGACCGCACGAGGGATTTTTGACCACGTAGGCAAGCGACGGACTGAGTTGAGTCAGACTGGGACGAGACGGATTCCCGACAGGACATAGTGTTTTTCTGAAGCCATTATCTATTGTTGTGAACGCATGCGATATTAGAGAGAGAGAGAGAGTAATCGTGTTTAATGATATTTATACTGTATTACGAGTGGCGACCATTGTATTGATTTGACAGGCTGATAACGCTTTGTCGAAAATGTATGATTGTCAGGCTTGCCTGAAATAAAATCCGTGTATACCATCTGTACAAGCGAAGTTATATTTGAGGTATGGATGAAGTCGCGAGAATGCCTGAATGTGAGTAACGCAAGACTGTGACAGGCAGCGAATATGGTGTCAGAAGTGGCGGCTTGAACGCACGCCAGAATGTAAGATTAAGCTACAGTATTAGAAGTTAGAGTTTGAAAGAACACCTGAATCTAATAATTTAGCATTAAGGAAATTAACAATGTTTGTATGTGAACGAGCGTAGCATGCTTGACACATTAGTAAATATGGTGTCAGAAGTTACGACTTGAACGCATGCCTGAATGTTAGTTTGAGATTGCTAACATAGTGAAACGCTCGAATGAACGCAGTAGCGAAGTATGCTGGAACGAGTTATTGATTGAATACGAAAGATTGTGAAGTGCGCCGGGTGACCTGTGAGTGAACTGATTACCGTCGCAAGTGTGTCAGCGTGTGATTATTGATCGAAGAGATTTAGAGCAGAGTGAAACGATATGTAATATTGTGATTGAAACATGTGTTGTTACAAACGTTTCAGCTGAAGATCAAGCCAGTGAAGACATGTCGACAGACACAGACATTACGGCAACTGACGAATAGTTAATAACTAGACAAATTTAAATATTATAAACCACTTTTCAGCGTTCTGTCCAGACAACTTATAGGACATATTGTACATTGCTGTGTTATTTATTTATGTAAGATAATAATTGTTTGCGCTCTATATACCAGATTGTGCATGAAAATGTTTGTACCATGCAGGTAACAATAGAAGAATAGAAGATACTTCCCAGAACCAAGAAAAGATCCTGATCAGTGTGAACGGTCAGATAAGTACACATAATTTTGACGTGCATGATAGAGTAGCATGTATATTTTTTTTGACTTTCTCGATGTAAACTTGTCATTGTACGATCAATTTTCATTGTATTTGCTTGAGTACATGAAAAACAATTAAGAACCATGTCAACACTGAAAGAGTGTATAGAAGCAGGGATAGCACTAGGATATAGTGGAAATAAACTAGAACAATGGGCAAAAGCCGAGTATAAAAATACACCGATAGACAAGCTGCAGCAGATAAAGAGGACAGAGATTGAAAAGCTGCAGCAGACAAAGAGGAGAGAGACAGAAAAGCTGCAATAGATAAAGAGTAGAGTGACAAGAAAGCAGCAGCAGAGAGAGGTGAAAGAGCAAAACAACGGTTACATAAGAAGAAACTCTTAGAAATAGCTGAAAGTACTAAAGTGTAACAACAATAATTAGCTTTAAAACAGCAAGAAATGGCTTAAACTAATAGATTAAAGCAAGTAGAGATTGAATCGCAAACACAGGTAAAGATGAAAGAGCTCGAAATTGAGTCTCATGTTCAGATCGCTACAACTAAACTTAAAAGCAAAGAAGAAGAATATAAGTTTACCAGATATAAAGGGATCGTTCAACCATGCTGCCAGTGTGATTCTATTTCTGCATGGTCAGAAAATGTAGAATACCAATTAAAAGTGCAGGAAATACCAAAAGAACACTGGGAGATGATCTACAAGAAAAATCTTTCCGGGGAGCCTTTAAAGGTAGTAGAATCCATCCCCCAAGACCTTAGAAATAACTATGAGTACATCCACCAGAGGGTAATGCAGCATTTCCTGTTAGACACCCCAGGGTACCAAATTCAATTCTCAAAGCTAAAACCTAAGAACAATCAAACGTTCATTGATAACATCTCGACAGTACAGGACGTCTATAACAAATGGCTTAAGGCTGCTAAGATTAACAACAATTATGACAAACTTAGAGACCTTATGATTATGGATAAGATCATCTTAACTATCCCCAGTCCATTTGCAAAGATTTTGCAACAGTCAGACGTGGATTCTCTAGAACAGCTAGAAAAACGGGGGTCCGCGTATTTTTCATCAAATAGGGATATTTTCAAATCATTTAGTGAAGAAAGTGAAATTGTAGCAGCTGCTATGTGCAAACCACAAAAGACTTATAAATTTAGAGAACAACAAAGGGGCAACCTACCGAAATGCCCATATTGCAAATTTCAGCACCCACAATTTGCGATGTGCGATAAAAATCCGAATTATCCAGCACACTTAGACATGATGTTAAAAAAACAGCAAACCAAGAGAGAAACCTTCAGACGTGCTGTAAAATGTTTCTTTTTTGCCATTGTTTTTGCCACTATTCCTCTAGATGTACTGGAAGACAGAGGTTGAAAGCAGCGAATGCATTGTTGGTAGATTCATCATCTGAGTGTGAAAGTGATTTTGAAGTGATGCGAGAGAATGATGAAAATGTAGTGGCAGCGATTGATGTATTGAATTACAGTAACTGTACAACATGCCATCAGTTCCATGAGAACGGAATACTTAAGTGTGGGCATACAGTGCCGTTTTCGCTTGAAAACGCTAACGCAGCATTGGCCTCCAGAGGCAGATTAGATTTCCACCACGAAATAGTCAATAATATGCCATGCAAACTCATGCTCGATAGTGGCAGTACATTAATCGGTCTGAGAAAGGAATTGGCTTGGCCAGAAGACTATACGGGAGAAGTTGTTAACTGCCGTACATTTTCAGGCAGCATAGAAAAGTACCCGTTAGCCAGAGCTAACATACATACCCCTTTCTTGACTGGCACCTTTACGTACGCGGTTTTAAATAACCCATGTACGGACCTGATAATTGGCTGTTTGCCACAGGTGAAGAAATGTACCACTGAAGAGATAGCAGCCTGGAGAGAAACCTACTCCAATCAGGCTGGGTCCAAAACTAGGTCAAAAACTAGTAAACAACATGATGACCTACAAAACAAAATGGTACACCCCATTGCATCCAGTGGTACAGTGGAAAACAACACCACACAAAAGGTCATACAGGCGCAGCGCGCCAATTCAAACATACCACCGTATTTTAAACAGGCCGACACAGATGTAAACAGCTTACAGCTTGAAACCAAATCAGGATGTTTTGGTATTGTTACCAGATAAGAGTGACTTATTGTTGACCTCATGGCAAGGGCCTTTTAAAGTGGTGAGGAATATTTCAGAGGTTGACTATGAGATATCCTTGAATAACAAACTCAAAATATTTCATATCAACATGTTGAAGCTTTATTACAGAAGACAAGAACAGGAGACGGAAGACCAACACAACGCAACTACACCAATTAACCAGACCCCAGACAAACAGACTACAGAAACAATAGTTAGCTATGTAGAAGACGAACACATTACAGCCACAGTTATCAACCAAACAGAAGAAGATGATTTTGAGTTACCATTACCGACCGTAGAAAGCACCACAACAATTAACAGCATACACCTAGGACCAAAGATGACTGACGAACAGAAACAGCAGACAATAGCATTATTGACTGAGTACAAACAAATTTTTTTCAGACATTCCAGGTAGGACAGATAGAATACAACACTTCATTATTCTCTTAGACTATACTCCAATCAAATGTCGACCATACTCGATCCCTCTAAACTATAGGGAAAATCTAGATAAAGAAATTCTTAGTCTAGAAGCCTGTGGGATAATCCAGAAATCCAAGTCAGAGTATTAATTATCGATAGTCTTAGTCAAAAAGGATTCCACTCTAAGACTCTGCTTGGATTATAGGAAATTAAACACAGTCACGAAAATTGATGCAGAGCCTATTCCTTCCTGTGACGACCTTATCATCATCTATTATCTTCTCAAAACTTGACCTAACGAAAGACTATTGGCAAATTCCGATGCATAGAGATTCCATTCATCTTACTGCCTTTGCAACACCTCTAGGTCTCTACGAGTGACGTTTCCTTCCTTTTGGCCTACGCAATGCACCTGCCACCTTTGTCAGCCTTACTAGGGAACTTTTGCATGGAGTCACAATACTCAAACATACATAGATGATATATGCATCCATACAACAGACTGGACAACACATCTACAAACTTTGAGACTCGTCTAAGAAAGAATAAAATTGTTTGGACTAACAGTCAAACCAACTAAAGTTCGAGTTGGCGTTGGATGAGATATAATTCTTAGGCCACACTATACCCAAGGGCCAGTTGAAAACAGATAACAAAATTGTAACCAAAATCTAGAACCTCACTATTCCGACAACAACAAAAAACAAGTGAGGACTTGCTGGATTTAGTAAACTATTACAACAAAAGTATCCCCAATTTGGCACAAATACCATGTGTATTTTCGGATTTGTTGAAATCTTCTGCAAAGATAAATGTGCAAGATGCTACTTTACAAAATGCAATGTCAAAATTAAAGTACCTTTTTAGTAATGTTCCCATCCTCCGCTTACCTGATCCGAAACTACAATATATCCTTAGGTGTGATGCCAATACGACTACAATCTCTGGCGTACTTCTGCAGGAATATGAAGAGATTCTTCATCCAATCGTGTATGTCAGTCGCAAACTTACCACAGCTGAATCACATTATGATGTCTCTCAACTTGAGGCTCTCGCAATCGTGTATTGTGTTAGTAAACTTCATAGATATTTTGCTGGAACTCACGTTGTCGTCGAGACCGATAACTCTCCGTTGTTAGTTATGGAGAAAAGCCTGCCTAAAAATAATAGGATTTATCACTGGGCTTTAATACTCTAAAACTATTCATTCTCCATGAGACACATTAAAGGGAGTAGCAATACCCTTGCAGATTTGCTCACTACACCTTCAGACATCGAAGTGATGCAAAAAGGAGATGAAACACTGTCACATTTACCTGCAGTTACTACCGCTTAGTTCATATAGAAACTGTGCTAGTAATCATAAGATAGAAGACACTGCGTAACATAGATATCATTATGTGCACTTACCAAGAACTCACTTAGTGCCTGAACGCATAAACAAGGTATTTATAGAGTCATCTAGTGCGTATGAACTGTGATACTACTATGAACAGAGTGTGACACGTTACATCGTCACCTTAGTTGCAGTGAAAAGTGTACATAAAGTATCGTAAGCAAGGACCCAGAGGAAAGACACGTCGTGTTCACCGTCACCTGGACCTATGATTAGTTAGTTAGTTAGACTATTTTGTAATATGTTTATATGTATGTAACATGTATGTATTAATATTGTATGATATGATTTTTAATGAAGTTGCACTAAGCAATCTAGTGGTTCATTACAGTAGTAATAGTATTAATAGAAGAACCACAAGTATCCCAACGAACCGATAGCTTATTTGAAATTGTCAGTTGTAGTAAGAACCATGAGTTAATTAGTTTAGAAACACTTACAATTAGTGCTTAGACTTAGAAATGTAGATAGTATTTAGAGTTAGACTAATAGAATAAAGCAAACAGTTCTCTGACGAGACTGCTACCGATGAAGCCAATTAAAACGGCGAGGTTATAGACTTAAATTTAATTAGAAATAGAATAAATTGTCAAATAAATTTAAGAATTTAGAAATTTATAACTTTGTTAGACTTAAGGGAACAAACACATTTCTCTTACAGTGTGTTTAGTTTATTTAATTACATTACCTTAGAAACACCCATAAATTAATAGTTTTGTTAATTATATACCCATATTTAGCAACAGTAATTATTTAGTTTAGTTAATTAAATTCCCTTATTTATTACACCCACCATTTAGTTAAATAGGTTAAGTACATTATTTACTTTAAAACATCCATTATTTATTATATAACTTGTTTCATTTACTTAACATCACCAAATAACAATTTAGTTAATTTACTTCCCCTTAGTTAGTTATTTACTTTCAGTTAGGATATATATCTTAGGTAATATAATTAGACATCACCCCGTACAATGACAGTGATACTAGAAATCATCAGTCTAGTGACTGATCAAACCAAATATCCAATAGAATAGTTAGATATATTTAGACTTAGTTAGTTTCTTTTGTATTGCCGTAAGCAATACATTTAAACCTGTAAATATAATAGTGTGATATATAAAACTACTTTATTTCGGCTCAAGATTGTTTAACACGAGCCCAATTTTATGCCAATGACAAAACATTTTTAAAATTGACAGTGTATGAATGAGTGAACGCAAGATGAGTATACGGACGAATGAAAGAATTAAAAATATTAGTGTGAACAGTGGTGCATATTTTTCGCACACACGAGTTTTTATGACTTGTCCGCGTCTTCTGTGTAAACCATGTGAAGTGTTTTCTTTTATGTGTGTTATAGCCACTAATATATTACAACAATGGTTGTTTTCCAGAATCCCAGATCGGCGAAGTAAGTCATAAATTAAGCAGAGGCATTACTTTGTGACGTGCATTAACCTACCTGTGATACTTGAAGACCTAAATATATCGATTCTAGACATATAGTTATGTTTCTAATTGCAACACATATAAAATAAATATTTACACCCATACAAACAGGAATACAAACAGATAAAAATACAAACAGCAGTTTTTGCAAAGGGAGAGAACACTTGGTCAGGGGACACTACAGACTTATAGTAAGCTGAAGGGCGAGTTGAATGTGTATCCAGAAGCGGGAGCGAGATAGGCGAACATCAGCATACACACAACTAAAAAGAGAAGTGAAGGTACATTTCACGGGAGCCATGAATTATATATAGATGTATTGTATCCGTAATAGGATCAATTTGTTTTGAGATATCGGTGAATCGATATTTGAGGGGTATCAGTTTGTTAAACGAGCCCTGGTTCAACACAGCTCCCAAGAGTGCAATGTAATGACTCTTACTTAGAGTGGAGGTGTGTCAAGCTGCTCTGAAACCAGTGGTTAGATACAGCAACTTGTTATCAGACTTATTTGAGTCAGAAGTGGTACCTTATGATAGACCAGTGAACCCCTTAACAAATTTGATCAGACTAATTTTATATGCTACGACGACACTGCGTCACACCTACTACATTAATCTGGTGACGCAATACCGGGGACGACGAGAGCGTGTCAAGGTGTTAGATACCACTAGGACAGGCTAGGGACAGAAGAGGGGCAAGGACTGAGGACAGAGAGACAGGACCTCTATAAACGTATAGACAGAGTAGAGACAGCACCCAATCTAGGACTTAAGAACAGTTAAAAGACCAGACTCGGGTAGGGACACTAACGTGTCATATTTAGGACAACAGAGGGACCAACCCCGAGAACAGGGGATGGGTACATTAGGTCACGGAGAATACCGTGACGACGTAAGCAGTAATATAACTTTAGGGTCAAGTCGACAGTACTGCCTGACAAACAGAACGGCACGCAGAGTTGCTGACCGCACGAGGGATTTTTGTCCACGTAGGCAAGCGACGGACTGAGTTGAGTCAGACAGGGACGAGACGGCTTTCCGACAGGACATAGTGTTTTTCTGAAGCCATTATCTATTGTTGTGAACGCATGCGATATTAGAGAGAGAGAGAGAGAGAGATACAGAGTGATCATGTTTAATGATGTATATACTGTGTGACGAGTGGCGACCATTGTATTGATTTGAGAGGCAGATAACACCTTGTCGCAAATGTATGATTGTCAGGCTTGCCTGAAATAAAATCCGTGTATACCATCTGTACAAGCGAAGTTATATTTGAGGTATAGATGAAGTCGCGAGAATGCCTGAATGTGAGTAACGCAAGACTGTGACAGAGAGCTTGCGCTTAAGCTTCCCGTGCGCTAATGAAAATCTAGGATGGAATAGGAGCTATTTAGTTCAGTTCACCCAATCTACAATTAAAGAATAGTGAAATAACACACATCTTCAGTGGTGCCTGGCCAAGGTGTTACCTTTCTCCATCGCAAATGTGTCATATAGGACTTGATGTAATTGACCCCTCGTCAACCTTACACAGTATATTAGTTGCATGGTCTTTACAAGACGTCGTACTCAACCCCAACATTTGGTTGCTGTTTGTAGTTTTACTAGCCAATTTTCTGTTCGATAGTTTGCCATTGCTTTCTGAACGGCCGATTCTTATACCATTTTTGAAAATCAACGCAAGGCGGTCTGATTCCAATTCACCTGTAGGTGATTTCAAACGCGGTATGCCGGAATGGGAGTCGCGATCTCTACCCCTTCCTCACAGACGCCGTCAAAACATTATCACATTTACGTAGAGATACGATAGTAAAGCAACAGGCCATTAGCGATAAGAAAGACACATTATGTCAATAAGGGTGAGAGAAATTCATGTCCTTTTGGTAGGTTTGTCGTCTGGCAATCAACGTCTTTTTACCCAGTCCATCATTGTCCTAGCGTGAGTCAACTCTATTTTTACCTTCTCTCCTAGGCTGACTGTATTCGTGTACCCAACCCACTGCGACCCTCGGACCAAGTACAGACTCTTCTGAACAGCATCATATAATGTAATTGCTTGTTCCTTGAAGACGCATGCCTTGGAGTGACATTAATAATAGATATTATTTGTATTTAAATCGACATAAAACATGGCAATCAATCGCATATACAAGGGGCGTTCAGAAAACAGCAAACCTCATCGAGTTTCTCAGCAGCTGTTAATTAAAAAAGCATGATATTTATACACAATATGCGTGAATATGTCTCGTAAACATCGGTATTATTCAACATAATCTTCATCAGTAAGTACGGCTTTACGCCGGCGCGAAACAAGTGCATGCATTCCGTGCCGTACCAGATTTCGTCTTGATCATATAGCTATTTTTTTTTCGCTGCATGACTCACGCCTTGACTCAAGTCAACCCCACCTCAACGTTGTGTAGACTGGGAAACCATGACCACGAGGTCATGAGCTAACGGGGATATGGCTCGCCATAGGGGATGGATTTCCTATGTCCTAAACCTGCTACTGGCCTAGCAAGCCGGCAGGGGATCTTCATACTGCTCGTAGAATAGCTAAGAAGTATAAACGGACTGACCCAATTGTATATCGACCCGGCAATGTTAACGGACTACGAGATAGATCAGTGATTCAAAAAATAGGCACAATGAACGTCTGCGGATTTAATAGTAAAGAAGAGGAACTTATAAAAACAATGAAATAGTGGAAAATTGGACTGATGGGAATAGGGGACACCAGAATAAAGGGGGAAGGATGCAAGGAGATCCACCACAGTTACACATTTGTCTACGCTGGAGTAGAACAGCAAGAAAGGGCAAGACACGGTATTCGAATAGTTATTGAACAACGGCTAGCAAGAGGAATACTATAAATAAAATAAATATCAGAAATAATCATAACAGTGACATCAAAAGAACAAACAATTACAACATATGAACAAATATACGCACCATGTAATACAAAAAATAATGAAAAATAATGCGAGGACTTCTACGAAGACATCCATGCCGTGCTAGATAACATAGAAAAGCAGAACAACATCATAGTTATGGGAGACTTCAATACAAGACTAGGACACAACACAGCGTTCATAGAACAACATCTTCGAGCATTTGGAGACCAACAAAATGAAAGAAATGATAACGGAAGTAGACTGATAGAACTATGCAGCCAAAACAACCTCTATATGCCAAATACATTATATTTCTATATACACCTGGTATAAATGGAACGATCTAGATACTAAAATCCAAATTGATTTTATATTAACATGAAATAGCTAGTTAGTTAGTTAGTTAGTTAGTTAGTAAGTTAGTTAATTAGTTAGTTAGTTAGTTAGTTAGTTAGTTAGTTAGTTAGTTAGTTAGTTAATTAGTTAGTTAGTTAGTCGAGGTTCTAACTTCACGGCAACGGGTCGTCCCCATTATGCTCCATTCCCGTGCCAGCGAATATCCCACAAAATGCTCCCCACTGTCCAATGTGAAAAGTGGAATAGGCAGGAGTCTCGGCAATCCAACAGCCCGCAAAGGTACACTGTGCATAATGCCGCTGCCAGAATGCCAACGCAAAATTAATCCACGAAAACCACAGTTCATCGTCGATGGACTCGGCAGTCACCAGAAAGACCTCACTGACCCGGGTTTTCTCACATGACTCGGTCTTTTACCGCAGGGCGACACGCCGAAAGTGTCGCAAAAAGAGCGGAGTCGGCGCTGAAGCTGTGGAGTTCGTGCTTTATGCGATACTTCGGCGGGTCGCCCTGCGGTTAAAGACCGAGCTGTGTGAGAAAACCCGGGTTAGTGACGTCTGTCTGCAGCTTCAGCGCCGACTCCCGGGAGTCTCCTGAAAAATGCACTCGTGAACCCAAAAGGCAAATCAGTATATTCAGCAACAGCTGGTAGCCATTGTTCCGAACATGCAGGTCACTGTACAGGACAGATGTAAAGGCATTCCCTACGGATTTCACAGCTCACAGTGTCGACCATGCACTCACTCAGTAGTAGGGCGACGAAACCATGTACTACCAGTCCAACATGAGGAAAATGAGATTGCAAACCGTAGATGCAAGCATAAACACGCCACAGGTCTTAACAGTTCAACGCCTAACCGCCTTGTTGGCGACCGCAAGTTATATTGTCAATCTTCCTACCAACTCTGTGTTATCAATGCCAAACCTGGACAATGACAGAAAAAGAGAAAAGAAAAATCACAACAACAGAAAGGAGATTCCTGAGAAGACTGCTCAATGTATCAAGAAGAGATAAGCTCAGAAATGAAGAAATCAGGACTAAAGAGTGGGGGGGGGGGGGTATAGCTGCACTAGATTTTATTAGAAGGCAGCAAGTCAAATGGTTTAGCCATGCAAGTAGGTTACCAACTAACAGAATACCACAACAAGCAATGATGTACAGACCAGAGGGAAGCAAAGGAAAAGACCGACTACGTAAACGATGGATGCAGGGAATATCAGAGTCCATGGGAATATCGATACGTGAAGCCCATAAGCGGAAACTCTCCCGCTGTTTATACTTCACCTCGACACCGCAAGGTACAAGAGGAACATGATGAGATGAGATTAGATGAGACTCACGCCTTCATCATCTTCAAACCTTGTCCCACGGAGTGCATCTTTAAGTGGACATAATAGATGAAAGTCAGAGGTTGCCAAATCAGGACAATAGGGCTGATGGGGTAGTACAGTCCATGCAAATTTCGTAATTGCTTCCTGTGTTGCCAGACGTGTGGAGCGCCCATTGTCGTGAAGAAGAATTAGGCCTGCTGGATTCCTGTGAGGCCAAACTCGGCAGAAGCGTATATTGAGATTTTCATTGTCTGAATATAAGCTGGCGAACTGATTGTCTCTCCTCTTGCATAGCATCCACCATAATCACGTCTTCAATGTTTCAAAAGACAGTGATCATGACCTTTCCAGCTGACGGGGCTGTCTTTAATTTCATTCATCGTGATGATGCCACTCCATTGACTGACTTTTTATTGGTCTCAGGTTCAAACTGAATTGTTACCTGTAACAATCTTAGCCAAAAGTTAACTCCGTCAGTATTGAAACGATCCAACTATTCATATGTCAATGTCATCCTTCTAACTTCATTATTAGCTGAGAAAAACGATGTCGTGCTTTACTTTCTGAAAGCCCCTCGTATTTATGGAAGGAGGGAGGGAACATATGGCCATTTTGCATATACTAACCCTTCAGAACAGTGGTTCTCAACCTTGTTTGGCAAATGCACCCTTCACCATATGTTCAGAATGTCACAACCCCCCCTCCCCCATTCCTTATTTCCTCTCTATAAATACCCCCGTCCTCCGCCTTTACACAGTATACTTAAACATGAAAGCTAAATTTAATAACACATACTCGAGCAATTTTAGACGTCTACATAAAACGTGATTTGCGGGTCTACTTACGTTATAAAACGAATTTTTGAAGGCCAAGAAGTACAGAACTGTAAAGTATGGAATGAAAAACAATATCAAGTAATCGCTTCTTGTATTAACGCGATCTTGACATAATCTTAATCCCCCGATCCCCCACCTTTGCAACCCTAATAACCCCCCCTCCCCCTGGAGTGGAGGGGGGAGGGATTCTCCACCGGTTGAGAACCACTGCTTTAGAAGATCTTAACATAGACGAAAACTGACTCACAGACAGCCTCAGACATGGCAACTAATTAAAACTCTTAAGTAGTCCTTCACTATACGAGTGGTGCGGTACTACAATATTCCTTCCCTATACCAATGGTGCTGTACCACAAGTGTTCTTCATTATATAGTGGAAAATGAACGAGTGTGTGGAATCATTAGGAAGTTAAGGTGTTCATAATTGTGCGCATGTCGGGCAAGGGTTCGATATCTACGCTCACCTTTCCCGTAAAAAGGGAAAGATTGACCACCTATTGCTCCGTTCATTGCGACCTACAACATGTGATGGTCCTTGCATTGAGACCTACACCATGTGATGGCCCTTGCATTGAGACCTACAACATGTGATGCTCCTTGCATTGAGACCTATACCATGTGTTGGTCCTTGCATTGAGACCTACACCATGTGTTGGTCCTTGCATTGAGACCTACACCATGTGATGGTACTTGCATTGAGACCTACACTATGTCATGGTCCTTGCTATGAGACTTACACCATGTGATGGTAATTGCATTGAGACCTGCACCATGTGATGGTCCTCGAATACAGACCTACACCATGTGATGGTCCTCGAATACAGACCTACACCATGTGATGGTCCTTGCATACAGACCTACACCATGTGATGGTCCTCGAATACAGACCTACACCATTTGATGGCCCTTGCATACAGACCTACACCATATGATGGTCCTCAAATACAGACCTACAACATTTGATGGTCCTTGCATTGAGACATACAACATGTGATGGTCCTTGCATTGACACCTACAATATGTGATGGTCCTTGCATTGAGACCTACAACATTTGATGGTCCTTGCATTGAGACCTACAACATTTGATGGTCCTTGCATACAAACCTACACCATGTGATGGTCCTTGCATTGAGACCTACAACATTTGATGGTCCTTGCATTGAGACCTACAACATGTGATGGTCCTTGCATACAGACCTACACCATGTGATGGTCCTTGCATACAGACCTACAACATGTTATGGTCCTTGCATACATACCTACACCATGTGGTGGTCCTTGTATACAGACCAAACACCATGTGATGGTC
>OY992879.1:10333729-10516229 GCA_963921405.1 Cepaea hortensis | reverse complement strand
GACAGGAGCTGGTGAACAAAGAGACCAGGTGAGTGCGTCTGTACACGAATGGACATTGCTGTGACTGTGAACGACCGTGTATACCTACTGGCTCGGTGATGATAGAGCCAGCCGGGGCGTCCTCTTGCCTTCAACTCAACCTTCTTTATTATCGTTTTTAAATTCTTTATTTCTATTGTTAAAATTTCTTCATGAGTTGTCAAGTTCTTTGTTGGATAGGATAGATTAGATATTTTTAGAATTAATTCAATATCTTCAAGTGGTCTGCATGGACAGCAGAGATACTTCAAGAGACGACATCTGGAAAATAAATAATAATAAAGTCGCTTAAAAGTCGACAGAGTCGGCTTCATTGCACCATGTTTTATCTCATATGGCTCGGTCTGTTTCCGCAGCGCGGAAAGCGCGGCAAAAAGCACGAACTCAATAGCTCTAGCGACGACCTACAGGAGTCTCAAAGATTTCACTAGTGAACCGAAGGACGCGGCCCGGAATCGAATCCACAACCTTCGGAGCTCGAGTCAAACGGCTTGAGTACTTCGCCACGGAGAATTCCTAAAATAAATAATATACTAATTGAAACGAGTGAGCACCCATCCACGTTTAGAAGAAAAAGCAGCGGCTGCAGAAGGATATAACAATATGAATTGGAAACAAATAGGTATATTTATCTCCTGCGAGAACAAACGTACTAAACACAAGAATGTTGCGCATACCTTATAAGAAGATCCATCGTATACCGGAATAAAGGTGAAAATCCAAAATCAGAAGGAAAAAAAAAATGTAGCGTATCCCTTACGGGACGTTGCAGTCAACACCAGTATTTTCAGCTGCTGTTAATGTACTAGGCAAGTGTTACGTTCAGTAGTTTGCCATTGCTTTCTGAACGACCGACCCCTATACCTTTTTCGAAAAAACCGCGTTTGCAAGCCCTTAGCCACAGAGACCGGCTGTCAGATCAGAAGTAATCAATAAAATCAGAATCAATCAATAAATATATTCTTTTTTTTCTTCTTCTTCAGCGTTCCGAGCCATTGAAGTTCTTTGCTGCAGATACAATCCGTCTCCATTCGTCTCTCTGGTTGACCTTCTCTTACCAGTCGCTGATTCCAAGTGCTTGTAGGTCTGTATGTATATTATCTCTCCACCGTCTTCTTGGTCTACCTCGGGGTCTACGGTCATTTATTTCCTGAGTGTAAGCGAGTTTTGTTTCCCTATTTTCTTCCATTCTTTCTATATGCCCCAGCCATTGTAGTCTATTAGCCTTCATGATACCAGTGATTAGCGGGGACTTAAACAGATGATAAATGTCTTTGTTACTTCTTCTTTTCCATTCTCCACTTTGTGTATCCCTAATGGGTCCAAAGATACGTCTTAAAACTTTGTTCTCAAAAGTTTGTAACAAGGCTTCGTCTCATTTAGTTGTACTCCAGGTTTCAGAGCCATACAGCACAACTGGTCTGATCAGTGTGTTGTATATTATGATTTTGGTGTTACGAGATAGCGCATTTGATTTTAGTAGATGTTGTAGTGCAAGTATATCTTACTTCCAGAATTGATTCTAGTTTCTATTTCTTCCCTTATGATGTTGGAGCAGTTGAAGATTGTACCCAGTTGAAGATTGATAAATATATAAAATGAATAATAAAATAAAATACACACACATGTGTACAATACGGCACACAGGACGGCCGACTTTTCGATTCTCAGAATCTTTGTCAAAGATAGGACAACACAGATAGATAAAACAACGAAATACAAAACAACCAAAGCACAACTACTCGGTTCCCATGCGGAAGCAGAAAAGGCGGCTTTGCCAGTTGCGAAGGCACTCTTTGGCTGCAGAGTTTATGAATAGCAGGTTGCCAGGTAGGATTTAAATCGCCAAAAATATGCGAACAGTCTTTTATGAAAATATAGGGGTGTGGAGACAGTTAGGTATGAATATATGGGGGGGGGGGAGGGGGAGGAGGACAGCATAGTAATAGACAGTGTAGACAGTTGCAGAAGATGGCACAGTTATACAGTGACGTCCACAATAGTATTGATACCTGCTGGATGGACGCATCTCAGAGAGTTGATTAATTGGCATTCAATTTTGAGCCTAATGCAGTTGTTGGAGAATCAAGGTTTCAATGCAGTGACACATACATCGTCGACTCCATTATGGTTGGAGGAATTAAAACGGTTGGGGACAAGTTTGTCAGCGCCCTGATTAATTTCTCTGAGGTGTTCTCTAAAACGGTCAGCAAGGCGTCTACCACTTTGACCAATGTATTTCATGTCACATCGTTTGCAGATGATGACATATATCAGATTGCGGTATGCGCAAGTAAAAGAATCTTTCAAGGAGAAGGTGCCTAGGGGGAATGCAATCGCCGGTGTCTGAACAACGTACGGGCATGTCAGACAGTTCTTACGATGGCATTTGAACGTGCCCACAGATGAAGTAACCGTGGGGAGGCGACTATGCACAAGGTGGTCTCTGAGGCTCTGGTTTCGGCGGAAAATTACCCTAGGGCCATTGAAGAATACCTCTCGAGTGGTTGGATCAGATTCCAGGATAGACCAGTGTCGGAGGAAAATGTGCTTGATGGCATAGGCATGTGGATGGAAGATGAGGATAAGCTTAGGTTCATAGTTAGGAGGTCGCGTTTGTTTGACAAGGAACATTTCCCGCGAAACATGGGTTATGCGACAGAAAGCTGTGGACAAGACGTTCTTTAGGTACGGTCCGTCTGCGGAAAAAGTCACGCATTTCACAGGCTTTCTCGAGAAAGTCATTATCATCCTGACACATACGACGAATGCGGAGTAGCTGGGAATATGGGATGGAATCTTTGCAGCATTTGGGGTGGGATGAGCTGTACAGGAGGAAACCGTGAGCATCCGTAGGTTTGTAGTACACGGAGGTCGTGAGGCCTGTAGGGTTTAATTTAATAGTGGTGTCATGGAAATTGACAGAGGTGGTGGAAATTTATGTTGTGAATTTGATCGATGGATGGAAGTTCTTGACATAGTTAATGGAGCGGTTCAGTTTCGCCTCTGTCATGTCAGTAAGACCGATGCCGTTATAGATGTAGAGTCGGTAAAAAGAAGGGAGAAGACCATCATAGCTGAGTTTAATCTGGTGTTCTAAATGTCCCATAAATAAACATGCGTAGCTGGGTCCCATTTTAGTGTCCATGGCGACACCGCTGATTTGTTCAAAGTAGTGGCCATTGAACTCAAAGGAATTATTGGTGAGGACCAATTCAGCGAGTCTCACCAGTGTGCGTGTAGGGATGGCTTGATCTGTGCGTTGATCCAGAAAGAACTGTAGCGCCCTGAGGCCATCCGCTTGAGGAATGGAGGTATAGAGGGAACATACATCCATTAGGAATAGTCTGTATGTGTTCCCAGGAGTCAGTGGGAGAGGGTTGAATGAAAGTAACGCATGCGTTGTATCCTTGATGTATGACGGGAGGTTCACAACTAGAGGTTGGAAAATCCTGTCAAGAAGCGCTGAGATCAGTTCAGACTGGCATGAGCAGGCGGAAACTATCGGACGTCCAGGATTGTTAAGTTTATGTATTTAGGGCAGCATGAAGAGGGTGGGTTTTCCCAAGTCAGAGTCATGGATGTGAAGTGAAGAGGCACTGGGTGGTAAGGCATCCTCACGTATGAGCTGTTTGATGGTGTTGTGAATTTTCTGGTTATAGGAGAGAGTGGGGTCTTCGGTGCAGGGGGAATAATTATCAGGTTTTTTAAGTTGGGACATGACTTCCTCGACATATAGATCTTTCCGCCAAACAACCACCGCACCACCTTTATCCGCCGGTTTGATGACTATGTCCTGTCTGCGCTGTAGTTGGAATCCTCTTCTTCTCACCACCCTCCTCCCCTCCTCCGCCCACCCTCGACATCCACATTCTCACATCCTCTTCCTCCTTCTGCACTCCTCCTCAATTCTCCCTTATTCTCCACTCCTCCTCCTCCTTGTAGTTCTTCCTCCTCCTTCTTCATTCTTCGCCTCATCCATCTTATATTTCTTCTCCCAATTCTTCATCTAGTAACCTATAACCATGTAGAGACTACGTTGTAGACACTAAAGAGAAACATGTAAGTTATCTGGAATCAAATTACCTCAGGGTAGGCCATGCGATTTCTGATATTATACACCGGGCCGCTCACGACACCACTTTCGGCAGGTGACCCGGGTTCATCGACTGACGAGTTTTTCAGGAGAACGTAATGACTCAGTGCCGTTACCCCCATCACCAGTTTGTTGGCTGGCACACCACTGCTTTTCCAGTAGGTTATACTTTCATTCTGCGAATCAGTAGAGAATACATTACAATGTTCCTTCATCCCTATTGAAGTCAAGTAGTGGAGATCAGAATTAATAATAGCACTTACTCTTAAACGTCCAGTGTACTGATGTTCAACCGACAACGCGGGTCAGCTGGACTAAAATGATGACTTATCGTCCTTGACTTGGGTATGTAAATTACAAGAATCTAACGAACGGACAAACAAACGAACAACCAAACTTTATTTTCAAAGTGTTAAGAATTGGGCACACAGGCCCGTCTAACATTCTGCCCTTCTATCACTCTCTTTCTTACATTATTTCACTCGCACGGCATTCAAGTCTAAGTGAGAACAGCAACAATATAAAAGATATGCATTATAAAGGCATGGGCAAAGTTTATACAAAAATCAATTCTACACGACTCAGTAATATTAATAACTGGTGTGGCACTTGTTATTAGCTATGTGGATTATACTGGTGTACCAAGAGGGGACTGGCTGTTGTTATTTCTTCTTCTACGTTCATCCGGTGTTTTTTCTGATGTAGTTGCGGTGTGTCTGGTTAGGCACCCTTGGGCCGAAACCCTTAGACTAACACATCCGACTTTAGCGTGCGTTTTTGACCAGGTAAGCAATCCTGGGGAACTCTCACTTTTATTGTGCCGTCCACATCCCAGCTGGTCAAGTTAGAACTCAAGCGTAGTCCATATACACAATTTATAGTAGTGATAAAATTCATTTTGCGTGTGGATAAGCGTTGCCTATTAACAGCGTTCCTGGCCGTTAGGCCTCAACGTCGTTCACCCGCCAACGTCGCGTGTGTTATCAAGGCAAGTCACCTGAACAAGTCAAGAAGCCTGATATTGGGGTGGAAAATGGCACGTTGCAAATCCAATACCAAAAAACAACAGACACAGAATATGTGTAGCGTGGGAGCCACCAAAACCTCGAAGAAGACGAACGTGGAGAGCCTATCTGCGAGCTGCAAAGAACATGAAACTACAGTCACCTCAAGGAAGCTACCACAAAGGAGACCGACGACAAGCCACCACAGACAAGAGCCAAGACAGTTGAGAAGAAGGAGGAGAAAGACACTAGAGTTGGAAACACCGACTTACAAACATTCAGATGGGTTGTCAAGCGGATTAAAGTGGAGCTTTCAGATGAACAAATCTAGAAGCAGCTACAAGAAGAGAATCTCCACATCCGAATCTTGAAGGCGGAGCGGATCCTGACTTATTCAAAGATTCCTACGACGCTAGCGGTGGTGACGACTGAGAGCAGCGAGATACTATGCCAAGTATTGTTAAACCATAAACTACAACGGCCTGAAGGATTCTTTCCAAGAATCACGCAATGTTCCAGATGTCAGAGGGCCGACCACTGCAGAGCAATATGTCGCAGTAAGATAGGGATCTGTGATAGTGCGCCGATCACCACGCCTTCAAGGAGTGTCCGCTCGCCAATCTGGACACGGACTTCCGAGCGCCCAACAACAAAAGAAAGTGCGTCAACAGCCTGGGCAAGCATGGAGCAAGATACTTGGTCTGTCCGTACCTCCAAAGACACAGAGACGTCTTAAATCTCGCCATTACCACACAGACACAATACAAGGAAGAAATGCCGAGGTGCAAGACAGTCACGTGCATCTCGCAAGCTGAAAGAGAACATCTACAAAGCCATATTGATGAGTTGAAAAAAACAAAACAAATCAAGCTACTCCAAGCCGACGCCGACAAGCGACAATGAAAAGCTGCTTGCTGAAATAAAGAAGATCCAGCAAAACATCAAGCAAGAAGTGGAACATATGGCCGAGTTGAAGAAGGAAAACGAAGAAATGCTACGCACCATTAAAGCGGAGAGAGTGCGGCTTACAGCTAAAATGAAATCAATTCAAAACAAACTAACAGTAGCCATGCAAGAGACCACAGTGAAGCCGCAAGATGAAACCCAACAATAAACTGAGCCTGAACAGCAAGATAAAACCAGCAGCCGAACCACGACGCCAGAGACATTCAAGGGGAAACCAACATCCCGCCAGACAGCCGAAGAAAGACAAGATGAATACCCTGACGACGGCATGGAGTGGCCTACAGACGGTAGGAATTGGAGGAGTGCATAGAAGCGGCAAAGAGACGGGAAATAATACAGGGACTCAGCCACGAGGAATTCATAAGGCGGCAGGAAGAAAAAGGAAAGAAGGTGCCCCAAAAAAATCAGGGGGAAACCGACAGGAAATCCTGAGGAACACAATGACAGTGAGGCTGACCTCGAGTGCTATATAGATGACGGAGAAGCCGTCCCATGGCTGACCACAGAGGAAGCAATCGAAAGACAGCAAGAACTCGAACGCGAAAGAGAAAAACGGCGCAAGGAGGAAAACAACATTGTAAAACTTCTACAGGCAATACACAGACAAGGAGGCAAAAATACCCAATATAAAGTCCTTATAAGGGCTTAACCAGTCAAGCCAGAAGAGCAAAGAGCTTTCACTAATAAAAGAAACCACCGGAGGAGACGGGAACAAAGGACAGCCGCCGACCAATCCCCCAGCTGACGTTACAGACACAAACGCTTACATAACAAGTCTGAGATATGATTTACTCGTAAGAGCGCACAAGACAAGAAGCAGGGTAAAAATACCCATAAAAACCACGGATCTCAATAATAACCAAAGCTGAGGAGGCAGGTTAGACGAGACTTGAATTTAGTTTTAAAATTAAAATTTGACTTAGAATTTAGAATTTTTTTTTTTTTCGAAAATTGGAATTGGAATTGGAACTGCATTTTTGTTTCATTCTATTCTACAGATTTGAGAAGTCAGGCGAACCAACTTCGACTTTAGACGACTTTTTTGTAATGATTATTATTATTGTTATTATTATTGTTGTTATTATTATTATTATTATTATTATTATTATTATTATTATTATTATTATTAATATTATTATTATTATTATTATTATTAAGGGGTAAAGTATTCGGTACTGAGATAGTGTTAGAATAATTTGCGATTATATGTATAGGGATTAGTGATGCCTTTCATTTCTTGTGGAAAATTGATCCACAGCTGAGCTGCAGAGTACGTTAAGATTGTTTTGTATAAGTCTATCCTAGGATTCAGAATGTGTAATATATTTAATCGTTTACTGTATCTAGCATTATATTTAAATAATGCCCAAATGTAATTTTTGGCATTCCAATGTCGGATTTTGTGAATTAGTCTGGCCTTTTTGAAAAGCAGGCGTTTGCAGAGAGGTAGTAACTGAAGATGTTTATGCAGGCTAGGATTATCAGTTACATGTTTGCTATAAATTAAAGTCATGGTCCATTTCTGGAGTGAGTAAAGTCGCTTCATGCTAGAATTGGAAAAACCGTCCCAGATTGTAGAGCAGTAGTCAAAATGTGTCTGTATGTGAGAAATATAGATGATTTTCCTTGTGGTCTCATCAAGGAAAGTTTTAATTTTAGCAAGCAGGTGAATATTTTTCGCTGTTTGTTTAACGAACGCTTGAACATAAGAATTAAAGGTTAGGTTTCTATCAATGATAAGGCCTAATGTGTTTCGCTTAATTACAATTTATACTGGCATGTTATCGATGTGAAGTTGAAGTGATCTATGTGAATTTAGAGTTTGAAGTCTTTGTCTGATTGCTAATAGTATAGATTTAGTTTTAGTGATGTTGATTTGCATACAGTTTGCATAGTTCCACCTAACTACATTATTTAATTATTGTTGCAAAGATGACTCCAGCAAATTAAAGCTTTCAACGTTTTTAAACATTGTACAGTCGACTGCAAATAAATCCCAGAACGACGACAGAACGAACGAGCGAACGAACAAACTTTATTTTTAAAGGGTAACAAATTGGGCACGCAGGCCCGTCTTACATTCGGCCCTTTTGATCACTTATCTTTCATTCACCAAATGTGCATGTTACATTTACATAGGGAAAATAAAACATTGTCAAATGGATTTTGTAAGCATAAAAATGCATATCACGCATGGTACATTCACATGGGAAGAAAACGTCAAATGAAAGTTATAAACATAAGCAGTGCATATTGCAATGTTGTAAGGCACATCCCCCAGCCACCCACCACACCCCCACCCGCCCACACATACCTTCACGCACTCACACAGACTCAGGCAAACATACATACCACCACAAACCCACTGATCCCCCACCCATACACATTTCCCAACCCACACATACATGCCCCACCCATCCCATAACCGACACGCACACACCCACCCACATATTCTCCACCACCCATCCACACACCGGAACCACCCAGCAAAGCACACATCACAAAACCACACACACATACCCCCGTCAACCCACACATGCCACACCTATCCACATATACATCCTGCAGCCTCACAATTTTCCTCACCCACCCACACACACATCAGCCAACCTACACCCACTCACCCATCCAATATCCGCCACCTCTCAACTACACAGCCCCCACCTATACACATCCCCATCCACAAACACATCTTCCCACCTGCCCACACATATCCCCCACCCATAAACACCCAAATAAACACACACCTCCCACCCACACACACCCCACCACCCACATATACCCCACCCACACACATCCACCGCTCACGCACATCTTCCCACAAACACACACACACACACCCAAACATACACTCATCTCTCACGTACTCATCCATCAATCTGTCACACCCGCCCATCACCCACCCGCCCATCAACACATGCATCTCTCATCTACCCTCCCACCCACACACACCCCAACCACCCAGCCAAACGCACATCCCACATCCTCACATACATCCATCATTCACCTGCACATCCCACACCTCCCCCACCTCTCACATATTTCCTCTCCCACACAAAACTCCACCCATAAAAACATTCCCCTTACACGCACACATCCCCCACATGCATTCCTCATACACATCCCCGCCTATACATCCCGCACCAACACAAATCTCCCCATCCACCCACACATCGCTCACCTACAAACATTCTCACACCCACACATACATCCTCCACCCACTCACATTTACCCATCCACACTCACACAATCCCACCCACACAGACATGCTATTCATAGACACTCCCCCCACACTCATCCCCCACCACAGCAATTACACAGCCTCCTCCAACACACACAATCTCCTAACCATTCACCCAATCAAATACACATTCCCTACCAACACCCCCCAACCCACCCACACCCACATACTTCCAATAATCCTCCCATATATACCCCCATACACACACACACATCCCTCACACACATACATCCCCCAACGACTACACATCCCTTCACCCATCCACACATCAACCCATACTCATCCCCCACATACGACCCCTCCACACATACATTCCCCACACCCCCACACACATCGCTCACATACACACCCACACAAATATTCTCACATATACACACGTATATGATCACTGAAACTAATATGAACAAACTCCCACACTTTACACACAATTGAGACACTGATGATTGTCGTGAGCATTCTCTCAAAAATTGAAAGAAGTGGGGAAAAATTGTACATATACGTTGTGTAGCGTAAAAAATTAGTGTTGCAATTCGACTCTCTCTCTCTCTCTCTCTCTCTCTCTCTCTCTCTCTCTCTCTCTCTCTCTCTCTCTCTCTCTCTCTCTCTCTCTCCCACTCACTAACTCTCTCACTCACATCACAGTAATGTTATATATATATATATATATATATATATATATATATATATATATATATATATATATTTTTTTTTAATTCGCATATCCTTTTACAGGACATCGCTGTCAACAGCAGCATCTTTCAGCTGTCTGTTGATCTCTTGGCAAGATTACGCTCAGTAGTTTGCCATTGCTTTCTGAGCGGCCGGCTCAGTATCCCGCAAGTCACGAGCAGGGGTCGAACCGCCTCAGCTCTCGCTCCGCTACGAGATTCTGCGTGATAAACGGGATTACAGAGAGAAAGTGTTGTAGCCCCTCAGCCAGAGAGACCGGCAATGTTATATTATACATGGTAAAATAAAGTGACATACAAAATAATAATATGAAAGATGAGAATACAGAGAGAAAAATATATAGAATGGCATGTTACAGGACAATCAAGTGGCATACAAATAATACCTATTACTATGAAAGATGAGAATGCATTAAAAATATGGAATAGTATGTTACATGACATGCGTGCGCTCAACAGATGCAAAGGTAGATCGCTAATATATATGGCAAGTAATAGAGCGCCAAGAACAGATCCTTGCGTTACTCAAATATTGAAGGTAGTGGTTTGAGACAGAGATTTATATTTGCTGTGTGATACTACTTGCTTTCTATTTGACAAAACAGATATTATTAGAGTCACTAGATTAGGCTCAATTTTAATTGCCCCTAGCTATTTTAATTACAATAACATGGTCTATCATATCAAATGCTTTCCTGAAATCGATAAACACAGCTCCACATAGACTGTTGTGGGATTGGGTTCGCATGATGGAAAATTACATTGTAATCGTGACCACTAATCCACACACAAACATCAGTTCAGCGCACAAGAAATAGTAGCACGTGCATGGCTTACACTTGAGGTCAAAGGCAGCACACGTTAAAATAATAATTTTAAAAAACCCAAAAAACTCAAGTATTTGTGGGGACATTTAAAGATATACACACAAGTGGCATTTGGTCGATGTGATGGTGTCCAACCTACACCCAGAAGTTGCCGGGTTCGAAGATGAAGCCACTTTTAATGGCATCTGGTATACTAAACTGATCATATGTTGTTTGCTCCATACATCGTATTATCCTACAACAAGTTATTATTACACAGAGGAGCAACAAACAATAGGCTCTACAATTTACTGTCTGGTATATTTAGCTGCAAATTAATGGGAAAGACCTTAGACGTATTTAAAAAAAACATACATTGGAAACAGTAAGCTG
The DNA here is from genome assembly GCA_963921405.1 of Cepaea hortensis. Taxonomy (NCBI): domain Eukaryota; kingdom Metazoa; phylum Mollusca; class Gastropoda; order Stylommatophora; family Helicidae; genus Cepaea; species Cepaea hortensis. The sequence goes on along the minus strand of OY992879.1, from coordinate 10,504,995 downwards.
CCATAAGGATTGTTAATGAAGTAGGTCAATATCAGACTATTATGAGAGCTGTGAAACCGGAATGTGTAATGTCTCCAGATATTGTTTTCTCCTGTACTGTACAATGAAACTATTTTTAGACATGTAGAAGATATGAATGGAATTATCATAGGGGGACGAAACATCAATACCATTATATATGCAGATGATACAGTATTGATTGCAGACAATGAGCAGGATCTGCAAATATTAGTAAGCTAAACTAAGTTAAAATAGATACAATTAAATTGGAATATTCTTCAATATGTGAATCGGTACAATTATCTCGGAACAGTAATAATATCTGATGGGGGATGCCCTGAAGAGATTAGAACAAGAATCGCCATGGCGTGAAAAACATACTGCCCAATAAAAATATGTCAGTTGAAATGAGAAACGTGTTGAGATGTTATATAGAGCCTGTACTTTTGTATGGATGTGAAGGTTAGACAATAAGCAGTAAATCTGAAAAAAACATATTATGACTTTGGAAATGTGGTTTCTGGGGAGAATGCAAAGCATAGCATGGTCAGACAGAAGACCCAATGACCAAGAACTACAAGAAACAAATGAAAATCGTAAACTGATTAGAGAAATTAGACGTAGACTACCAAAATGTTTTGGAAAGGTTTGCACATTTATGAGAATAAATAAATGGGATAACTTGGTGACATCTAACAAGATCAAGGGAAAAGAACAAGGCGAAGATTGAGAGGTAAATACCTGGATGGCTTGACTACATGGCATGGTCGAAACAAGAGCACTGAGCTGATCCACGGCTCTGGTGATCGAGTGAATTGGTGAATCATGACCGCCCACGCTAACCGGTATGGCACATGATGGATGGAGGGATATTTAGCTGCTTGATTTCAGGACAGATCAGGCCCTATGCGTTGGTTGGAAATTGTTCTAGGATGGAGGCTCCAAGAGACGGACAGTTAAAGCTTTGCTTTGCTGATCCGACAGCTTCTAGTCTTGTTCCAGATGTATTGGTGTTATCGTTCGTCTGGAGTAAGCTAGACACGCTGAGAGAGGGATCATGCTGCATGGACAACACAAGATCTTTAAAATTCAGCTCATGCCTTGTGGTATGGAGATGTATAACCCTATCTTTGGTCCCCGCCAGGTGTTGTAAATTTTACGTGCTTTTATTGAAGTACCATGTAACAATTGTCAAGTCGGCAATGTGCATTGGTTTAACAGCCTGTGATTCATTTTTGTCCTAGCCCCAAGCACCCATTGAAGCAGTCAAGCTGTGGCGGCTCAGTACACAATTGGTCGGGGGCTGCCAAGCTTCAGGCGGGCGGTAGCTGATCAGTGACACCTCTAGGTTCTCCTACCGTCAGAGGCAACGCGCGGCGCCCCATGTCTACGCCAATTGACAGGGACTTGTAACCCGTAACAGTTGCCTCTCACTTTGATTCCGAGAACGGTTAAGACCAGGGATGGAGTTACTGCCTCTCCATAGCACAAAGCCTGAGCTAAAATATAAAGATCATGTGTTGCCCATGTAGCAAGATCCCTCTCTCGGCCTGCCTAGTTCACTCCAGAGGAAAGGTAACACCCCTACATCTGGAACAAGACAGGCTGCAGAAGTTGCTGGATCAGCAAAGCAATGCTCTAACTGTCCGCATGTCGGAGCTTCGATCCTAGACCTGCTGCCAACCAAGGCTTAGGGCCTAGTCTGCCCTGCCATGCCATTTTGTCTTTAGGTCGTATTTCCGCGAACCAGGGTAAGGCTTGTACCCTCCCAATTGCGCTCTTCCGCCCGAAGCCGTTGGCACAATGTGCGTGTCGGGTTTGGTAATCGCCGCCCAACGTTCGGCGCTATAAGAAAGCAGGTAGTACCGTCGACTGTGAAACGGTATCTCAGTCATATCTGACTAAGACCTGACACCAGCTAAATGAACAGACAAACTGAAAAACATCTAACTGCAATGGAAATGTGGTTTCTGAGGAAAATGCAAAGAATACCATAGAGAAAAAAATACCAGTGAGCATGTCCTCGAAGAAGCAGACGACTACCGTAACATCTCATCTCATCTCATCATGTTCCTCTTGTACCTTGCGGTGTCGAGGTGAAGTATAAACTTCATGAGATTGCCCGATTATGGGCTTCATATATCGATATTCCCATGGACTCTGCTATTCCTTCCGTCCAACGTTTACGTGGCTGGCCTCTTCCTCTGTTTCCATCTGGTCTGTACATCATTGCTTGTTGTGGTATGCTGTTGACTGGTAACCTACTTGCATGGCCAAACCATTTGACTTGCTGCTTTCTAATCAAATCTAGTGCTGCTTTAACCCCCACTTTAGTCCTGATTTCTTCATTTCTGATCTTATCTCTTCTTGATACATTGAGTATTCTTCTCAGGAACCTCATTTCTGTTGTTGTGATTTTTCTTTTCTCTTTTTCTGTCATTGTCCAGGTTTGGCATTGGTTGCATAGAGTTGGTAGGAAGATTGTGTTGTAAAGTGCTTTCTTAGTAGTTACTGATACATGTTTGTTCTTTAGTATTGGTGCCATTTGTCCAATGAGTTGATTTGCCTTATTGCACCTATTTTCGATCTCGTCTTCTGATCTGTCATTTGATGATATTATACTTCCCAGGTACTTGAAACTCTTCACTTGTTTCAAGGGATGTTCGTTTAGGTAATTGTTGTTGTTTGTTCTTCTTTAGTTATAGTCATTACCTCTGTTTTGCTTGTGCTAATTTTCATGTTATGTTCCCTACACATTTCGTTTAGACTATTCATGTGTTCTTGTAATTCAGCTTCTGATTTTGCTATTAGTGCTTGTGTAACAGAATGAGTACCATCTATGTTAATAGGTTCGATGTGCAAACTTAGGGCACGGTTGAGCATCCAGGAAGAACGTGACTAAGGATGCTCAAGTCGTGACGTAGGTTGTTTTGGTTAGGTTAGTTACAGCTAAGCTCCAGAGATGTGAACACCATAACAATAACTTATGTACCATTCTTCAATTTATTACGATCAATAAAACCTTTTATAGAACGACATCGGACTTGGTTTATAATCATCTGTGCCTGTACTGTTACAGAACAGATTTGGAGCCGCACACCAGGATGTCGATTCTTATCTTAACTTTGATGTCGCGGACATATAACGTGAAGTACTGAAAATGGCATAGTACAGCAGAGAACTTTCATGGAGAATTTTTATCAGCTTGCCGCGACCAGAAGGTATGAAGAAATAGATTTTTTCTAAATTCTTCGAATCAAAAGCTCCAGACCGGACCATTTTTATTGAAAGAATCAACTTAAAATAGAGTCAACATAAAACATTTTTCGGGCTAGTTGATTTGAAGTCATACATATCAAGATTACTGGATGGAGCCATCATCTTACCCTGGTTGCCAATAGAATGAGCTGTTTTTCATTATAACCATCTGAAGTAACGTGATTATCATCAAAGTTTGGCCTGCCGTTATTACAGCCGTTCATTGACCTTGCTGTTTGATTGAAGGTCACTTACCTACTAAGATTGTCCAGTATCAAGGAAATTTTTTCTAAACGTCAAAATTTAAAACAGCCAGCCAACTTAAAATTACAATGAGATGTCAGGAGGAATGCGACTTGCTTGTTGTGGTCTCTTTGGAAGTGGTTGGGCAAACTGGGTTGCCGACCTGCTGAAGAGGAGACCTAATTAAGTCGCTTCATCAGGCTAGAGCTGTTCTCAAGTCGTCGTCTGGAAGGGCCCTGTTTAGGGTGAAAAGAAGGCTCAAGTCTGGTGTGCCCAACCATGGGTGAAAATGGAAGCATTCCTACCGCTGGAGAAGACTGAGATGTACGAGGAATGATGGAACTACAAATTACGGCGTCGTTTGGAGAAACATAGGCAGCTTCAGATAATACAGACTCCAGACTTTTGTGTTATACGTGACCCTTGGCAAATAGAATTCTCAGCTGACGTACGTGGATTCACCTTTCTCTTGGATCAAAGGACGATATAGCTAACGGTAATTAATTAAAGTTTAACCGCTATGAGACTTTTCATTCTTAGATACAATTGATTGATCAAACAGTTGCTTACATCCCTTGGTTGGTTTAAATGGGCCTATATAATCGTTGATAATTGTTAATTAAATTGTTATAACTGTGAGTTTGCTTATATGAATTGATATTTCAGCACATTTCAATATGGCAGAAGAACAGGGTTCATTAACACAAGTTTTGACTGGAGTAGGTACGACAATAGGTAGACTCAACACAGTCAATAAAGCAACAAGGAATAAGAACAGGGATTGAAACATGCATAATTGAAAATTATTTCAGCAAAGCTCATGACGAGGTGTTCTAACAGGTACCAAGAAATATATTTTGGCTTGGGATAGATTATAGAGAAATGAGTATGAACTACCTGCATACAGAATTAAAACGTATTAGTGCATGGTTGGGAGAGTTAAAAGTGGCAGTTAGTGAAGTACAGAATTTTGTGGAAACGTTACAGAGAAGAACGACTAGACAAGACCCTTATAGATTTAAGGTAGACTGCAATAGAGTAGGAAAGAATAACAGGAGACAGCCACTACTTAATAAAGACAGAAGACAATATGGTTCTGATTATCAGGTTAGTTATGACGAACCAAGGCCTGATGTTTATAGGGTAAAAGACGGTGAGAGTAGACGTAATAGTGAAAAGTCGGACTGGTATAAATGTTATAAGTATAGGAATGGCCCTGAGAGAGACCTTTCCAATAGACTATGGCCATCCCATAGCAAGACTGCTAGAAAAAGACGGGACGATTGGTTTGAGCAAAGACGGAGACAGTATTTGAAGTCAGGGTCAAAGAACAGAGTAGAAAACGTAAGTAGGAATTCAACTACTCCTAAGGTGGTTGCGAATCTGACGCTTAGACAAGAAAGGAAGAAAATAGACCAAGAGACTCAGACGCAGGTGATTGAAGTGGTAGAACGGAACACACAGACACAGATTGATACAGTAGAGAAAAAAGTCCAGTAACAATCAACCAGCAAGATAACGAAGGGAAGTCAAACCGAGTTAGTAGAGACTCAAACAAAATCAACTCACTTGAAAGTGACTAAGGGAGACACGGTTGAAATTAAGAAAGATAAACAGACGAGAACTGAAGACGAAAAGAGACAGAGAGAAAAAGAAGTGAAAAGACAGAGAAGAATTAGAGAAAATTCATCAAGCGACGAGTACATGCCCCTACTCGAAAGGTCGTTAAGAAACTATGATAAACAAATTATATTAGATATAGAAAGGAAAAAATTAGCGGCTGCTAGCAATAGACATACAGATGAAGAAGAAGGAATGGATGAAAAATCAGAATCTAATAGAGATAGTAGTATGGAGGAAGATATTTCTTTACAAGAGGAAGAAGACATTGATGTGGAGATAGCACTTATTCAGAGACATCTGGAGTTGCTGAGGAAGTGGAAACATGGTAGATAAATGGATAGAAAATGCTGCAGATAGCAGGATGTAAATTTGGTGATTTAAAAAGGAAAGTGATTGTTGATGAAATACATTAGCTGTATATGACACATTTGTTATAGAAAATGGTTTTATTGATGCTTATAATGAGTTGTCTTGAGGAGTAGACATGACACTATATATTTAGGTATTAAGATGGCTAATATGGATGTAAATTCGAGTGTGGTATATTTTTACTGTAATTTTATTGCCAATTGATTTTATGATTTGACTTCTTGAGTTTTCTTAAATAGATAAATAAGTTATTGTTAGTCCGTAAAAGTGACTAACAATTGATAGGATGTATGTTATATTATTCTGAAATATGTTTTTCTTTGAATGAGTTGATGCCTTTATTTGATATGAGGGGAAAGAAAAATGATGTTTAACAACTTGGGGGGGGGGGGGGATATGATATTCTGTTGTAATTTTATTTCGTTTAACTCATGATTTAAGTTGAATTGTCTTGTCTGTTGAATAGTAGTTACTTTGTTTACAAATGTGTTGAAAATTATTTAAGTTTAAGTTTATTTCACTGATGGTTCTGTCTGGAATAAAAGCAGTACATAGGGCTTTATTTAAAGCCCTTCGTTCAGAAAAGGGTTAATAAACTACTGAGGACTAAAAGATAGACACATTCTCTTTATGAAAAATAAGTTCACGAGTAAGAAGGCCGCTGTGTTAATCAGCGTTAATATTTTAGAGTAGAGAGGTTAATAATATAGTGGCTATAGGGTGTTGGAAACATATGCCATAGAGACGGGGTTACTACTCAAATAAGAGGGTGCTGGGAAGTTAAAATAATAGCTGCATTAAGTCAGCGTGGATTAAAGGTATATGGATTGGATGCCATATTATATACGTGATTAACGTCTAAAGAGGCTGGGATAGTTAAAAGGTTAGTTGATGGAGAGTAGGTATTAAGGGGGCTGTGAATAACAGAACATGTGGTAGAATAGACGGAGATACTTATCAGGAGGGGGTAAAATATAGGAGCTGTGATAAACAGCGTTAATTAATTTTAAAAGTTCATGGAATATGAACATTGTTATGAGTTTTATGATTGGACGTGAAATAGCTGAAATATGGTCGATGGAAGTATAAATATTGAGTATATAGAAGAAATTTTGGATCAACTTAATTTATAACGAACAGGGATGTAGATTTATAAATCATAAGATGTATTTTTGAAAAACTTTTGTAAAAGTTTTTACGTTTGCAAGGGAGGTAAATGTGATTGTTCTTGACTACTTCTTAATATTTTCATAAATTGGGTGCGCACCCCTTCTTTTCTATTCCTAACCCTATCTTTTCTGTCTATCCTGAGTTGTAATGTTGAGAAAGAATGAGAAGTTTCATAATGCCAAATGTATACCAAAGATTTTTTTTTATAGACCATTCTTATGACCTATATTTTTGTAATGAAACCTGGAAGAGTCAGAAACGAAGAAGAAGTATAACTTCATAGCGAATTGCTATATAGGAGACAAGTGGAGAATTAGTAGAAGTGAAAGCAGTTAAGATAGAGTTAGTTTGGGATGACGTGGAATATTAGGGGTTAAGGTGTTGGTGTTGGTGAGGGAAAGAATGTTTAGAATAAGGGGGTTAGGAGTTAAGACTTTTGAAGAAGAAAAGTCTTTTTAAAGAAAGGGAGGTGTAACAGAATGAGTACCATCTATGTTAATAGGTTCGATGTGCAAACTTACGGCACGGTTGAGCATCCAGGAAGAACGTGACTAAGGATGCTCAAGTCGTGACGTAGGTTGTTTTGGTTAGGTTAGTTACAGCTAAGCTCCAGAGATGTGAACACCATAACAATAACTTATGTACCATTCTTCAATTTATTACGATCAATAAAACCTTTTATAGAACGACATCGGACTTGGTTTATAATCATCTGTGCCTGTACTGTTACACTTGGTCGTCCGCAAACAGGAGTTCTCTAATGGTTAGATTTGCAGATGGTTCTTCTTCTGTGTTCTCGTCATGATGTATTCTTGCTATCTCTGCTTGGTTGGTTTCTTTACATATGTTGTCTATATATGTTATAAACAAGAGAGGGGACAGGACACAACCTTGTCGTACTCCAGATCTTATGGTGAAGGGTTCTGAGTGTCCTCCAGTTGCTCTCACTATACATTCACTGTTGTTGTATAAACTTCTACATAGGTTTGTTAGATGTGTACTCACTCCATATTGTTTAAGGATTTCCCACAACTTGTTTCTATCTACTCTATCGAATGCCTTTTCTTGGTCTACAAAGACTAAGTAGAGTGTTCCATTGAATTCGATTGATTTTTCTATAAGTTGTCTAAAAGCAACCGTAACATAATTAGAGAAATTAGAGGTACGTTGTAAGGTCTGAATGTTACGAATAGTAAATATGGAATGCTCCATAGAGGCTCTATGGAATATTTTGTTTTTTGACCCATGTAACGTTATCTGCGTTACATTATTTGTTAAGTGTAGTTCTTTGTTAATTACGGGTTTGAAAATTAAAATATAAAGATGAGTGGGGGTGGAGGAGAGTAAAGCTATGCGTGCGGAATAGCGGACGACTGCTAGCGACTGTGGGCGATTGCGGGTGGGCGTGCGTGCTTGCGTGTGGGCGGGCGGGGAGACGAACCCACGTGACGTGGTTAAGCAGTTGGTTATTATTAGTCATGGATTTTAAGTGGAAACACTCCTTTACGGTGCTCATTGCGGTTCCAACGGGGAGTGGTAAATCCGTCTTTGTACAACAGTCCTGGCCCATCTTCCAGACATGGTCGTCCGGATCCCAGATGAGGTTATATGGTTCTATGGAAAATGCCAACCTATGTATGAGACAATGAAAGGAATGCAGTATAATAACGGCCTACCGTATATAAAATAACGGATAGGGAATAGACGCCGGCTCCTGGTGATAGATGACGTAATGTCTGAGATTGAAGATAGAGTGAATACATTATTTACAAACGGTAGTCATGATTGCCAACCTCAGCGTTATGTAAATAATACTTAACCTAAGCCTGGTTCTTCTTCTTCTTCTTCAGCGTTCCGAGCCATTGAGGTTCTTTGCTGCAAATACAATCCGTCTCCATTCGTCTCTCTGGTGGACCTTCTCTTGCCAGTCGTTGATTCCAAGTGCTTGTAGGTCTGTACATGTATTATCTCTCCACCGCCTTCTTGGTCTACCTCGGGGTCTACGGTCATTTATTTCCTGAGTGTAAGCGAGTTTTGTTTCCCTATTATCTTCCATTCTTTCTATATGCCCCAGCCATTGTAGTCTATTAGCAAGCCTGGTTACGCATCGGAATATTTATACTTTGCATTAACCGATCTGTCACCGGTTTCAGAGACACCTGGCCATAACAGGTGGTATAAATCAACAGCTCCAAATCGACTTGATAGATATAAAGAGACAACTAGGGTATGTCCTATCTAGTGACTCGCCTCGACGTGTATAGTAAATATGCTTTGGCGACACCGATCAAGAGGAAAATGGAGAAAGCTCTAGTGGAGTTCATGAGTAAGATTTTTGGTGATAATAAAACGATGAATTTTCAGACCGACAAATGCTCGAAATTTCATCAATCAGACCTTCTTAAAATTTCTCAGTGACCAAGGTGTGCATTTCTTTACGACTGAGAATGAAAATGTTAAAGCGGCGATAGTGGTAAGATTCAAGCGAACCCGTAAAGAAAATAAACCAAGATCAATACATTTCGATACGTTGACATGATAAATAAGTTGATCAGAAAATAAAACGGTTCGTATCACAGAAATAGTCGCATGGAGCCCGTACAAGTAAACTAACACAATCAATAAGAGGTATGGAATCATTTGTACATTAATACAGTTTCAAGAAAAGTACATTTTACAGAAGGGGATGGAATCAGCTGGCTCAACGCAAACAACTTAACAAAAACGATTATTTGTCGGCGTGGACAGAATAATTTTTTTACCGACAGTCGCATAAACCAGACCAATCCGGTGACGTCTGTGCTGAAAGACGATTTATAGACGAACTACATGGGTCATTCTACAGAGAAAAGATCTAACCAATCGGTGATAAACAAGTGTATCGTATCGAAACAATCTTACAAAAATGAGAGGCAGTTGAAAATAGTATTTAGTAAAGTGGTTCGGGTATAATTCCTCATTCAGCAGTTGGATTTCAGATCTACCCGGATATCGAGACTAATGGAAGAAGTTAACTTGGAAGCTTGCTTATTGCGCCCAAAAGGATAATCCAGACGGGGAAAGAACTTCGTTTTGGTGGTTGTTTGGACACCGAGTACCGTGGAGAAAATCTGTCTTCTTCTGTCAGATGGTAGTTATAAACACTGTCATTGGCGTAGCACTATTAGATTTGTCTCGAGGTAGCGCCAGAGCACCCGAGGGCAAGCTGTAGATTGCTATATTGAGTAGCTGTCTGGGTTACGTGTTACCAACCACTAAATTATGAGTTACTACATGACATTACCGAGCAATGCTTCACCGACTATGTTTTCCACCAACACCCCATGTCACTTTTTGTCAAGTTGTCGCAAACTATTGAGGTGAGCCAACAATACAAAGTGGGCTTAGCCGAAATTCAGTTTCATAATTACTACTGCAAAGTGTTAAAAAATGAGGTGTAGTTAAAATTCAGCCCATCCCAATGAAGGCCATAGGTCAGAGTGTGGTCTCCTAACGGGTCTGTAAAGCCTACTTGACGTTTCTAAAGCTGAAATGAATCGAGTAATGAAAGATATTGAGCTTGAAAAGACGCGAGTTAGATTCTATTTTAAAAAAAAAAAGTCCGTCTTCCCTTGAGAGCTGACCGGGATGTCTTCAACTGCTCTCAATGGGCCAGCCGAAATGGTGATAACACCACAATTGTGAGAGTCGAAAGTACTACAAACACCCGGGGGAGTTAAAGTGGTCAACAAATGCCTGAAGAAATCAAATGTGTCGGCGAAAGGCGCAAATATCGCAGCTCTGCTGTTAACGGGCAGAACGCAATTACGTCAAATCAAATATCCCGCACGAACGAAGAAAACGATATTGTAAATGTACTTACCACATTAAAGGGTGGAGTGATATTCGGGTTGCGAAACAGAGGAGCGATAAACGATGCATAGTTCGCTGATACCAAATCTTGGCTATCTACAAAAACATAATCCAAGTACCTGAAAGATAATGAGACAAGACATCAACACGGCACTCTAATCTTGCAATAGTCTCCCTTAGTCAGTTACCTAATGTTATGATTTAAATTGAAGGTATAACTAACTGTCCCAACTGCCATTCACTGCCAATATGTCACCTTGCGGTGTATAACAAAGGGGACTTTGAGCCTGAGGAATTAAGGCCACCTGGCTAGTGCAGTCGCCACGAACTGTGCAGGTTAGGATTTTCTTTCTGCCCCCGACAGAATAAAGTCCCACACCTTACCGATGAATCGAACCCGGGTCTTCCGAAGGAGAGTTTGGCGTTCTAGCTACTCGGCCAGCCGCTCCCGGTAGAACTAACGAACGAATAAGAAGGGCAAACTATCAGACAATCCTGCATCCCCAGTTCTTAACCGTCTAAAAATCAAATTCGGTATAACTAACGAACGAACGGATTTGATTTTCAGACGGTTTATATTGAGGATGCAGGCCCGTCTGATATTTTGCCCTTCTTGTCTGGCTGATATCATACATTATTTATTCCATATATCATACATAACTAAGTCAATTACAACCCTTTAAATATTAACGCATACAGTTAATTATATGTTTGTGCCGAATTTGTTATATCACTTCAAGTGATAAGTAACTAAAACTGTGTTGACGAACGTTTTTGGCCGAAACGTCCATTGTGCTGTTTGTGATATTATTCTATTAAAGCTTAAAGTCTTCTTCTCGTGGTTTGGTGATTCATAAGTAACTATCAGAATGGCTTATGTCAACTGCGGTGTGCTTATAATGGCAGTTTTATGTCCACAAGTTTTCTGAACGAGTCGTCTAAGTCCGTGCCCAACTGACCGATGTAGGAAATGAACCTACTACCTCGCCATATTAACATCTGGAGAGATTAACACCTGGAGATATTTACAACTGGAGAGAATAACATCTGGAAAGATTAATATCTGGAGAGATTAACATCCGGAGAGAATAACAGCTAAAGAGATTAACATCTAGAGAGATTAACAGCTGGAGAGATTTACAGCTGGAGAAATTAACATCTGGAGAGATTAACATCTGGAGATATTAACATCTAGATAAATTAACAGATGGAGAGATTAACATCTAGAGAGATTAAATTCTGGAGAGATTAACAGTTTGAGAGATTAATAGCTGGAGATATTAATATCTGGGGAGATTAACAGCTGGAGATATTAACATCTGGAGATACTAACAGCTGGAGAGATTACCGTCTGGAGAGATTAGCAACTGCAGAGATACCATATAGAGTTATTAACATCAACAGTGATTAACATATTGAGAGATTAACATCTGGAGAGATTAACATCTAGAGATATTAACAGATGGAGAGTTTAATATCTGGCGAGATTACCATTCAGAGTGATTAAAATCTACAGAGATTAACATCTGGAGGGATTAACATGTGGAAAGCTTAACATCTGGAGAGATTACAATCTAGAGTGATTAACATCTGGAGAGATTAATATCTAGAGAGAATAACATCTAGTGTAATTAACATCTAGAACGATTAATATCTAGAGAGACTGACATCTAGAAAGATTACCGTATAGAGAGTTAACAACGCATTAAAACCGAGAATTGTCAAATGGGTATATTCAACGCTACTATCCGGCCTAGAAGCTTGGGCCATGAACAGGAAATTATAAAATCGAGGGGTGTCTTGAGTCTGAGAATTTAAGGCCGCCTGGCTAGGGCAGTCATCGCAAACTGCGTAGGTTAGGGTTTCTCTTTGCCCCAGACAGAAAAGAATCCACCACCTTATCGAGGATTCGAAGCCGGGCCTCCTGAATGGGAGCCTGACAGTCTACGTTCAGTGACTACATGCTGTAGGTATCACGAGGACAAAATAGATGGCATCTCATCTAATCTCATCTCACCTTATCTCATCTTATCCCACCTTATCTCACCTCAACACATGTCATCTCAACTCGTCTCAACTCATCTCATCTCACCTCTTCTCCTCTTGTCTCATCTCATGTCATCTTGTATCTTATAGTGTCGAGGTGAAGTATAAACAGCGGGAGAGATCCCGTTTATGTGCTTCATACATCGGGATTCCCATGGACTCTGCTTTTCCCCCTGTCCATCGGTTACGTGGTCGGCCTCTTCTTCTGCTTCAATTTGGTGTGTATATCAATGCCTGTATACTGTTACTGGGTAGCGGGGTAGGGGTATCCCCTATCAAAGGAGAAGTAAGGCGCCTCCTTCCCTCCGCTAGCCTACGGGACACCCTTGGGCAAGGTGGAGTACCCGTTTAGCCCCCCGATCAGGGTTACGTGAAGCCATGGGTGCAGGTGGTGGATGAAGATGAAGAGCAGCCGACAGATAGTTGTGGGTTATGGTCTACACCTTCACGACGGTAGGCAGAGGATCTCCTTTTTTGAGGAGACAATGGCTACGGTCACTGACCAGTATGGTCACTGCTGGGAAGGAAAGCAATGGCAAACTACCTTCTTTACACATGCCAAGAAAATCATGTTGTGTTCACTTATCGATAATCAGAGAAACGGCGTAAATGGGTGCTCCATAGGAGCAGCCTCGCCCGGTAGGGATAGTCATGCGCACCAGGTGACTCCAGACCGTCAACAGGCTACTAGGTGCAAAAGATTAATATCATTGAAAGTAGGAACTTGGAATGTTAGAACAATGAATGCAGATGGAAAGTTGGAGGACATCAAAAAAGAAATGGAGAGAGAGAAGATTAACATATTAGGAATATCGGAAACGAGATGGAGAGGAGCAGGGATAAGGACAGGAGAGGATTGTAAGATTATTTACTCGGGGGGAGAAGAACAGCAAAGAGGTGTAGCCATTATATTAGATAAACAAACATCAAATTCTGTCAAAGGATATTGGGCTGTGTCAGACAGAGTTCTATTAGTAAAATTAAACGGAAGACCTTTTAAAATAAATGTAATTCAAGTATATGCCCCAACAAGTGAAAGCAGTGAAGAAAGTATAGAGGAATTTTATAATGACATGGAGTCTGCTTTGAAGAACTGTCAAAAATCAGAAATAAATATCATAATGGGTGATTTCAACGCAAAAATAGGAAAGCAAAGCGATGGATACAGTGTAGGCAACCATGGTTTGGGAGAGAGAAATGAAAGAGGTTACAGACTTGTAGAATGGGCAAAAGAACAAGAATTGGTTGTAGGAAACACCTGGTTTAAACAACATCCTAGAAGATTATGGACAAAAGATGGAAGAGTCATAATAGAAAAAGATCAGATTTTACATGTATGGTCAGACTACGTGAAAAACCTTTATGACGATAGCAGAGACGAACAATATATTGTTCAAAATAACAATGAAGGACCAGCAATTTTGAAGATGGAGGTTCAGAATGCTCTTAATCATATGAAATCTGGCAAAACCCCCGGTCCAGACAGCGTCACAACAGAAATGATTAATGCTTTAGAAGAATATGGAATAGATAAAGTTACCAGTCTGCTTAATACAATATATGATACTGGAAACATACCTCATGAGTTATGTAATTCTGTATTTATTGCAATCCCAAAGAAATCAGGAGCCTTGGAATGTGATCAACATCGAACAATTAGTATAATGAGTCACATCACGAAGATTTTGCTAAGAATTATCATGCAAAGAGTTAGGAGGAAAATACAACCTGAAATAGGAGAAGAACAATGTGGGTTTGTAGTAGGCAAGGGTACAGTAAATGCTGTGTATATACTGAGAACCGTAATCGAACGTTCTATAGAAGTAAACAAAGATCTACACCTTTGCTTCATTGACTACACAAAGGCTTTTGATAAAGTGAGACATGTCAACATGATAAGGATGCTTGAAGATCTACAAATTGATGGGAAAGACCTTAGACTTGTAAAAAACATATATTGGAAACAACAAGCTGCCATAAGAGTTGATAATGAAGTAAGCCAATATCAGCCTATTAAGAGAGGTGTGAGACAGGGATGTGTAATGTCTCCAGATCTGTTTTCCCTGTACAGTGAAAATATTTTCAGAAATATTGAAAATATGGAAGGAATCAACATTGGGGGACGATGCATCAATAACATTAGATATGCAGATGATACAGTCTTGATTGCAGATAATGAACAGGACCTGCAAAATTTAGTAGATGCGGTTGTTACACACAGTGAACAACAAGGGTTAGAATTAAATTGTAAAAAGACACAGATTATGGTCGTCACTAGGAAGGACGAAATACCACAATGTAAATGTTAATACCAAAAGTAAATGGGAATATTCTTCAACAAGTGAATAGGTACAATTACCTCGGAACAGTAATAACATCTGATGGGAGATGCCTTGAAGAGATTAGAACAAGAATCGCCATGGCAAAAGTAGCCTTTAGCAAGATGAAAAACATACTGACCAATAAAAAGATGTCAATTGAAACGAGAAAAAGAGTGTTGAGATGCTACATAGAACCTGTACTTTTATATGGATGTGAAGCTTGGACAATGAGCAGCCAGGCTGAGAAACATCTGATGGCTGTAGAAATGTGGTTTCTGAGGAAAATGCAAAGAATACCATGGACAGCCAGAAAGACCAATGAACAAGTCCTTCAAGAAACAAATGAAGATCGTAAACTGATCAGAGACATTAGACGTAGACAGTCACAATTTTTTGGGCATGTTATGAGAAGAAATGATTTGGAGAACTTGGTGACAACTGGTAAGATCGAGGGGAACAGACCAAGGGGAAGACCTAGAAACAAGTATCTGGATGGCTTGGCCTTGTGGCATGGTCGAGACAAAAACACGGAACTGATCCACGACTCTGTTGATCGAGTGAGATGGCAGAACATGACCGCCCACGCTTACCGGCATGGCACATGATGGATGGATGGTATACTGTTAGTTGGTAACCTAGTTAGATGGCCAATCCATATTTAAATTGCTGCCTTCTAATAAAATTTAGAGCTGTAACTAAACTATATCTATTTGGGTAAGTCCGATTATGCTTCTAAGTTTTCCCCTAGCAGTATGAAAAATCCCCTGGCTTGCTAATCCAGTCGCAGGATTAGGATATACAAATCTGACCAAGGAGAGTCCGTCCCTTCTCGCGAGCCAGAGCCCGGTTGGTACATGACCTAGCGATCATGGTTTTCCGGTATACACCACGAGGAGGTGGGGTTGACTTGTGTAGTTTGGGAGTCATCGGCAGGCTAATAATTTTCAGTTTTCACCCTTCCTTTGAGAGGTTAGCTGATCCTAACCCATCTGGTACAGGGCCAGGCACCGCCCACACCTTATATGCCATAAACCTGTCAAATATGACAGACACCACGCAAGAGATGAAGAAGAAGACGAAGGGGGAGAAGGAGGACGATGAGAAGAAGAAGAAGAAGAAGAAGAAGAAGAAGAAGAAGAAGAAGAAGAAGAAGAAGAAGAAGAAGAAGAAGAAGAAGAAGAAGAAGAAGAAGAAGAAGAAGAAGAAGAAGAAGAATAGGTGGAAGAAGAAGAAGAAGAAGAAGAAGAAGAAGAAGAAGAAGAAGAAGAAGAAGAAGAAGAAGAAGAAGAAGAAGAAGAAGAAGAAGAAGAAGAAGAAGAAGAAGAAAAAGAAGTAGAAGAAGAAGAAGAAGTAGAAGAAGAAGAAGAAGAAGAAGAAGAAGAAGAAGAAGAAGAAGAAGAAGAAGAAGAAGAAGAAGAAGAAGAAGAAGAAGAAGAAGAAGAAGAAGAAGAAGAAGAAGAAGAAGAAGAAGACGACGAAAAAGAAGAAGAACATGATGACAATGATGCTTATAAAGAGAGTGAAGACGATGGTGAAGATAACAAAGATAAAATTAATGACGATGATTAAGTGGACGGCGATGATAATAGTGATGAGGATGATGATAGTGACGACGGTAATAAAGATTATAAAGAAGGAGGAGAAGAAGATGGTGATGATACAGATGATGGCAACGATGGTGATGAAATGATAGCGATAATGATGATATCCTTTCTAAAGAGTACTTACTGTTGAATCTGCCCGGGATTATAATTGGCTTGAATGAGTTCCGGCTTGCCACATCCAGTAATGGTTAGTAGTAGTTTTTCTGTCCTATGATCAGTTTGAAACATGGTTCTCAATGCCTACAGATAGGACATTACAGTTGCCGTTCAGAGAGTGGCCACAGTATGACCGTTGGAGAAAACACGAATTGTGTGATGTTAGTATATAGAAGAGAGCGAGAGCGAGAGAGAGAGAGAGAGAGAGAGAGAGAGAGAGAGAGAGAGAGAGAGAGAGAGAGAGAGAGACTGACTGATTGATGGTATGGTTGATAGAATGATTTTTATTATATACAGAGAGAGTGAGTGAGTGGGTGAATGAATAAGTGAGTAAATGAGTGAATGAGTGAGTGAAGGGGTGACAGAGAGAAGGAGAGAGTGGAGAGAAAGAAAGTAAAAGGAGAGAAAGAGAGAGGGATCGGCGGGAAAAAGAGTGAGATGGTGAGAGAGAAAAAGAGATAGAGGCAAAGGAAGAGAGAGAGAATGAGAGGAAATGAGAGAAAGATAGATGAAGAGAGGAAAAGAGAAAGAGACAGTGGTAGAGAGTGAATGAGTGAATGAATGAGTGAGTGAGTGAGTGCGTGAGTGAGTGAGTGAGTGAGTGAGTGAGTGAGTGAGTTAGTGAGTGAGTGAGTGAGTGAGTGAATGAGTGAGTGAGTGAGTGAGCGAGTGAGAGTGAGTGACTGAGCAAAAGAGAGAAAGAGAGAGAGGTGTGAGGGGGAGATAGTAATTGAGAGAGAAGAGAGAGAGAAAAGAGAGAAGAGAGAGAGAGAGAGAGAGAGAGAGAGAGAGAGAGAGAGAGAGTTGGTGAGAGAGAAAAAGAGAGAAAGCGAGAAAGAGAGAGAAATAGAGTGTGAAAGGGCAAGCGAAAGAACGAACTTTATTTTCAACGGGTCACAAGTTGGACATGCAGGCCTGCCTTATATTCAGCTCATCCAATCACTCATCATTCGTTCATCAATCATCTATTGTGCATGCTACATTCACAATCAATCAATCATGTGCCATGCCGGAAAGCGTGGGCGGTCATGACTCGCCATTTCACTCGATCACCAGTGTCGTGGATCTGCTCAGTGTTAATGTCTCGTCCATGCCATGTGGCCAAGCCATCCAGGTATTTTCCTCTCGGTCTACATCTTTGTCTGTTCCCTTTGATCTTGCCAGTTGTCACTAAGTTCTCCAATCCATTTCTTCTCATAACATGTCCAAAATATTTTGACTGTCTACGTCTAATTTCTCTAATCAGTTTACGATGTTCATTTGTCTCCTGTAGTACTTGGTCATTGGTTTTTCTGTCTGTCCATGGTATTCTTTGCATTTGCCTCAGAAACCACATTTCTGCAGCCATCAGATGCTTTTCAGCTTGACTGCTCATTGTCCAAGTTTCATATCCATACAAAAGAACAGGCTCTATGTATCCCCTCCACACCCTTTTTCTCGTTTCAATTGACATCTTTTTATTGGTCAGAATGTTTTTCATATTGCTAAAGGCTACTTTAGCCATGACGATTCTTGTTCTAATCTCTTCAAGGCATCTCCCATCAGATATTATGATTGTTCCAAGATAATTTTACCGATTCACTTGTTGAAGAATATTTCCATTTACATGTACATTACATTGTGGTACTTCTTTCTTCCTAGTGACGACCATAACCTGAGTCGTTTTACAATTTAATTCTAACCCCAGTTGCTCACTGTGTACAACAACCGCATCTACTAATTGTTGCAGGTCCTGCGTATTGTCTGCAATTAATACTGTATCATCTGTATATCTAATGTTATTGATGTTTCGTCCTCCAATGCTGATTCCATTTATATCCTCTACATTTATGAACATATTTTCACTGTATAGGGAAAAAAGATCTGGAGACATCACACATCCCTGCCTAACACCTCTCTTAATTGGCTGATACTGTCCCACTTCATTAACAATCCTTATTGCAGCTTGTTGTTTCCAATATATGTTTTTTATAAGTATAATGTCTTTCCCATCAATTTGTAGATCTGCAAGCATATCCACCATGCTGACATGTCTAACTCTATCAAAAGCCTCTGTATAGTCAATAAAGCAAAGATGTATATCCTTGTTTACTTCTATAGCACGTTCAATAACTGTTCGCAGCACATACACAGCTTTTACTGTACCCTTTCCTTCTAAAAACCCGCATTGTTCTTCCCCTATTTCAGGTTGTATCTTCTTCCTCACTCTTTGCATGATAATTCTTAGCAAAATCTGTGTGATGTGACTCATTATACTAATTGTTCTATGTTGATCACATTCCAAGGTTCCTGATTTCTTTGGGATTGCGATAAATACAGAGTTACATAATTCAGGAGGTATATCTCCAGTATCATATAATGTGTTCAGAAGTCTGGTGACTTGCTCCAAATTCTTCTAAAGCTTTAATAATTTCTGTTGTGATGTTATCTGCCCCGGGGGACTTGTCAGCTTTCATATGCTTAAGAACATTTCGAACCTCCATCTCCAAAATTGGCGGTCCTTCATTATTAAATCTAATATCATACTGTTCCTCTCTGTTATCATCATATAGGTGTTTCACATAATCTGTCCATACATGTAGAATCTGGTCTTTTTCTATTATGATTTTGTCATCTTCAGTGTTTAGACACCCTGTTGATGTACTTGTTCTTTTATTAGTAAGTTCCTGAATTCTTGTGTGCACTAATTTGGTATTTTGACTGTTGTGTTGGTGTTTAATTTCTAAGCACTTTTCCTCAAGCCATGCTTCTTTTGCCTCCTTACATAATGTTCTGACTTGTCTGTGAATTTCTTCATATTTGACAGAATAAATTTTGTTGAGTCTTCTTGTTTTCATGAGGTGTAATATTTCTTAAGTCATCCATTTCTTACGACCAACCTTCTTTAATTTTGGAATAGTTGTTTCTGCAGCCACATTGATTGAATTCTTCAACGTTTCCCATTGATCATCCACATCTTGGAATAGGATCTCTAGATCTGACAAAATTTCAAATCTGTTCTGTACTTCTATGTTGAATTTGTTTTGTATGTCCTTGTCATTACTCAATGTACACAAATCATATTTAGTGTTTCCTGTTATATACTTGACTTTCTTCAACTTTATCCTCAATGTTCCTGTGAGTAAACTGTGGTCACTATAACAATCAGCACTGGGAACTGTTTTTGCTATTGATAATGCGTTTTTAAATCTTCTGCTAATCAGAATGTAGTCAATCTGGTTTCTAATCCTGCTATCAGGACTCCTCCATGTCCGTAATCTTCTATTGTGTTGCTTGAACCTGGTGTTTCCTACAATCATTTCCTGTTCTTTTGCCCACTCTACGAGTCTGTATCCTCTTTCATTTCTCTCTGTGTATCTATCCCCTTGATTTCCTACTTTTGCATTGAAGTCCCCTATTATGATGTTTATTTCTGAATTTTTGCATTTCTTTAAGGCAGACTCTATGTCATTATAAAATACTTCTACACTTTCTTCACTGGATTCTCCTGTTGGCGCATATACTTGAATAATATTTATACTAAAAGGTCTGCCACTTAATTTAACTAGTAGAACTCTGTCCGACACGGCCCAATATCCTTGAATAGATTTTGATGTTTTCCGGTCCAAAATAATTGCCACTCCCATATGACGATCTTCACCTCCAGAATAAATAATCTTGAAATCTTCTGCTATCTTGATGCCTGCCCCTGTCCATCTCGTTTCGCACATACCTAAAATATTAATTTTTTCCCTTTCAATTTCTTGTTTTATGTTCTCTAATGTTCCGTCGTTGTTTAACGTCCTAACGTTCCAAGTTGCTAATTTTAACGTCTCTGTCCTTGTCTTGTGATGATCAGTCTTTAAGCGAATCATGATATACTAGGCACTTTTAAAGAGGTAGTTTGCCGTTCCTTTCCTCTATGGCAGTGACCTTACTGGTCGGAAACCGCTGCCATTGACTCAAGAAGAGTTCCTCTGCCTGCCGTCGTGAAGCTCGAGGCCATGACCCACACATATCTGTCCGCTGCCTTCAAAATTTCATCCACCACCTGCCTTCCGTGGCTTCTTTTGAAAACTTCCAATAAAAGGAACACAAAATAATATCACATAATCCACAGGAAAACACTATTCACAGGAAATTCATAGGAAATCACACGAAATCCAATGAAAAACACTAAACAGCGTCCCTCCGAAAAGTAACGCTTCATTTTGTCGCCATTGTACCGGAATAGACATTCACATAGGGAAAATAAACATTGTAAAATGAATGATTTAAACATAAACAATGATTATTACCATGTTATGAGACAGGCAGGCACACACAAGTAAAAAAACTCACATACATACACATATGCATACATACTTACATGATTTACACAAACACTCACAGTTATGCACCCACTCAATAATACACAAATACACACTCCCTCGCAAACAAATATAGTCAATCACAATAACAAACACATTAATATTCACTCACCTACCCACCCACCCACACACACACACACACCACACACACACCCACACACACACACACACACACACACACACACACACACACACACACACACACACACACACATGCATGTGAACATCCACATGTAAAGTTAAAAATACAAAGACTGACCATTGGGAATGTCTACCCACTGAAGAAAAAGAAGACATGCCGTCTCGTTTAGAACTAGGAAGTATGAATACTGGTCCCAGAGAAAGTATACACTACTTTCAGTGGGCCGTGGAAAACAGAATTAGAGCTGGAAGTTGTACACCAGGCAGAAGACAGCAGACTTAAGTATCTGTGCTAGATAAAGCGCCCCCCCCCCCTCTTCCGCGCGCAATCTCACTCAACAAAGAAGAGAGTAACCAAATGTATAAACACCGTTCCTTCTCACTCACTCTTTTTTTTTTGTGTGTTAACTAATAGTTGTGAACGGTAAAATGAGAAGAAAAAGAAAAGAATAGCTAGCACAAATATATCTATATATTGTATCCTCGAACTATATGGTGTGTTAAAGCTTTTTGTAGTCAGTTTAATCACAGGTATGCATTACGTCTGTTGCATGGTGGAGGATATGGAATGTTGGCAGTTTTCATAGCTTTAGGATGTAATTTAACGAGGATCGTTTGTAGTTTTCCCACCAAGTTCTGTCTCTGATCAATCCCGAAGATATTACTGTGATATTTGCACCTTTCGGCTGACACATCCGACGTCGTCAGGCATTTGTTGGTCGGTTTACTTTCCCGGGGCTCTATGTTTACTGCTTCAGCTGCTTGTTTATTACTACAGCTCCTTGTTTACTACTACAGCTCCTTGTTTACTACTACAGCTCCTTGTTTATTACTACAGCTCTTTGTCCACTACTACAGCTCCTTGTTTTACTACTACAGCTTCTTAGTTACTACTACAGCTCCTTGTTTACTACTACAGCTCCTTGTTTACTACTACAGCTCCTTGTTTTACTACTACAGCTCCTTGTTTACTACTACAGCTCCTTGTTTAATACTACAGCTTCTTAGTTACTACTACAGCTCCTTGTTTACTACTACAGCTTCTTGTTTACTACTACAGCTTCTTAGTTACTACTACAGCTCCTTGTTTTACTACTACAGCTCCTTGTTTACTACTACAGCTCCTTGTTTACTACTACAGCTCCATGTTTACTACTACAGCTCCTTGTTTTACTACTACAGCTCCTTGTTTTACTACTACAGCTCCTTGTTTACTACTAAAGCTCCTTTTTTAACTACTACAGCTCCTTGTTTAACTACTACAGCTCCTTGTTTAACTACTACAGCTCCTTTTTTAACTACTACAGCTCCTTGTTTACTACTACAGCTCCTTGTTTACTACTACAGCTCCTTGTTTTACTACTACAGCTCCTTGTTTTACTACTACAGCTCCTTGTTTACTACTAAAGCTCCTTTTTAACTACTACAGCTCCTTGTTTAACTACTACAGCTCCTTGTTTAACTACTACAGCTCCTTATTTAACTACTGCAGCTCCTTGTTTTACTACTACAGCTCCTTGTTTACTACTACAGCTCCTTGTTTACTACTACGGCTTCTTAGTTACTACTACAGCTCCTTGTTTACTACTACAGCTTCTTGTTTACTACTACAGCTTCTTAGTTACTACTACAGCTCCTTGTTTTACTACTACAGCTCCTTGTTTACTACTACAGCTCCTTGTTTACTACTACAGCTCCTTGTTTACTACTACAGCTCCTTGTTTACTACTACAGCTCCTTGTTTTACTACTACAGCTCCTTGTTTTACTACTACAGCTCCTTGTTTACTACTAAAGCTCCTTTTTTAACTACTACAGCTCCTTGTTTAACTACTACAGCTCCTTGTTTAACTACTACAGGTCCTTGTTTAACTACTACAGCTCCTTGTTTAACTACTACAGCTCGTTGTTGACTTCCACAGCTCCTTGTTTACTACTAAAGCTCCTTTTTTAACTACTACAGCTCCTTGTTTAACTACTACAGCTCCTTGTTTAACTACTACAGCTCCTTGTTTAACTACTACAGCTCCTTGTTTAACTACTACAGCTCCTTGTTTAACTACTACAGCTCCTTGTTTAACTACTACAGCTCCTTGTTTAACTACTACAGCTCCTTGTTTAACTACTACAGCTCCATGTTTAACTACTACAGCTTCTTGTAGACAGCTACTGTTCCTTGTTTAACTACTACAGCTCCTTGCTTAACTACTACAGCTCCTTGTTTAACTACTACAGCTCCTTGTTTAACTAGTACAGCTCCTTGTTTAACTACTACAGCTTCTTGTTTAACTACCACAGCTACTTGTTTAACTACCACAGCTACTTGTTTAACTACTACAGCTCCTTGTTTAACTACTACAGCTCCTTGTTTAACTACTAAAGCTCCTTGTTTAACTACCACAGCTACTTGTTTAACTACCACAGCTCCTTGTTTAACTACTACAGCTCCTTGTTTAACTACTACAGCTCCTTGTTTAACTACTACAGCTCCTTGTTTAACTACTACAGCTCCTTGTTTAACTACTACAGCTCCTTGTTTAACTACTACAGCTCCTTGTTTAACTACTACAGCTTCTTGTTTAACTACTACATCTCCTTGTTTAACTACTACAGCTCCTTGTTTAACTACTACAGCTCCTTGTTTAACTACTACAGCTCCTTGTTTAACTACTACAGCTCCTTGTTTAACTACTACAGCTCCTTGTTTAACTACTACAGCTCCTTGTTTAACTACTACAGCTCCATGTTTAACTACTACAGCTTCTTGTAGACAGCTACTGTTCCTTGTTTAACTACTACAGCTCCTTGCTTAACTACTACAGCTCCTTGTTTAACTACTACAGCTCCTTGTTTAACTAGTACAGCTCCTTGTTTAACTACTACAGCTTCTTGTTTAACTACCACAGCTACTTGTTTAACTACCACAGCTACTTGTTTAACTACTACAGCTCCTTGTTTAACTACTACAGCTCCTTGTTTAACTACTAAAGCTCCTTGTTTAACTACCACAGCTACTTGTTTAACTACCACAGCTCCTTGTTTAACTACTACAGCTCCTTGTTTAACTACTACAGCTCCTTGTTTAACTACTACAGCTCCTTGTTTAACTACTACAGCTCCTTGTTTAACTACTACAGCTCCTTGTTTAACTACTACAGCTCCTTGTTTAACTACTACAGCTTCTTGTTTAACTACTACATCTCCTTGTTTAACTACTACAGCTCCTTGTTTAACTACTACAGCTCCTTGTTTAACTACTACAGCTCCTTGTTTAACTTCTACAGCTCCTTGTTTAACTACTACAGCTCCTTGTTTAACTACTACAGCTCCTTGTTTAACTACTACAGCTCCCTGTTTACTACTAAAGCTCCTTGTTTAACTACTACAGCTCCTTTTTTAACTACTACAGCTCCATGTTTAACTACTACAGCTCCTTGTTTAACTACTACAGCTCCTTGTAGACAGCTACATCGCCTTTTTACTTCTACATGTCCATTCTTCCTACTACAGCTCATTGTTGACTTCCACAGCTCCTTGTTTAATACTACAGCTCTTTGATTACTAGTACAACTATTTGTTAGAAGCAAATAAGTAAACAATTTCTTATCATGCCTTGGCGTGTATGAAAAGTTCAGTTGAGCCAAGAACCGACAACACAGCACTTGGGGCATTCCCAAACGTGCTCCGTCCTCATATTCAATAGTCAGCGACAAGTCCCAATACTAATGGTACCCGTAGCAGTCTGATTATGTTTCCGTATGATCTTTCCTCGGCATCCTGAGTCTCGCCAGACCCCCTAATCACTTCCTACAGCACCTTTCTCTCTAAGCCGTGATGATTTATCAGTTCTTTTGCGTTATACACACGGTCTCAAAGGACCCCAACCACGTCTGCATTATCTTGCTACAATGCCCCAACTAAAAGTGCAGATCCAGCCAATCTGTTCGGTTGCTCGTTTCCCACAACACTAGCATGTCCTGAGGGAAATATTCAACAGATGCTCCCAATCTTTGATGTTTGAACTGTCGCGTATCAGGAATAGAATGTTAACCCCACGGATAAAAAGGCGATTGATACATGATTCTGAAAATGTCACCCAGTCCGCCTTAACTTCCCATGAAATATCCTTGTACCTATGTTAGATACGTGTTCGGCAGTCACATGTGAACAAAACCTGTAAATAAATAGTGTTGTTTGACCAATGCTGTGTGTGAATAAATTCATTCCGACCAGGTTGACAGATTGAGAAAGCTCGCTTTTAAACTTTGGGTGCTCTGATGGCGAGGTAGGCGGATCAACATCTACACCGGCATTCAGTTGGAATTCTACGTTGAATTCTCGTTCAGAATGCAACAGCAAACTACTGAATGAACAATTACTAGAAATCCGACCTCTGAAGAGGTCATGCAACAACCACATTTTAAACACGACCCATACCTGCAACATCTTTGGCAGAATGAATTTACTAGTGACACCATTCTTTATTTCCCAGTGAATGTCCAGGCCATCGAAGCCACGTCCCCTGAGAAATGCAAAGACGTGCACGGGAAAGTACTGGAAGGTTCGGTCTCTATCTTGGAGAGCTACAAATGCTGCGTCATCGCCGTCCAAGGACAGGATTGTTCGTACGTAAGGGTTATGTACCTTTCCAAAGTTGAACTTACTGTGAAACAAAGAAACATACACGACGTTTCTCCAATCATATCATTGATTATGTTGTTATTATATCTATAATAATAATAATAATAATAATAATAATAATAATAATAATAATAATAATAATAATAATAATAATATGGATGTTTGTGTGTGTTTTGATTGTTTGTTTACAATTAAAGTTAAGGGTCATCGTGTTAAGTGTTAAAGTTTTGCGGTATCTTCCATAATTTTAATGCTCAGTGAATTGACATGAATGAATCATCAAAATACGAGAAGTAGATTGTGAGCTTTACTGAAACACGACTACAAGAGACACATTGGATGTTGCAGCCAAAGCCTTCGTCAGCACAGGACAAACAAACACAAACCGATACTAAACTACATGAAACACATGACAATATTAAACTAATTAAAGGTACTTATCTAAATCTGTATCCCTTCTAGGAGAGACTGATACGTGTTGGACTGTCAGTGGATTAGTATAAACCGGATGTGTGGTAAACGGGTCAAAGGTCAAGCGGGATGGGAGTGGGGGTGGAGAAGCGCCCATGCTAGCGGATAAGTAAAAATTGGGACCAGCAAAGATGTCGCGGACGCAGTTCACTATTGGCAATTCTCGTTAAGCGCTCGAAACACAGCTGCGGAAGATTACATTGTGTTGGTCCTCACAGAGAGGCATGAGTTGGGGTCGTTCAGAAAATGATAGCAAAACACTGAACGCAAAACTGCCAAGAAAGTTGACTGCGACTTCCTGCAAAGGACCTGCAAATGCCTTAATAGTGGACTGTAAAATAGGGGGTGGGAGGGGTTGGGGTTTGGAAGCTAAATGAAACTGTGTTGGACATTGAGGCCGTGAGGGAGAGTATGCCCAACTGGAAGATGAGACGTGGTTCCAATGTCTTCAGATCCCGTTAGTGGGATGCGCATGATTTGATGGCCGTGACCTGTATGTCGGCCACGCCACAGTGGTCAGGACTGTTGAAATGCATGGATACTGGTTTGTGGGCGCCACTGGTGATATCAGAAAGGTATTGTCTAAATCTGTCACCAAGACGTAAGCCTGTCTCACCGACATATCTCATGTTACAACGTGTGCAGGTAATCGCATAGATAGCATTGCGACTGATGCATGAGAAATCCTCACGGATGTGGTAGGTCGTCTTAGGGAATGTCAGACTCTGGGTTTGAAGTACGTGTGGGCAGGTCTTGCAACGCGATCGAAGACAAGCCACCGTGCCAGGAAGAGAATTGTGAGGTTGGGGTAGGCTGCTATGGACCAGCACATGCTTGAGGTTACGATCCCGCCTATAAGCCACCAGAAGAGAAGACAATGCGAGTGGTCGGGTCCGCCCGGAGAATGGATAGATGTCTCAGGAGGATATTCTTGGCAGCAATATTGTGGGGATGGTAACTTAATGATAGGACAGGTCCATTATTTCGTAGTTTCGGCCTGGAGGAGAGAGCCTTAGTACATACAGTGAATTGACATGTACATTACATCACGTGTTCATTTCATTGTGCACCCTGTTTGGTCCAAACCTACTTTTTCGTTTGGCGCTGAATCAATTACATTGTACAGTAACTAATCTACAATCGTAACAAATAATGTACATGTCTTAACCTGTACAATCCTTGTAAACCTTCTTCTGCATTTTTGTCGGCAGCCATTATGGTTGTACGCTCAACATCGACTTTCGCGTATCCATAGATATAATGCGTGCACAGAGTGAAGTCGATATCTTTGACACTAAATGCGGCTTCATTGTGTCGCAGTCTTGAATCACTTTTGAAGAAACACGCTTGAATATACGTGGACACTGTTGGTAATAGACAAAGCTTAAATGTGAAATTGTTACATTGTGGTATTATTACTGACCACAAGCGCACGTAGTTTGTGGCGCACGCTAGTGAAAATAGACAAAGCTTACACATAACATTGTAACATAGTGTGGTATCATTATTTTTGTAGTCTAACGCATGCATATTGGCGTGTGCGCTATTGATTGTATACACAGCTTAAATATCACGATTGGACACAGTGATACTAATTGTGTGTTCTATCCCACGTAGTTTGTGTCGTACAATGTTGGTCACTGACAAAACTTATAACTAACATTGCGAAAGTGAGCTATTATTTTTGTAAACTAGCGCATATAGTTTGTGGTGAACGCTGTTGATAATAGACAAAGCTTAAACATCACGCTGTGGTGCTGGGATATTAGTTTTGTACACTATCGCATGCAGTTTGTGGCTTACGCTGTTATTTATATGTGTGATCATATTCAAGTACTCCCTACAGGATCTGCACCTCATGCTTGCTGATTCAATCATTGAATTGTCTATAATGGATGCAGTGTAGGCAACCATGGTTTGGGAGAGCGAAAAGAAAGAGGATACAGACTTGTAGAATGGGTAAAAGAACAAGAAATGGTTGTAGGAAACACCTGGTTTAAAAAGCATCCTAGAATATTATGGACATGGAAGGGTCCAGACAGCAGGATTAAAAACCAGATAAATTACATCCTGATTAACAGAAGGTTTCAAAATGCGTTAACAGTCGTAAAAACAGTTCCAAATGCAGACTGTTACAGTGATCACAGATTAATTACAGGCACATTGAGGGTAAAGTTACAGAAAGCCAAATATATAGCAGGAAACCCTAAATATGACTTGTGCAAATTGAAAACTGACAAATAAATACAAGATAATTTTAACATAGACGTAAAGAACAAATTTGATTTATTGTCTGATCTAGAGATCCTATTTCAAGATGATCAATGATCAATGGGAAATGCTGAAGAATTCAATCAGTTATGCAGCAGAAAAAACTATTCCAAAATTAAAGAAAGTGGGCCGTAAGACATGAATGACTGAAGAAATTTTACAACTAATGGAAACAAGACGACAGAACAAAAATAATCTTGCCAAATATGAAGAAATTTACAGAAAAGTCCAGAACCTTATGTAGGGAGGCAAAAGAAACATGGCTTGAGAAAAATTGCTCGGAAATTGAAAAACGAACAAAAGAGTAAAAATGCGAAAATAATGCACAAAAGAATCCAGGAGCTTACTAATCAAAGAACACGTACATCAGCAGGCTCCCTAAAGACAAAAGATGGAAGAGTCATAATAGAAAAAAGATCAGATCTTACATGTATGGTCAAATTACGTGAAACACCTTTATGACGACAACAGAGACGAACAGTATGATGTTCAAAATAATAATGAAGGACCAGCAATTTTGAACATGGAGGTTCAGAATGCATATATGAAATCTGGCAAGACCCCCTGTTCAGATAGCGGCACAACAGAAATGATTAATGCTTTAGAAGAATATGGAATAGATAAAGTTACCAGTCTGCTTAATACAATATATTATACTGGAAATATACCTCATGAATTATGTAACTCTGTATTTATTGCAATCCCAAAGAAATCAGGAGCCTTGGAATGTGATCAACATCGAACAATTAGTATAATGAGTCACATCACGAAGATTTTGCTAAGAATTATCATGCAAAGAATTAGGAGGAAAATACAACCTGAAATAGGAGAAGAACAATGTGGGTTTGTAGAAGCAAAGGGTACAGTAAATGCTGTGTATTTACTGAGAACCGTAGTAGAACGATCTATAGAAGTAAACAAAGATCTACACCTTTGCTTTATTGACTACACAAAAGATTTCGATAAAGTGAGACATGTCAACATGATCAGGATGCTTGAAGATCTACATTCTGATGGAAAAGACTTTAGACTTGTAAAGAACATATATTGGAAACAACAAGCTGCCATAAGAGTTGATAATGAAGTAGGCCAATATCAGCCTATTAAGAGAGGTGTGAGACAGGGATGTGTAATGTCTCTAGATCTATTTTCCCTTTACAGTGAAAGTATTTTCAGAAATATTGAAGATATGGAAAGAATCAACATTGGGGGACGATGCATCAATAACATTAGATATGCAGATGATACAGTCTTGATTGCAGACAATGAACAGGACCTGCACAATTTAGTAGATGCGATTGTTACACACAGTGAACAACTAGGGTTAGAATTAAATTGTAAAAAGACACAGATTATGGTCGTCACTAGGAAGGACGAAATACCACAATGTAATATACAAGTAAATGGGAATATTCTTCAACAAGTGAATAGGTACAATTATCTCGGAACTGTAATAACATCTGACGGGAGATGCCTTGAGGAGATTAGAACAAGATTCGACATGGCAATAGTAGCCTTTAGCAAGATGAAAAACTTACTGAGCAATAAAAAGATGTCAATTGAAACGAGAAAAAGAGTGTTGAGGTGCTACATAGAACCTGTACTTTTATATGGATGTGAAGCTTGAACAATGAGCAGTCAAGCTGAAAAACATCTGATGGCTGTAGAAATGTGGTTTCTGAGGAATATGCAAATAATACCATGGACAGCCAGAAAGACCAATGAACAAGTCCTTCAAGAAACAAATGAAGATCGTAGACTGTTTAGAGATATTAGACGCAGACAGTCAAAATTTTTTGGGCATGTTATGAGAAGAAATGATTTGGAGAACTTGGTGACGACTGGCAAGATCGAGGGGAACAGACCAAGGGGAAGACCTAGAAGCAAATACCTGGATGGCTTGGCCTCGTGGCATGGTCGAGACAGAAACACTGAGCCGATCCACGACTCTGGTGATCGAGTGAGATGGCAGAACATAACCGCGCACGCTTACCGGCTTGGCACATGATGGATGGATGGATTGTCTATAATACGTTTCTAAATATAAGAGCCTGATAAGTACGAACGTTGTATAATTAAACATAATGATGAAGGATGGGTGGATAGACAGATAAACAAGAGGGCAGAATAATAGATAGGGAGACAGAAGATAGCCATACAGGTAGACATGTGGGAGAGCTACCTAGCTTCAAAGACGCATGTGCAATATAGCAAACAGACAGACATACATCGGTCTAAATACATACATACATTAGTGGAATCGGGCACACGGACATCAATGCATCGAGCTAAATAATACAGACATACATGTAATCAGATAAAAGGACATACATACATATAGCCAGACACATACATATATACATACATCGAGCCAGTTACATACAGGCATACATAAACCGAGCCAGATACCTAACTACCTACCTACCTACCTACCTACCTACCTAATACCTACCTGCCTGCCTACATACCTACCTAACTACATATCTACCTATCTAATACCTACCTACCTACCTCATACCTACCTGCCTACCTACCTACCTACCTAATACATACGTGCCTGCCTGCCTACCTACCTACCTACACACACACATACACCCACACACACATACTCGAGCCAGATATATATAGACATACATACATCGAGCCAGAAACAAACTGACATACATTCATCGAGCCAGAAACATACAGACATACATAAATCGAGCCAGTATCAAAAAGACATACATACATTCATCGAGCTAGAAACATACAGACATACATACATACATCGAGCTAGATGCATATAGACATACATACATCGAGCCAGAAACATATAGACATACATACATTCATCGAGCCAGAAACATACAGACATACATAAGTCGAGCCAGTAACATATAGACATACATACATACATCGAGCTAGATGCATATAGACATACATACATGCATCGAGCCAAGAACATACAGACATACATATATCGAGCTAGATACATACAGACATACATACATCGAGCCAGAAACATACAGACATTCAAGCAAACTGGTCTAAACAGACATGTGAAAGAAAGTCACACACAGAATAATCTAGAGTGGATGATGTATTGTATGATTTATTCTATAACTGACTGATCAATTCATGTATTGCTTTACTGATTAATAGTTAATCGGACGAACAAACGGATTGCGAGACAGACAGATGAACAGAATGACAGACAAAAAGACAGATAGAAAAACAGATAATCAGATACACTGATAGACAGACATACAGACAGACATACTGGGAGATATAAATATTAATGAATGGATAGACAGACATATAGACATACAGAGACCAGTCAGCGAATTGGTATTGGGGAAGGTATGCAAGCGAAAATAGAGAGAGAGAGAGACAGAGAAAGATTGATAGACAGACACAGTCAGCTAGTTTGAACATATAAACACTTTAGTGAACTGTGTTTTTGCTTACCATGATCCACATTAATCAGGAGGATTATAGAAACAATTTGAAATACCCCAGGCGCCATGTGGTCATCACAACAGCTGTAAGTAAATCAGACACAGCAGAGCTGGAGCAGACTGCACTACTTGCAAAGGCATGTCAATGAACAAACATTAACTCCATTCCAGTAAAGGTCTAGGAGGATGTGTGTGGGTGGGTGTGTGGGTGTGTGGGTGTTTGTGTGTGTGGATGTGTTCGGGTGTGCGGGAGTGTGTGTGCGGATGTGTGGGTGTGTAAGGGGTATGTGTCTGTGTATGCGAGTGTATGGGTGTGCGGGTTTATGTGTGTGGCTGTGTGTTTCCGTATGGGGATTGTATGCGCGGGTGTGAGTGTAGGTGTGCGAGTGTCTCTGTGTGTGTGTGTGTGTGTGTGTGTGTGTGTGTGTGTGTGTGTGTGTGTGTGTGTGTGTGTGGGTTTGAGGTGTTAGCACGGGTGTGTGAGTATGCGGATGTGTGTGTGTGTTTGTGTGTTTGTGTGTCTGTCTGTGCATGTGTGTGCTAGTGATTGGTTTGCTGTCTTAAGAATCCACTCATGGTACTCTGTTCAGACCGATAGATTGATCAATTAATTAATTACCTGCTTGTTTGATTGATCAATAGTTAGATAGAGGAACGGACGGACGGAGAGGCAGACAGGCAAACAAGGATTTGATATCACTCCGGCTATCAGAAGTTTCGCCAATGAAGGATAGATCAAAGCTATTACAGATCTAATCACTGATGACGTTTCTTGTTATGCTTTGTGAATGGGAGTCGAAAAGTTAGTGGAAGGAGAGCCAACCCTGTTATAATCACCTTCGCTTCTCCAACTAGCAGAATGATTCACCGGTTAATATAACTGCTGCTTATTGCGCATGATATAATGTTTAAGGTAAGTTGAGCAAATATGATGCAACACCTCGTATCTGTAACGATGTCCTTCAATTTCTAACGTGGATCACATTTGAATACCTTACTGCAGTCTATAAAAACAAGAACACTGATCTACATTGTACTGTATGAATTTCTCAAAGATAGTTCTTATTTTGAAGGTATGGTCCCTTCTTAATTGTAGCACAATTTGATGACGTCAACCTGCGATCACACTCGACAATATACACATTGACATCCAGAGTGACCACACTCGACAACATTCACATTGACATATAGAGTGACCACACTCGACATCATGCATACTGACATATAGAGTGACCACACTCGACAACATTCACATTGACATATAGAGTGACCACACTCGACAACATTCACATTGACATATAGAGTGACCACACTCGACATCATGCATACTAACATATAGAGTGACCACACTCGACAACATTCACATTGACATATAGAGTGACCACACTCGACATCATGCATACTGATATATAGAGTGACCACACTCGACAACATTCACATTGACATATAGAGTGACCACACTCGACATGATGCATACTGACATATAGAGTGACCACACTCGACAACATTCACATTGACATATAGGGTGACCACACTCGACATCATGCATACTGACATATAGAGTGACCACACTCGACATCATGCATACTGACATATAGAGTGACCACACTCGACAACATTCACATTGACATATAGAGTGACCACACTCGACAACATTCACATTGACATATAGAGTGACCACACTCGACATCATTCACATTGACATATAGAGTGACCACACTCGACAACATACACATTGACATATAGAGTGACCACACTCGACATCATGCATACTGACATATAGAGTGACCACATTCGACAACATTCACATTGACATATAGAGTGACCACACTCGACAACATTCACATTGACATATAGAGTGACCACACTCGACATCATTCACATTGACATATAGAGTGACCACACTCGACAACATACACATTGACATATAGAGTGACTACACTCGACAACATACACATTGACATATAGAGTGACTACACTCGACATCATTCACATTGACATACATATAGAGTGACCACACTCGACAACATTCACATTGACATATAGAGTGACCACACTCGACATAATGCACACTGACATATAGAGTGACCACACTCGACAACATTCACATTGACATATATAGTGACCACACTCGACATCATTCACATTGACATATAGAGTGACCACACTCGATATCATTCACATTGACATATAGAGTGACTACACTCGACATCATTCACATTGACATATAGAGTGACCACACTCGACAACATTCACATTGACATATAGAGTGACCACACTCGACATCATTCACATTGACATATAGAGTGACCACACTCGACATCATTCACATTGACATATAGAGTGACTACACTCGACATCATTCACATTGACATATAGAGTGACTACACTCGACATCATTCACATTGACATATAGAGTGACCACACTCGACATCATTCACATTGACATATAGAGTGACTACACTCGACAAAATTCACATTGACATATAGAGTGACCACACTCGACAACATTCACATTGACATATAGAGTGACTACACTCGACAAAATTCACATTGACATATAGAGTGACCACACTCGACAACATTCACATTGACATATAGAGTGACCACACTTGACAACATGCACACTGACATATAGAGTGACTACACTCGACAACATTCACATTGACATATAGAGTGACCACACTCGATATCATTCACATTGACATATAGAGTGACTACACTCGACATCATTCACATTGACATATAGAGTGACTACACTCGACAACATTCACATTGACATATAGAGTGACCACACTCGACATCATTCACATTGACATATAGAGTGACCACACTCGACAACATACACATTGACATATAGAGTGACCACACTCGACAACATACACATTGACATATAGAGTGACCACACTCGACAACATTAACATTGACATATAGAGTGACCACACTCGACAACATTCACATTGACATATAGAGTGACCACACTCAACAACATTCACATTGACATATAGAGTGACCACACTCGACAACATCCACATTGACATATAGAGTGACCACACTCGACAACATTCACATTGACATATAGAGTGACCACACTCGACAACATTCACATTGACATATAGAGTGACCACACTCGACAACATTCACATTGACATATAGAGTGACCACACTCGACAACATACACATTGACATATAGAGTGACTACACTCAATAACATACACATTGATACTCAAAACCATACTCATTGAAATCTAGAGGGAACACACTCAACAATATACGCATTGAACACTAGAGTGAAGAAACTAGGTTATATACACATTGAAAGCTGGAGTGAATACACTAGATAATATACACATTGAAAGCTGCAGTGCCACACTCGAAAATAATACATATTGAAATCTACAGTGACCACACTAGACAATATCCACACTGATATTCAACAATATACTTTGATACTCATCAATATACACATTGATACTCAACAACATACACATTGATACTCAACGATATACACGTTGATTCTCAACAATATACGCATTGATACTCAACAATATACACATTGATACTCAACAATATACACGTTGATACTCAACAATATACACATTGATACTCAACAGTATAAACACTGATACTAAAAAATATACACGTTGATACTCAACAATATACACATAGATACTCAACAATATACACGTTGATACTCAACAATATACACATTGATACTCAACAAGAGACACTCTGAAATCTACAGTGACCACACTAGACAATATAGAGATTGATACTCAACAATATAGGCCTACACATTGATACTCAAAAATATACACACTGATACTCAACAATATACTCATTTATTTTTTTTTTAAATTCGCATATCCCTTTACAGGACATCGCTGTCAACAGCAGCATCTTTCAGCTGTCTGTTGATTTCTTAGCAAGATCACGCTCAGTAGTTTGCCATTGCTTTCTGAGCATACTCATTGATATTCAACAGTATACACATCGATACTCATCAATATAGACATTGATGCTCAAAATATAGATATTAATGCTCAACAATATAAACATTGATGCTCAACAATATAGCATTGATATTCAACAACAGACACTCTGAACGCTTCAATGACTAAACCGGTATTCGAACCTGCTGCGTCCACACAAGGACAGCGACTCACGGTTGGAATATTGACCCTCGGCGCAAGTTCCGCTATATTCTTGTGTGATTTATGGCTTTTCCACTGTGGTAAAGATTCGGGTGATCAGAATTTGTTCATGCAAGGAGAGTCCTTATTTTGAATTCGTGCACGTCCGCTATCAGTGGCCCATGCAATGGACTAAGATCTGGCGAATTATCGGCCTCTTCAATGAAAACACGTTTCTTGGTAGTACATCTGATGGGAAGTTCTGTATACAAGAGAAACAAAAGTAAATGCTAATTAGTCAGTGCTACCAGAACAATCGAATCTTAACACACTTATAACACTCCAGGACGAGAAACACAGAAGACAAGAAATTAAACAGGAGACCTCACGTCTGCGCTCCGAAGGTTATGGGTTCGATTCCGGGCTACGTCATTTGGTTCGCGAGTGCAGTTTTCTCGGAGACTCCTGGGGGATCATCGCTGGAGTTAAGGAGTTCGTGATTTGTGCGACGCTTTCGGCGGGACGCCCTTTGGAACGAATGAAGTATAAGCTCTCGCCTGTAGACCACCCAGTAATTCAAGTACATTTAAACAGCAGAGATGTCTAGCCATCCTTGTCTCACTTGTAACATATCGATGACATTGACAATGAGGGAAGCAATAAAGACAGTTCCATACACCTGTCTGCACCATGTGCAGTCAGCAACACGGGCAGCTATATTCTTTAAGCCAGAAATGAACGCACCAATGGACACACAGCGAAGACTTCGAGAGGGTGTGCAAACGTTTGTCAACATCGTGTGCCGTACCGATAAGTGTTGAGGGTCACAGTTCACCACCTCACACTGCACCAAATTCTCGGTTGAGCTGCGTTCTTGTCCCGTGTGTTCCGTTTGGTCAAGCTGTTAGTATTTGTTTCTCATTTTGTCTCATGTATACCCGTGAGTTGAGTCAGAAACGGACATCAAAGCACTCGGGGCATTCCCATAGTGCTCAATCTCAACTTCAACATTCAGAGAAGATTCCCAATACTGATAGTAAGAGCTACAGTCTGATTATGTGTCTTTCTAGACATTTCTCGGAGTCCTGGACATCGTATCATTCCCCGAACCTCCATTCTCTCTATGCTATGATGATTTATCTCTTCCAACGCACTACCATCACTAGGGCCCTCACCAGATCGCCCTTATCATGCCCCAGCCCAATGGTGCAGACTCAGCCAATCTGCCCGCCTGCTCGTTCCTAACCACACCAGCATGTGCTGGGGAAACAGATCCAACAGATGCTCTTTATGTTTACAGATAGGTGGACAACAACTGGAAGACATCAAGAAACGTCTCGCAGTGTACCATGATAGAGAGTGTCAGTGATTCATTACAGTACCCGGAGGCCTGTATGGCAGAATGGATAAGAACGCGCTTTCTTAAACAGCCGGTGTGCTAATGGCGAAGCAAGGGGTTCAACCCCTAGACCGGATAGTTGGACTAAAATGTTGATCACTCGTTCTAGACTTGGGGACGTAAATTACAAGTACCTCTGAAGTCAGAGTGAGTTCGCCTGATAACAAAGGACACTGGTAATAGAGAAACCTAATCCACACGCAGAACTCAGTGCTACTAGAAGTAGTGTGTATCAACTACGCCCGAGTTCCAAAGCAGACGACAGAACAAACAAAAAAAAAAACACACAAAAAAACAAAACAAAACACTGCAGTGCGTAAGTAAATATTGAGGCCTTTTACATGCTCAAGTCATTAGGTCTTATTGTGCCTGAAGCATGATTTTTATTGACCAATCGGCACTGGGTGGCTGATGCGGTCACCATCAAGTCGACCGCATTGCTTAAAAAGACATGTCCTTATTGCAATTTTATAATAGGTCTACATGGGAGACCAGGTTAGTATTAAAGTAGTAAGCTCCTGTGGGTCAAAGATGTTCGGACACTCTTCGACCGTTATAATTAAAAGTGCATTTTTCGTTTGTTTATGTTGCAAGTTTGAGTGTCTTGGTAAAATGGAGTTTGGATCGTGCAACGGAGTACGTGCACTTGTGTCCGGACTCACATCAAATTATCATCATCTGCGCCCGGCCACCGGACGCTGATGCATTCATTGCGTCAGGATCTGAGCACCTATGGATATGTCCGGAGTGCAAGAATGATACCCGCACACATTAACTAACTATTAATATTACAAATGTGCTCCGATACGGATTCGAACACATAATCGCCGGCCAGTAGGCGCGCAACTGGAAACTAATCTACAGCGCTTACAGACTCATTACACCACCTTGAATTCCGAAATCGCATTTTGATGATTAATTGATTAATTACTTGATTGGTTGATTATTTGATTGTTGCTGAGAGAAATATTTAAATTGTAACGGCAACGTGAAACAAAATTAGAAAAGCTAATAATATGAAAGTGTGTAAAAATATGGCAAGGAGACACGCAAGGCTTGGACAAGTGACAAGATCGAGACAACTGCACAAACTTGACCCGAGATCTGGTGTTGTGTGAGATCGTACATTGATGGTCCACGTTTATCTTTGTGGCACAATTTGATGACGTCTGTATCCGGACCTGAGATCCCTTCTGGTTCTCACCGGTGCGCACGATTGTGGCATCAAGACGATGTCCAGTCATGTTGGTTCATGTGTATGGGCGAGACAACTGTGCAGAGTCGGTATTGTGTCTTCACTGCTCCTGGCATGTGGATACACAGATCAGGGTCGCTACAATATAATGTTGGTTAACGGTAGGGTCTCCGCGGCAATGGCATGCGAACGCGATTCGTAATGCCGCTTACCAACTTTCGAAACAAAGCAGTGATCGATTTAGCAGCAGACATTTTTGCGCTGGTTTTAACGTGTTGGTATGGGACCCGGTTGTTCAGAAAGCAATGACAAACTACAGAAAGTAAAAACTTGCCAAGACCTCAACAGCGGCGGTAAAATGCTGGTGTTGACTGCAACCTCCTGTAAAGGATATGCAACTTTATATATATATATATGTGTGTGTCAGGTCTTAGTCAGATATGACTGAGCTACCGTATGACAGTAGACGGTACTACCTGCTTTCTGTCAGCGCCGAATGTTGGGCAGCGCTTACCAATCCCGACACCCCACATTGTGCCAACGGCTTCGGGCGGAAGAGCGCAATTGGGAGGGTACAAGCCTTATATTGTGCGAGGAAATGCAACCCAAAGACAAAATATCATGGCAGGGCAGACCAGGCCCTAAGCCTTGGTTGGCAGCTGGTCTAGGATCGAAGCTCCGACAGGCGGACAGTTAGAGCATTGCTTTGCTGATCCGGCAGCTTTAGCACCTTGTTTTGCTTCAGATTATAGGTGTCAACTTTCCTCTGGAGTGAACTAGGCAGGCCGAGAGAGGGATCATGCTGCATGGGCAACACATGGTTTCTATATTTTAGCCCAGGCTTTGTGCTATGGGGAGGCAATAACTCCATCCCTGGTCTTAACCGGTCTCGGAATCAAAGCGAGAGGCAACTGTTACGGGTAATAAGTCCTTGTCAGTTGGCGTAGACATGGGGCGCCACGCGTTGCCTCTGACGGTGGGAGACACCTACAGGTGTCACTGATCAGCTACCGCCCGCCTCAAGCTGAGCAGCCCCGGCCAATTTGGTGCTGATCCGTCACAGCCTGCCTGCTTCAATGGGTGCTTGGGGCTAGGACAAAATCTGAATCGCAGGCTGTAAAACCAATGCACCAGGTGCTAATAAAAAGAATAATAGAAACCTCAAGCTACGGCTTGCAACCTGGAACGTAAGAACCATGTGTCCAGGATTTTCCACTGACTTGACAAATATTGACGATGTGAGAAAAACGGCTGTGATTGATGCTGAACTCAATCGTCTTAAAATTGATATTGCTGGCCTGCAGGAGACTCGCCTCGCTGAGGAAGGGTCACTTAGGGAAAACAATTACACCTTTTTTGGAAGGGTAGAGGGCAGGCAGAAAAAGGCAACATGGTGTGGGCTTTGCAGTGAATAATTCGCTACTAGGAATGATTGATATCCCAGCTGGAGGTAATGAAATATTATTATCCCTGCGCTTGGCAACCTCTTGTGGATTTGCCACCATTATCACTGCATATGCACCGACACTCGCTTCTTCTGATGATGTGAAGGATACATTCTATGAGCAGCTAGACTCTGTGATCAAAGCAGTTCCAAAATCCGACTACATTTATATGCTCGGTGATTTCAATGCTCGTGTGGGCAAGGACTCCAGTTCATGGCCAGTGTGCCTTGGAAAATACAACATCGGTCGCATGAATGATAATGGGCAAAGGCTGCTGGAGCATTGCACTAGAAATGACCTATGTATTACAAACTCCTTTTTTTAAACAAAAGAGTTGCATAAGATCACATGGAAACATCCAAGATCCGGCCATTGGCATCAGCTGGACTTCGTTATCACACGGAGACAACATCTGAACCATACATCATTAACTCGAAGTTACTACAGTGCTGACTGTGATACAGATCATTCTTTGGTTGTTGCAAGGGTTAGACTGAGACCAAAGAGAATCTACACAGCTAAACACAAATCTAGCCCCAGGATTAATATTATCAACACTCACGATCCTGGTAAATGCTTTGAATTTCAACAGCAACTTGAAGACGCTTTCACTGATACATCTGAAAATTGTATAGTAAATGATAAATAGAGCAAACTTAAGGAAACTATTTATAAAACAGCGGTAGGGGTTTGCGGCACTGTGCATCATAAGAGGCGGGACTGGTTTGCGGCAAACAGCCAGATACTGCAGCCCTTGATTGATAAAAAGAAGATAGCTCTCTTAAGAAACAAGGAAAGACCAACGCGTAACACTCTGAGTGAGCTGAAGCAAGCAAGGAAGGGTGTGCAAAAGGCTGCCAGGCAGTGTGCGAATGACTATTGGATCAAGTTATGTGAGTCCATCCAAATCGCAAGTGATTAGGGAAACATCAGAAGCATGTATGAAGGGATACAGAAAGCCTGTGGTCCAATGTTCAAAAGAAGTGCACCGCTGAAAACCTTGACTGGAGAAATCATCACTGATAAGAAACAGCAGGTGGATAGATGGGTCGAGCACTATTTAGAGCTTTACTCAAGTGAGACCAAGCTAGCGGATGATGCCCTCAATGCCATAGAGGCCCTGCCAACTCTTGACCACCTGGACACACTTCCCACCATAACAGAAGTTAAGTGTGCTATAAATGAACTTGCATCTGGCAAGGCTCCAGGTAAGGATGGGATTCCAATAGAGGTAATCAGGAGTTGGCAAGACACACTCACTCTACAGATCCACCAGCTAATAGAGCTATGCTGGCGAGAAGGACAAGTCCCACAGGATTTCAAAGATTCAAACATCATAACGCTGTACAAGAACAAGGGAGATCGGAGCGACTGTAACAACTATAGGGTATCTCACTTCTCTGTATTGTTGGGAAAGTATTTGCCAGAATTGTTGTGCGCAGACTTCAAGTCCTGGGAGATCAAGTCTACCCCGAATCACAGTGCGGCTTCCGTCAGAACCGGTCTACCATTGATATAATATTCTCATTGCGACAGATGCATGAAAATGCCGTGAACAAAATCAGCCACTGTTTATTGCCTTCATCGACCTCACAAAGGCATTCGATTTGGTCAGTCGTGAGGGTCTGTTCAAAGCACTAAAGAAGATTGGCTGCCCACCAACTCTTCTATCCATTGTGGAATCGTTCCACACAGGCATGAAGGGTATAATCAAGTTTGATGGCTCAACTTCAGAAGAGTTTGAAATCAAGAGTGGAGTTAAGCAAGGTTGTGTACTTTCCCCCACCCTCTTTGGGATATACTTTTCACTTCTACTGAAATATGCCTTTCGTTATCAGGATGACGGAATATACATTCACTTACGTTCAGATGGCGGCCTCTATAATGCTCAGAGATTGAAGGTCAAGACCAAAATTAGCAGGGTACTAATCAGATATTTGCTTTTTGCGGATGATGCTGCGATTACGACCCACTCTGGGGAAGAATTACAACATCTACTATCTGTATTCTCCAATGCTTGTTCTGAATTTGGTTTAACAATTAACAAAAAGAAGACACAGATTATGTCACAAGGTGCACATGGTGTACCATCAATCTTTATTGACGACGCCGAACTGGAGATAGTAGACCATTTTACATATCTAGGATCAGAGGTAAATAGCAAATTATCCCTCGATCAGGAAATCAACATCAGGATTGGCAAGGCAGCAACAACAATGAACATGTTAGCAAAAAGAGTCTGGGAGAACAGGAAGCTTACTGCCAAAACAAAAGTTCTCGTCTACCAAGCCTGTGTCCTTAGTACTCTTCTTTATGGCAGTGAAATCTGGACAATTTACTCACGCCAAGAGAAACGTTTAAACAGCTTTCATATGCGGTGTCTGCGAAGAATACTTGGTATTAAGTGGCAAGACAAAATCACAAATACTGAAGTATTGGAAAGATCAGGTTGTGTGACGGTGTATTCCATGCTCAGTCTTCGTAGACTTAGATGGATAGGACATGTTAGGAGGATTAATGATGGTAGAATACCAAAGGACATCTTTTTTGGTGAATTACAGACGGGTAGAAGATCTCAGGGTCGGCCTCTACTACGATACAAAGATGTGTGTAAGCGGGACATGATTGATACAGGCATTGATAATGCACACTGGGAGCAAGTCGCCGCTGAACGTGTTGCATGGAGGGCAAATATCAGAAATGGAATAAAGACAAAGGAGAAAATGATTGCAGATAAAGCACTCACAGAGCGTGAGAGACGAAAGATGGTGCAAAATGGAGGAAATGACCATGTTTTCACATGCATATACTGTGGGCAAACATTTGCAGCAAGAATTGGCCTTACCAGCCACACTCGCCACCGCCATGGGTCGTAGTTATTAAGCCTTTTTGAAGCACAATGTACCAAACTATCGTCTGTCAAGACGGAAAGGTGCCAATGTAAATGTATATATATATATATATATATATATATATATATATATATATATATATATATATGTATATATATATATATATATATATATATATATATATATATATATATATATATATATATATATATATATATATATATGTATATATATATATATATATATATATATATATATATATATATATATATATATATATATAAACACACACACAGCCTAAAGACTGATCATCGCAAGACAAGGACAGAGACGATAAAATTAGCAACATGGAACGTTAGGACGTTAAACGAAGACGGAAAATTAGAGAACATAAAACAAGAAATTGAAAGAGAAAAAATTAATATTCTAGGGATGTGCGAAACGAGATGGACAGGAGCAGGCATCAAGATAGAAGAAGATTTTAAGATGATTTATTCTGGAGGTGAAGACCGACAAAGGGAAGTGGCGATTATTTTGGACCGGAAAACATCAAAATCTGTTCAAGGATATTGGGCCGTTTTGGACAGAGTTCTACTAGTTAAATTAAGTGGCAGACCTTTTAGCATACATATTAATCAAGTATATGCCCCAACAGGAGAATCCAGTGAAGATAGTGCAGAGGAATTTTATAGTGACATAGAGACAGCCTTAAAGAAATGTAAAACTTAAGAAATAAACATCATAATAGGACACTTGAATGCAAAAGTAGGAAATCAAGGTGTTAGATACACAGTAGGAAACTAAGGTTTAGGTGAGAGAAACGAAAGAGGATACAGACTCGTGGAGTGGGCAAAAGAACAGGAAATGACTGTAGGAAACACCTGGTTTAAGCAACACCCTAGAAGATTATGGACATGAAGGATTCCTGATAGCAGGATCAGAAACCAGATTGACTACATTCTGATTAGGAGAAGATTTAGAAACGCACCAACAATAGCAAAACAGTTCCCAGTGCTGATTGTTATAGTGACCTCAGACTACTCACAGGAACACTGAGGATAAAGTTGAAGAAAGTCAAGTATATAACAGGAAACACTAAATATGATTTGTGTACATTGAGTAATGACAAGGAAATACAAAACAAATTCAACATAGAAGTACAGAACAGATTTGATATATTATCTGATCTAGAGATATTATTCCAGGATGTGGATGATCAATGGGAAATGTTGAATTCAATCAGTTTGGCTGCAGAAACAACTATTCCAAAACTTAAAGAAGGTGGGTTGTAAGAAATGCATGACAGAAGAAATTTTACGTCTAATTGAAACAAGAAGACACAACAAAAATATTCCTGCCAAATATGAAGAAATTCACATACAAGTCAGAATATTATGTAACTAGGCAAAAGAAGCATGGTTTGAGGAAAAGTGCTTAGACATTGAAAAACAACACCACAGTTAAAATAGCAAATTAGTGCACAAAAGAATTCAGGAACTTACTAATAAAAGAACAAATACATCAC
This sequence comes from Cepaea hortensis, assembly GCA_963921405.1. Taxonomy (NCBI): domain Eukaryota; kingdom Metazoa; phylum Mollusca; class Gastropoda; order Stylommatophora; family Helicidae; genus Cepaea; species Cepaea hortensis. The sequence goes on along the minus strand of OY992879.1, from coordinate 10,460,495 downwards.
CAAGCTGTCTAAAAACTAAAGATGGCAAAATCATAATAGAAAAAGATCAGATTCTACATGTATGGACAGATTATGTGAAAAACCTTAATAATGATAACAGGGAGGAACTGTATGATATTAGATTTAAAAATGAAGGGCCGCCAATTTTGAAGATGGAGGTTCGAAATGTTCTTCTACAAACCCACATTGTTCTTCTCCTATTTCAGGATGTATTTTCCTCCTAATTCTTTGCACGATACTTCTGAGCAAAATCTTCGAGATGTGACTCATTATACTAATTGTTCGATGTTTATCACATTCCAAGGCTCCCGATTTCTTTGTGATTGCTGTCAAAGACTTTGGAGAGAGCTCTAAGCTAAAGAGAGCTAAAATAGAGCTTAGGAAGAGGGCAAGTGACGTAACAGGATAGATGACCAGACTGAAGAGACACCAACGCTATAAATAGCTATAACGGGACACACTTGTGTCAACAAGGAGGGCAACCAGTGCAGATGAGCTGGGGTTACCCCAGAGACTTGGAAACCCACTGCACGAGGTAAGGACCAAGTAACTCTGGTCAACACAGCCCAGTGCCCAGCACGTAAACTAACGAACGAACGCTGAGCTAATTGCTCGTGGCTGAACACGCCACGCTCAGCGGGCTCAGACAGAGACCGGGACGGCGTAGGAATCAGACGTGTATTCCGCTAGGGATACTTTGTAGTTGTTAAGGACAGTATAAGAGTTGTAATAGTTTAGCTTAGCTTCAGTGGTTATCATATTAATATCATCTCCTCATTCCATCTTATCATCATCACATCCTACGATGTTTAATACCCTTGTGGTATTCCGCTCGTGGAGCTATTGTATGATCTGCTCCGAATAAAAATGTATCCTTTTGCAAACAATACGAGTTGTCACTTTCGTGTAGTGCAAAAGAAGGGAATCCTTGTATGCCTGTCGCAAATGATTTGCTGACAGGCAGGATACCATTTGGTGTCAGAAGCTCCTTGAACCACCGCTCACTACCATTTGTTTATAGGCAGGATATTAATTATTTGCCATTTAGAATACCATTTGGTAGTTGTTTGTGAACCACTACTCATTACCATTAGCCAAGATACCACGTTATCATTTCTCGTGGGGCTTGAACCACCTTAAAAATTTTTCCATTTAATTGAATGTACCAGTTAATAAAAATAGCAAAGTACTATTTGATTGCAAGTATCATTAGTATACTATTGTGAAAAGTACCACGTAATTTACCATTTTCGGGAATCCTACAGAATATTATGGATGTATTATCTATGTGAATTACGTGAATGGAAAATTTATGAAATATAAACGGTGATTGTGTACGAATTGTAAAGTTAACCATCATTTGTAAACCATGTTGTCTGATACTATCATAATGTCAACATTTATCACAGTCACGTTGGTATTTGTGCAAAAGCAAATTCTTTTCGCACAACAGTAGGAGAATAGAGGTTAAGCTAAAAGTCATACAGCGCAGCTCAGTCAAGGCGATAGAAAGCGAAGACAAGACGACATTGACATTCATTGACGTTTATTTAGACTATCATACATTCACATCATTTACATTAATCATTATCATTTATATCACATTGAAGTTTACCACCCGTTGAAACTATAATATCGCAATTAACAAACATGTATTGCACATCACATGCATGTTGCTAAAATGTTGATGTTCTATTAAACAGAGACATCAGTTATAAAACCAAGTCGATCAGGTGTGTGTACGAAAGAGAGCGGCGAAACATCCCGAGGGCCGTATTTTCCTGCAAGAGTAGATGAGTATATTTTTCACTAATTTTGATATGCACCCGTAACGACGCATCCTTTTTTTTCAGCAAATGTTGAAAATAGTTAACACATAACAACTGTGAAATTGCATTTGGAAAATATATTGCTATCAATTGTCAGATAACATAAAGCCTTAAAATGTCATCATTAAGTGACTTCATCCAGGCTGGTAAAGTACTATAATATACTGGAGAAAAACTAGAGAAATGGGCGAACGAAAGATACAAAAAAGACATAGAGAGAAAAGTTGCTCTAGAGAGACACCAAAGAGCATTGGAAAGACAACATCAGAAAGAAATGAAGGAGTTAGAGGAATCCACTAAACAGAAGGAATTGGAAATAAAACAGAAGCAGATAGAGATGGACAATGCCAGAAACAAAGCAGAAACAAATAGAGGTGGAGTCACAAACGTAGTTAAAGATGAAAGAAATGGAGATTGACCCTAACACCCAGATAGCTTCTACTAAATTGAAAAGTCAGGAAGAACAAAATAAATTCTCCAAATACAAAGGGCTCATCAAGCCGTTCAGTCAAGGCGATTTAATATCAGCTTGGACGGAGAATGTAGAATTTCAACTTAGAACTCAGAAAATACCAGTACAAGATTGGGAAATGATCTACATGAGAAACCTCAGTGGGGAGCCATTAAAGATCATAGAATCAATACCAACAGAACTAAGAAGTAACTATCAGTACATACATGATAGGATTATGCAGCATTTTCTACTCGATGCTCCTGGATATCAGATCCAGTACTCACAGATAAAGCCAAAGCCAACTGAAACGTTCTTAGGTTATGTTTCAAACGTTCAGAGTATATTCAATAAATGGAATAAGGCGGCGAAAGTAGGGAAGAATTTTGAGAAATTACAGGACTTAATGGTGATGGATAAAGTCATATCCACCGTTCCTACTCCCTTTGCTAAGTTCCTTCAACAGGCAGACATTGAATCTATTGAACAACTCGAAAAACGAGGTTCTGCATATTTTTCCTCAAACAGGGACATATTTAAAACATCAATACATGATACTGAGATTACTGCCTTTGATAAAAACATACCAAGCAGGTCTAACAAACAAAAAGAGTATCAGAATAAAGATAAACCGTACCAGAAGCCACCACAATGTGGATACTGCAAATTGTTTCATCCGCAGTACTCCATGTGTGATAAGAATTAAACAGAATTACATAATTCATGAAGTATTTTTCCAGTATCATATATTGTATTAAGCAGACTGGTAACTTTATCTATTCAATATTCTTCTAAAGCATTAATCATGTCTGTTGTGACTCTGTGTGAATCGAGAGTCTTGCCAGATTTCACGTGGTTAAGAGCATTCTGAACCTCCATCTTCAAAATTACTGGTCCTTCAGTATTATTTTCTCTTTAGGCAGCCTGCTGATGTACGTGTTCTTTGATTAGTAAGCTCCTGAAATCTTATGTGCATTAGTTTCGCATTTTTACTGTTCTGTTGTTTTTCAATTTTTCTGCAATTTTTCTCAAGCCGTTTCTTTTGCCTCCTTACATGGTTCTTACTTTTCTGTGAATTTCTTCATATTTGGCAGGTTTATTTTTGTTCTGTCTTCTTGTTTCCATTAGTTGTAAAATTTCTTCAGTCATCAATGTCTTACGGCCAACTTTCTTTAATTTTGGAATAGTTTTTTCTACTGCACAACTGATTGAATTCTTCAGCATTTCCCATTGATCATCTGCATCTTGAAATAGGATCTCTAGATCAGACAATAAATCAAATTTGTTCTTTACTTCTATGTTAAAATTATCTTGTATTTCTTTGCCAGTTTTCATTTTGCACAGGTCATATTTCGGGTTTCCTGCTGTATAATTTACTTTCTTTAACTTTACCCTCAACGCGCCTGTAATTAATCTGTGATCACTGTAACAGTCTGCACTCGGAACTGTTTTTACGACTGTTAACGCATTTCAAAGTTTACTGCTAATCAGAATGTAATCTATTTCCTAGTGTGTGTGTGTGTGTGTGTGTGTGTGTGTGTGTGTGTGTGTGTGTGTGTATATATATATATATATATATATATATATATATATATATATATATATTAGTTAGTTAGTTAGTTAGTCGCAGTTCCAACTTCACAGCAACGGGTCGTCCCCATTATGCTCCATTCCTGTGCCAATGAATATCACACAAAACGCTCCCCACTGACCAATGTGAAAAGTGGAAAAGACAGGAGTCTCGACAAATAACAGCCTGCACAGATACACTGTGCATAATGCCGCCACCAGAATGTCAACACAATAGTCCCCCACAAAGCACCCAGTTCATTTCTGATGGAATCGGCAGTCATTTTCCCATCTGGATGTTTCCTAGATGTTCACCCACACAGTCCACGAAATACAGTTCATCGTCAATGGCAGTGGCAGTCAACCAGAAGCCCAGCAGCCACGCATTTCTGCATAAGGCAAAAACCGGTCAACTCTGGAACATAGCCATCTGCCATCGCTCCGAACATGCAGTCACGTTCCAAAAGACCTTGGGCAGATTCAAAAGCATTTCACACGAAACTCACAGCTCACAGTGTCGCGCCACGCACTCACTCAGTAGCAGGGCGACGGAACCATCAAGCCTCCTTAGTCGCCTCTTACGACATGCATGGTAGGCTGCAGTATATATATATATATATATATATATATATATATATATATATATATATATATATATATATATATATATATATATATATATATATATAATGGAAACAAGAAGACTCCACAAAAATAATTCTGCTACATATGAATAAATTCACAGACACGTCAGAATATTATGTAAGGAGGCAAAAGAGGCATGGCTTGAGGAAAAGTGCTTAGAAATTGAAAAACAATACAACAGTCAAAATACCAAATTAGTACACAAAAGAATTCAGGAAATTGGAAATTACTAATAAAAGAACAAGTACATCAGCAGGCTGTCTAAAAACTAAAGATGGCAAAATCATAATAGAAAAAGATCAGATTCTACAGGTATGGACAGATTATGTGAAAAACCTCTATGATGATAACACAGAGGAACAGTATGAAATTAGTTAGTTAGTTAGTTAGTTAGCTAGCTAGTTAGTTAGTTAGTTAGTCGTGGTTCCAACTTCACGGCAACGGGTTGTCCCCATATTGCTCCGTTCCTGTGCCAGTGAATATCACACAAAATACTCACTGCCAAAAGTGAACAATGGAACAGACAGGAGTATCGGCAAGCCAACAGTCCGCACAGGTACACTGTGCATAATGCCGCCGCCAGAATGCAAACACAAAAGTCCTCCATGAAAAATACAGTTCATCGTTGATGGAAATGGCAGTATGATATTAGATTTAATATTGAAGGACCGCCAATTTTCAAGATGGAGGTTCGAAATGTTCTTAAGCATATGAAAGCTGGCAAGGCCCCCGGTGCAGATAACATCACAGCAGAAATTATTAAAGCTTTGTATTGTCCTATGAGCATGTATTGATATGATTAGTCCGTGTACATGTTGACAAACACTAGCTCGTGTTCTTCCAGCTCGCGTGCTTGCCTGAATGTCGAGAGAGACACTTCTACAACACTTGGAGGAGATCATCTCACTGTTCTCTAGATCCCAGCCACTTTCAATGTCCTGAGTTAAATCTCTGCACGATTACATTCAATGTTGCACTGTGTGTGTGTGTGTGTATGTGTGTGTGTGTGAATGTGCGCGTGCGTGGGTGTGTGTGTGTGTGTGTCTGTGTGTGTGTCTGTGTGTCTGTGAGTGTGTGTATGTATGTATGTATGTATGTATGTATGTATGTATGTATGTATGTAGGAATGTATGTATGTATGTATGTATGTATTTATGTAGGTATGTATGTATGTATGTATGTATGTATGTATGTATGTATGTATGTATGTATGGATGGATGGATGAATGGATGGATGGATGGATGGATGGGTGTGTGTGTGTGTATGTATGTATGTATGTATGTATGTATGTATGTATGTATGTATGTATGTATGTATGTATGTATGTATGTATGTATGTATGTATGTCTGTATGTATGTACGTATGTATGTATGTATGTGTGACGAAACGACGTTTTATCTGTCTTTTGTCGACTGGATTACGCACTATTTTATCGTGTCATCGGGGACTTTCCCGGTTATACATTGACCGAGGAATGTCGATGGGATTTTCCGGCTAGAATCTTCTCGAAACACTGGAATTTGACTGACCCGGGTTGCCGGGAGCTGCAACAAATTCCCGTGCAGAAAGATCTAGAAATTCTAGTGCGTGGAATGAATGTTGTCCGAGAAGTTGACTTTCATCATGACGCACTCATTTCTCGTGCGCTTTGGTACGCACATTGGGGAAATGAGGCAGGAATAGTCATTCACTTTCTGTCTCTCAAGGTGAGCAGACGCATGGCTCTGGTATGCTAAATGTATAGCGTCTCAACCCAACCAAGTTGCAGCTGACTGTTATCACATTGCGGCATGTTTGCCCAAGAACAGTTCTAGTAGCTGACTTGAGTCTGGTTCACGCAATTCAGGTATCTACTTGGTTAATTTAACTTTGTAATTGTTCACAAAACGCAATCGTTCTAATCTCATTAAATACGAAAACGATCGATAACGTCGTTGAGAAAATAGGGCGTATACACTTGCGTGTGTCGCGTTTGTTGACAAGCGTGTGTAGTTGCGTTACTTGCTTGAAATGCAGGCCTGTGATGTTGGCGTATTGTGTTCAACTAGTATTTACAATGTGTGGCAAATCGTTGCATATACTATGGCTGTTCTTTAATAGGTCACTGTTACTAGTGTGTGATTTGAACCTCACTTATGTCAGTCAGTAGCTGAAGCTAGAAGAACTGTTGGATAGCCAGGTAAGTTGTTAGTTGGAGATTCAGACAGTAATGTGCTTAGATATTGAATAAAGAGAGCACTGTGACGAAATGACTGCAGATAGTCTGGTCTCTGAGTTATATCCCCTTGATGGGATGGCAAAGGGTTAGTCTCCATGGAGTTAATAACAATAAATAGGGGGTTTCCCGTCTAAAGTAGTGCGTGACGTCACGATTCTGGTTATTTCTAGAGAAATCTAGAATGTCCTCCAGTAAGTGCGTACGAGGTCAAGATCACGCTAGACTCACAATTGCCTCATGGAACACGGGATGGTGGAACAATCCGTGACGCAGGACTTCTCCGTGGCTCATGGAATTCACTCGGCCCGTGAAGGCATTGTGACGACGCACTTAGCTGGTCGTGATCAGTCGCCAGTCGGACCTCAGCGTAGAAAGATCGCAGAAATGTGCTGCTGAAATTTGATGTCAGTGTTCGCAGCCAGAGCGGGACATCAGCAGACAAGATTGTGATTTCGGAATCACAGGTCAGTTGAATACTTTGTCTATTGTTTAACTGTTGTCCTTATACCGCGCCTACCTTCCCGAGAGAATTATTCGCCGCCCGATCGTCTTCGCGAAGCGCATAAATATACCGCCGGCCGGCTGCATTTTTAATTAGCGATTATCTATCGGCTAGGTAATGTGTTGACAGACGGATCCAGCCTGCCCAACAGCTGGGAGTGTGTATACACGATAGGCCGGAACGTGTGTTCTTTCTAGTACTGGCGTAAAACCGTTGTTTGTAGATTGATAGAATTATAAACTGTTAGTTTACAAATGATTTGCATGGTTAGTGATATGTATGCTGTTATCACTGCTTTGTGCAAGGAAGATTCCGGTACTTTCCCAAGTGTGTAGCAGTTACTTGTTTGGTGTAGTAATTACACACGCAAGGCAGGTTGTTTGTCATTCATTACATAGAAATGCTAGAGGCTGTTAATAATGATAAGTTAGGGCTTGTTATTATTATAGATGTATAATTTGCTTCGTTAGATTAGGATGGTAACTTAGATGTTAGATCAGTGGTGGTGATTATTCTTGGAATCAAGGTGTGATTCATGGGAAAGATCAGCAGGTAAGTATTTGAGGTGTAATAGTACCAGTGTTATTCCACGTAGGAAGGCTGGTGTTACATTTAGTGGATACCAGTTGATAGGAAGTATTTATGAGACCTATTGTCACTGATTGTTTACATGTCCGTCCGCTAGAGTGACCGGGCGTGTTCAATCTTGCGTATGTCTAGGCAACCGACTGGGAAGTAGGCTGGTCCGCCCGACCCGTTAGGTTGTAGGCCCGACCCACAGCGATCGTGCTTATCCGATGGTTAAGCATACCCGACCGAGAGCGATGCGGCGCTCTGTAATTCGAGGCCGTTGCGTCTAGGTAGATCCAAGATAGGAACCGAACCGGGTCTGTCTCTATTATTCTACTCTTCCAGAAACCTGACTCTGTTCATAGAGTACTTGAGGTACTGCCGTGAAGTAGGAGTAGTATGTTAGGGGAATGAACCCCCAAAAATGAGGAGCTGAGTTTTGGTAGAGGAGAGGCTGGAGGCCTTGCTACATTGGATGACGTGACCTAAGGTCATGGGACAAGATGCACGGGACACACAGTAGCTGTGGGAAAGTGTATGGGTGGATGGCCACCAAAGCTGTTCTCGACCGGCACAGAGATGACCGACCTGAATGGAAGGTCAGTTAATAAAAGGAAACTCAGGTTCTGGGAGAGGGATCCCAGGACGGAGCGATCGATGGCTGTGATATGAGGTTGTTATTTAAGTTTAACAATTCATGAGTTATCCTTAGTTAATACTATAGTAATGAATTATAAGGAGTATAATTTATTATGGTCATATAGTTATTAATGTGTGTAGTTGATCAATCCATGGGTGAAAGGATTGGTTAATTGGTGAGTATGTGTGGAAGGAGGATTGATCCGGCTGGGCACCTCCTAGATAAAGTAATCACTACACTGAAAGGAAGTAGGTGTATTTGTTGATTTATGATGGAAGATGAAACAGGAGTGAACTAGTACCAGGCGAAGGATACTTTGACAGAGTCATACAGTCGACTCTGGTGCTAGGGGGCTATCTGTAGCCCAGACGAGCTACTTGACTATGCACAGGTGTACTATTGCTTTCTCTTACATCATCATGCCTATACATTATAGTTAAGAGTGGATCTATGATGTGATGATCTCATACATATATCTTTATTGTGTTATGTATAACTGAGAGGCAGGTGTAATGGTGGAGATGCAGTTAGTTCTTGTTGTAGTTGAGTACTCACACCACCCCCTCCGTGTTTCAGGATTTGTTATTGCTATACCTAAGGAGATTCCAGAGTTTAACCATGAGCTCTAAGGGACCGGCTCATTCCAGTGCCGATCAAGATGATGGTTGAGGCATTACTGGGAGCGGTCATTGGAATCTGCCGAGATCAACGATTGAAAAGTCTGAGTACAGAATTTGTCGGTAGGTCTATGCTATGACCGCCGCAGAGAGTCCGACGAGTGTCAACAGATCCGGTAGGATCCAAGACTGAAACGCGTCTTGATTCTAGCCAGTGGAGCACTGGTGGAATTCGAACTCAGTGAGAACCTTGATGATTGCAAGGTAGTGAATTTCAAAGTTGATACAAGTGATCTCTGTTACCAGTCACCATGGCCTGTTTGTTATGCTTCCGGCCCGGCTGGGTCGTCATGGGACACCTTGTATATTATCATGCTTAAGTGGTGTGTACCTACAATGGTTTACCTTTGTGAAGCCGAAACTTGGTCCAGTGACCGAAGACATTGATTTACTTATTGGTGTGAACACCGGAGTGACATGCTTGATAGGGTAGGGATCTACCCCATTCCGAGGTGTTGAACATTGACAGTGTAGGTTTGGATGTGATTGATACGTATCGACCAGGGTAGTTACTTGTGAATTTGTGAAGATCTATTATTCCACGAGACATGGGAATAGGTGAAATGTTGTATTCACCGGTTAGACTTTGGAAGTGACATTGTGTTTATGTGGAATAGGTGACGGGTTATATTCACCTGTTAGACTTTGCAAGTGACATTGTGTTTGTGTGAAGCGAACGCTCATGTTATAGGTGACGTATCAGTGTGTCAGTCAATAATGAGACAGAAGAGCATCCAGGCTCTTGAACATTAGGGTACGGTGCTACACGTACTTGTCTGCAGTTGGGAGACAGCTAGTATTCTAGGGTCGGCCCAGACTTTCTCAGTAGAGTGTGACGGTGATATAGTACGACATCAAGGGAGGATCCTTGATCACCGGTGCAGTGTCGGTCAGGCAGTGGTACTACGATTGATCAGCCCGAGAGTTGGATCACTGTAGGAAGAGGGAACTTTGGAGAGGCATCAGACCTTGGAGTTCCTGTCCACTGGAGGTTCCTGGGTGAGTCGTACCCACGACAGGACGACCGCACGAACTATAGTCACAGTCTCTATGATGAAGAAGATTCATCTGTAGATCTGCTATTGTACATATTGTCTTATAGTCTGGCTTTCAGCCATCCTTCTCTGTGTTGCAGTTGACGTAGTTATGAATTAAATTTTGTTCTGTTAGCTATGACTTTGTGCTGTGGTATGACTTGTGTTTTGTCGTAGCCCCTTGGGGTAGGAAACCCTAGGTAGGGGAGGGGAGGTTCAGCTGTCCCGGCCTGTGTGGGGCCTGGTAGATGTGAAGTGCTAGTGAGGTGGTTGGAGCAAAGGCTGGGGATATTATCTATAGTAGCAAACCAGTCCAAGCCCAGGCGGTATTGTTACAAGCACATAGTGCTTAGCCATAGGGAATGATGTAACTATTGTGTTAACGTAATCCATCCATCCATCATGTGCCATGCCGGTAAGCGTGGGCGGTCATGTTCTGCCATCTCACCCGATCACCAGAGTCGTGGATCAGCTCCGTGTTTCTGTCTCGACTATGCCACAAGGCCAAGCCATCCAGGTACTTGCTTCTAGGTCTTCCCCTTGGTCTGTTCCCCTCGATCTTACCAGTTGTCACCAAATTCTCCAATCCATTTCTTCTCATAACATGTCCAAAAAATTGTGACTGTCTACGTCTAATTTCTCTAATTAATTTACGATCTTCATTTGTTTCTTGAAGGACTTGTTCATTGGTCTTTCTGGCTGTCCATGGTATTCTTTGCATTTTCCTCAGAAACCACATCTCTACAGCCATCAGATGTTTTTCAGCCTGACTGCTCACGTAATAGTGAATTCATTTTGTGAGACTGTGGAATTCTGTGAGAAGGTAAGTTCTTCATTGGTGATATACCGAACGCCGAGTGGTTCGACGCGTGATAACAATGCATTACTGTCGTGATGTAAACATGCGTTCTTAATTCTTGTCTTTACTGTTCTGTTCTTTCATGCTTGCACAAGTGCGTCAGTGCTGATGTGATAGAAGTATGGAAGGACAAAAGGAGGTTGCATGAGGCACGGGGACATATGGGATATGGGGATTGAGAGCAAGTTATGAAAGTATGGGACTGGCAGACCAGGCCAGCCAGGAAGTTTGGTCCAGGCCAAGGCTAATCCACTTGGAAGGGCAGAACTGAAGCAAAACCCGTTGAACATGTGGGGAACATGTTTTACCAAGAAGACTTCTTGACTCTAGGGAAGCGTCTAATAAGAAGAGTTCGCTATAGGGTGGGCAGGATGTCCCACCAGTGACTGGAGTGTGTAAATACGCTATGTGATCATGTATTATTACTATATCCCGGGTGATGGTACATTGATCGTTATGATGTTTAATATTGAATGTATAATGTAAGGAACGAGTCCAAGGACTCTTCACCTTAATGTTTAGTTCTGTTAACTCTAGAACTAGGATAACTGATTACTATAACTAGTGACGTTAGCGACAACTGGTAGATGAATAGGGATAGGTGAGACGTACGATCAGACTCGTCATTCTGGTTACTTACTCTGTTTGACGGGCTGTTCTTGTGAGGCCATCTGACATTGACGGAAACCCATGCTTTACTACTCTCAATATAGAGATAATGCTCTAGTTAGTTGAATAACTAATTAGCAGGACTGAAGGTTGAGTTGTCAGTGATAGGATGCATGTGGACTAATGTTTGGGCCAGAATATTCTCACCGATCGCTCTTCTTTTCAGGAGTTGCCTGTTGAGGAACCAGCCTACTACAATTGTTGTTTGCCTGAAACCACTTCGTGTACCATAGCGAAGGGTAGAATCTCTACTTACCACGCCTGACTAAACCACACCATGCGAAAGGGTGATTCATCATGAGGGAATGTTTATCATCAAGTAATTCCAGTGCCCTGAAATTGCACATGTAGGACATGATGGTTTGTTTCGTTTTTCTGAGTTTGAAGATGCTCTATTTCAGCAAAGAGAAGTTCAGCAGCCTGAGTTATCACGCTCAAGTAAAAGAGACATTAGTCTGTATACGGATTTATGTGGCTAGGTTTACCCAGTGAAGTGTATCAAGTTGGGGTACTCTCAGCTCTGGGAGCTCATCAAGTCCATGTCTCTTGTGGTTCCGCCTAAACGTCGAAAACATGAAGCAAAGATTAACCTATAACCTTGTGCCATACCTACGGCATCTTTAGGGGCAGGTCATGATGAGACCTACACCAGCTTACGTATTGTTACATTTGAAAGTGTTATCAGTTATAGCGGACAACTAATTATTGTCCAACTGAACATTGTTGCCACAAACAGTGTGAAATAGGTGTTTGATCCAAATGATGTCATTATAGAGTCTATGAACTGGGAAGTGTTTTCTCTTAGGACTCTAGTGAATTATCAGCAGAACTATACTATTACCCAACCAGGGGTACGTGCTACTACAGAGGGACAATTAGATTGGTCATTTGCTACAGACATTCATTGAAGTCAAGAGTAACTGGGGTCAACTCCAGGAGGAGTGTCTCCCAACCAGGCTGTCTACCGAGAACTGTTTATTGAGTTTAACAGTGACTCATTAGGAAGTGATGGAGTTGCAGTTAGTCCAGTTGAGTGAGGTCCAGGAGTAACCATCTTGGGTCGATCCAAGCTCGGGGGATGGAGTGGTCTCCAAGGTTCTAGTCATCTCACTGGAAGGAAGCGGGGTGAGTGGCGGACCGACTGGACCGGACATCTGCATCCAATCTACTTCTCAGCTTTATGATGATTGAGCCATATCTCTGATTCTGTCTCTACTCTATCCTCTACTTGTGCAAATAGATTATTCTATCAGGGTGTTCAATTCAGTTATATATTCTCAAGGGTAGAATAAACTTTGTGTATGTTGACTTACTCTTTGTACAATTATTGAGTGTGGTCTCGGACGATGCCTCAGTGTTCATTGTTCCACGGGAGTAGGTAGATAGTGGGGGTCTAGAATCTGAGGGGCTTGTAGACATATTTAACTAATACGAGGTCAACAGCAGAGTAAACAGTGTATCTACCTGTCCAACCCCTGGGGTTAGAATACACGGGAGTGCTAGAGACACCTCGGGTGTGGTTAACTCTCACTACCCAAGGCGATCTTGTCACAGTATGTATGTATGTATGTATGTATGTATGTATGTATGTATGTATGTATGTATGTATGCATGCATGTATGTATGTATGTATGTATGTATGTATGTATGTGTGTGTGTATATATATATATATATATATATATATATATATATATATATATATATATATATACACACACACACACACACACACACACACACACACACACACACATATATATAATCAGAAATAGCCATGTGATGAGAAGAGAGGCATTTAAAGAACAATATGGCGACTGGAGATATCAAGGACATAGGGGTATAGGCAGACCAAGAAAAATTACGCTGGATGGACATTGGCATGGAGAAATATCATCAGCAGAGTTGATCCACAACACCAGAGACAGAGATCTGTGGAGAGACATGTACGCATACTCCTGATGGCACGGCAGTTGATGGGATGATGGTATAGTCAGATGCATTTTATACTCAATATTATTATTATGTTTAGCAACTGTACCTATGAAATAATATAACTGATATGCTGATAAATTATTTTAATATGAAAATGGAAATTGCACGTGACTTGTATGACAATTGGCAGACATGAACAAACTAAGGAAACGTATTAAGTAAAGATTTAGTGAAGACGAATAAACACAATTGTTATTGGTGTATGTAATATATTTTCATAAGAGAACAAATGTAAACATGTATGTTGAATAAAATACATACTATTATAACCACGTATGTACTGTAGCTTACAATGCCATCTATGTTATGTTTATAGACATACAGTGAAACCTCGGTTTTCATCGATTTTTTTGTGTGTGCATATCTCATAAAGGACGGTGCAGTCAACATTAGCATTTTTCAGCCGCTGTTGATGTACTAGGCAAGATTACGCTCAGTAGTTTGCCATTGTTTTCTGAGCAACCGGCTCACACAATCCGTAAGTTACCAACGCGGCGAGAACCGCTACCGATTCTCGCGCAGGTTACGTTACTCACGAAAATATCCGGGATTACGGAGAAAGACGTTAAAATTCTGGGCCAAGGAGACCGATTTCATCGATAATCCGTCCTAAAACATTGGGTGAAATCCGAAACCGACGAAAATCGAGACACATATTTCCAATTGAATCAATGTAAATCAAATTAGTTAGTTCTAGCCATTCCAAAATACATACCAAAAACATATTGTATAGATAACAAATATGTTGATTATTACTAAGACCAATAAGACATTAATATAAAATGAATATTAAAGACTAATGTAAAGATTAACCAACATTTAACATGTCATTTACCGTTCTAAAGACTCTTCTTGGCGCATGGAAGACCGCGGGGAGGGGAGAGAGAGGTGCATATATTCTTGCTTGGAAGGAGAATCCCCCGTCCTTAAGGACCTTAGGTACCAAGTCACTATCTGGGGTCAATTCTCTTTTTGGATTTTTTGTCTTGTGTATGTCAGTGCTGCTTTTAAATTTTTCAAACCATCCTCTTCTGGCCTTAAAATCACTAAGTACACTATCACTCGTCCCAGTCATTTTCTGAGATCGACATACACCAGTCTGACCTTTTCACAAATGTTTGCCTCCGAAACAGAATCGCCAAATAACTATGTTATTTTAAAATTTATCCAACTGTTCGATATCTTCAATTGTTAGTGATCTTGGTTTCGATAGCACATCCAAGCCTTTAGCTACATTATACATAAAACCACAGTGCTGACTGTGATACGGATCATTCTTTGGTTGTTGCAAGGGTTAGACTGAGACCAAAGAGAATCTACACAGCTAAACACAAATCTAGCCCCAGGATTAATATTATTAACACTCATGATCCTGAAAAGTGCTTTCAGTTTCAACAGCAACTTGAAGACGCTTTCACTGATACACCAGAAAATTGTACAGTAAATGATAAATGGAATAAACTTAAGGAAACTCTTTGTAAAACTGCCGTAAAGGTTTACGGCACTGTGGATCATAAGAGGCAGGACTGGTTTGCGGCCAACAGCGAGACTCTGCAGCCCTTGATTGATAAGAAGAAGAAAGCTCTCTTAAGAAACAAGGAAAGACCAACGCGTAACACTCTGAGTGAGCTAAGGCAAGCTAGGAAGGATGTGCAAAAGGCTGCCAGGCAGTGTGCAAATGATTATTGGATCAAGTTATGTGAGTCCATTCAAATCGCAAGTGATAAGGGAGACATAAGAAGTATGTATGAAGGAATAAAGAAAGCCTGTGGTCCAGTGATCAAAAGAAGTGCACCATTGAAAACCTTGACTGGAGAAGTCATCACTGATAAGAAACAGCAGATGGACAGATGGGTAGAGCACTATTTGGAGCTTTACTCAAGTGAGACCAAACTAGCGGATAATGCCCTCAACGCCATAGAGGCTCTACCAACTCTTGACCACCTGGACACACTTCCCACCATAACAGAAGTTAAGTGTGCTATAAATGAACTTGCATCTGGCAAGGCTCCAGGTAAGGATGGGATTCCAATAGAGGTTATCAGGAGTGGGCAAGACACACTCACTATACAGATCCACCAGCTAATAGAGCTATGCTGGCGTGAAGGACAAGTCCCACAGGATTTCAAAGATTCAAGCATCATAACACTGTACAAGAACAAGGGTGATCGGAGCGACTGCAACAACTATAGGGGTATCTCACTTCTGTGTATTGTTGGAAAAGTATTTGCCAGAATTGTTCTGCGCAGACTTCAAGTCCTAGGAGATCAAGTCTACCCCGAATCACAGTGTGGCTTTCGACAGAACCGGTCTACCACTGATATGATATTCTCATTGCGACAAATGCAAGAAAAATGCCGTGAACAGAATCAACCACTGTTTATTGCCTTCATCGACCTCACAAAGGCATTTGATTTGGTCAGTCGTGAGGGTCTGTTCAAGGCACTAAAGAAGATTGGCTGCCCACCAACTCTTCTGTCCATTGTGGAATCGTTCCACACAGGCATGAAGGGTATAATCAAGTTTGATGGTGCAACTTCTGAAGAATTTGAAATCAAGAGTGGAGTTAAGCAAGGTTGTGTACTAGCTCCCACCCTCTTTGGAATATACTTTTCACTTCTACTGAAATATGCATTTCGTGATCAGGATGGTGGTATATACATTCACTCACGCTCAGATGGCGGCCTCTACAATGCTCAGAGATTGAAGGCTAAGACCAAAATTAGGAGGGTACTGATCAGAGAGTTGCTTTTTGCAGATGATGCTGCAGTTACGACCCACTCTGAGGAAGAATTGCAATGTCTACTATCTGCATTCTCCAATGCTTGTTCTGAATTTGGTTTAACAATTAGCAAAAAGAAGACACAGATTATGTCACAAGGTGCACATGGGGTACCATCAATCTTTATTGACGACGCCGAACTAGAGATAGTAGACCATTTTACATATCTGGGATCGGTGGTAAATAGCAAATTATCCCTAGATCAGGAAATCAACATCCGGATTGGAAAGGCAGCAACAACAATGAACAGGTTAAGAAAAAGAGTCTGGGAGAACAGGAAGCTTACTGCCAAAACAAAAGTCCTTGTCTATCAAGCCTGTGTCCTTAGTACTCTTCTCTATGGCAGTGAAACCTGGACAACTTACTCACACCAAGAGAACAATTTAAACAGCTTTCATATGCGGTGTCTGCGAAGAATTCTTGGTATTAAGTGGCAAGACAAAATCACAAATACTGAAGTATTAGAAAGATCAGGTTGTGTGACAGTTTATTCCATGCTCAGTCTTCGTAGACTTAGATGGATAGGACATCTTAGGCGGATGGATGATGGTAGAATACCAAAGGATATCTTTTTTGGTGAATTACAGATGGGTAAG
Source organism: Cepaea hortensis (assembly GCA_963921405.1). Lineage (NCBI taxonomy): Eukaryota > Metazoa > Mollusca > Gastropoda > Stylommatophora > Helicidae > Cepaea > Cepaea hortensis. The sequence continues at coordinate 10,443,459 of OY992879.1, read as the reverse complement.
AGATCTCAGGGTCGGCCTCTACTACGATACAAAGATGTGTGTAAGCGGGACATGATTGATACAGGCATTGATAATGCACATTGGGAGCAAGTCGCCGCTGAACGTGTTGCATGGAGGGCAAATATCAGAAATGGAATAAAGTCAAAGGAGAAAATTATTGCAGAAAAGTCACACACCAAGCGTTTGAGACGTAAGATGGTGCATGGTGGTGGAAATGACCACGTGTTCACATGCACCCACTGTGAACGGACATTTACAGCGCAAATTGGCCTTATCAGTCACACTCGCTACCGCCATAGTTAAAAGTTATTATGCCTTTTTAAAGCACAAACTATCGTCTGTCAAGACGGCAAGGTGCCAATGACTTGACATAAAACTTAATGCCGCTCTCCTATTTTTAAATGATTTCCTTCTTCATATCGATCGCGTTACTGACCTACTTCTTCGAAGAGCTGTAGGCTCTGAAACTGTCTTTGATCCAATGATGAAGCTAACAGGAAAGGGTTAACGTATTTGCAAGTGATGCTCACACACCGAGAAACAACGTCAAACTGAGCAGAAGAAGGCATTGGTGGATCTCTTTGTTTTTGAAAAATTAGCAGCGAGGCCACGAGGCACGCCGACAAAAACAGAAACAAATTGTTCGCGGAAATGTTCGACGAAAATTTAAATCTACGAAAACCGAAGTTTTACTGCATGTGTATTGTCACTATTATAAAAACAAATCGCGAAGAATGATTGTTAACTTTCAATGAAACGGAATAGAACATTCACGATAATTCGGAAGCGTGTCATAACAAGATTACAGATAGATACGGAACATTCAAAATTATGGATACAGTATAACATAACACATGCACTGCAAGAGGGCCTATTCTTGCACTGTTACGTCTCTTCCAGCAGTTGCTAATACAGTGTATATTTTTAATGAATGTGCAGTGTTTGAAAATATTTCTGGTCCATGTTTTGTATATACCTATTAAACTTTACAGTTTAACATTAAAGCATGAACTTTACAGAGGGTGAATACAAAACCTGGACCGGAAATATTTTCAAACACTGCACAGTCATTAAAAATACACCCTTTACTACCTCCATTACAACTACTACTGCCACAACTACTACTATAATTTCTAGTACTAAAAGAGTCACTAATATGTGTATACACTTACAACTACTACAATTACTACTACTGCTACAATTACTATTACTACTACAATTACTACTACTGTTACTTCGAATATTACTACTACTGTTACTGCTACTACTACTACTATTACTACTACTACTACTACTACTACTACTACTACTACTACTACTACTACTACTACTACAACTACTACTGCTGCTGATGCTACTACTACTACAACTACTACTACTACTACTGCTACTGCTACTACTACTACTACTACTACTACTACTACTACTACTACAACGTATACTAAATCTGCCGCTACAACTACTATAATACTGGTACTACATTTACTACCGCTAGTAGGAATACTAAAATTACAACTACTACTACTACTGCTACAATTACTACTACTACTACTACTACTACTACTACTACTACTACTACTACTACTACTACTACTACTACTACTATTAATAATAATATTGCAGCAAGTTACTACTTATATCCTTTTCTCCTTATTCTTTTCTGTTATCAACGTCATTCTCTTTCTTTCACGTCATTTATTCATTGCAAAGCACAGTAACATTTACTTATCACTCACTGCTAGCGGCAATATGTTTTTTCAATAACACTCAAAGATCTGTAATTTATTAATCCATTAATATGACAAACAATATAATAGTCCAAGATCTTTGAGCGCATATAGAATACCCCAGTCTAATCTATGATTTGAAAGATCATACAGATACAGTTATTTGCAAGCGTCAAACAGCGCATTCTTCCAAGAACAATCACGACAACTATATTAACATAACATCCCCAAAGCAACTATTTCCAGTGATCTTCATATTTGATTCATTATTTATGTTTGATGGTTCTCCTTCGGGGACATGTTGTGCTGGTGAATATAATATTCTTTTTATTTTTTTTCTTTAAATTAATATTACCAGCGGGAATTTTCCAACATTACACGCCTGCATGTACTAGGGATGGAAGATTGTAATAGGTTCACAGTTGTTCGGACTTAATGTGTCATTGGAAGATGCTGTGTTGAGTAGAGAGTGTGTGTGTGGTGGAATATATGTGTGTATATGAGTAAATGTGTGTGTGTGTGTGTGTGTGTGTGTGTGTGTGCATATGTTTGTGTATATGAGTATGTAAACAACATGTAGGTACTACAGGGTGTATTTTTAATGACTGTGCAGTGTTTGAAAATATTGCTGGTCAAAGTTTTGTATTCACCCTCTGTAAAGTTCATGCAGCATAATAGGTAAAACTTGGACAGGCGATATTTTCAAACACTGCACAGTCACTAAAATACACCCTGTTGTACATTATTATGTATGAGTGTGTGTTGCTGTAAGAGAAATATATGTGTGTGCATGAGTATAAATGTTTGTGTATATGAGTACATGTTTATGTATGAGTATATTTCCGTGGCGAAGTAGTCAAGTCGTTAGCCTTGTGCTCCGAAGATTGTGGAATCGATTACGGGCTACGTCTTTCGTTTTACGAGTGCATTTTACTCGGAGACTCCTGGGAGTTGTCTCTGGAGCTACGGAGTTCGTGCTTGTAGACGATTTCCACAGGCCACCCTGCAGTAAGAGACCTTGCCATATATGATAAAACCCGGTGTAATGCCGCAAAAAAAAAAAATCGTTTAGGGAGCCTGTGATCTGGCATGCGAGTTAAGTGACCAGCCCAGCGAATCTGATTCTTCATTAGTAGAGTATGGATACTGGGCATGGACGCTCTTTCTGCAACTACAGTGTCTGAGATCTTGCTTTGCCATTTAATATTCAATAGAACAAATAAATGAAGACTATCTTATGCAATAAGTCACTATCATTGAATGTAAGAAAGAGAATGCTGAAGTGCTATATAGAACCAGTTTTGCTGTAGTGCTGTGAATCTTGGAAAGTAAACGAACAAATTAGAAAAAGATTGGAAGTAACAGAGATGTGGTTCCTTAGAAGAATGTTGTGAATTCCTTAGACTGCCAAAGTAACTAACAACCACTGTCTGAAAGGGGCTAATGAAACTAGAACATTATATACAACAATACGAAAGAGGCAAATAGCATTTTTGGTCATGCGATGAGAAGAGAGGCATTGGAGAACATCGTGACAACTGGAAAGATCGAGGGGAAGAGTGGCATAGGCAGACAAAGAAACATCATGCTGGGTGGATTGAGACCGTGGCATGGAGGAATATCAACGGTGGAGCTGATCCAGAAAACCAAAGACTGAGATTTGTGGAGATTAATGAACGCCTACGCTAGCCGTTATGAGACGTGACAATGATGAAATATTTATGTCTGAGTATATATTTATGTATGAGTAAATGGTTATGTATGCGTACATGTTTGTGTATGAGTTCATGGTTATGTATGAGTACATGTGTATATATGCGTATTTTTGTGCGTATGTGTATGCAGATATATTTATGTGTATATGATTATATGTTTGTGTAAATGAGTATTTATGTGTGTATAAAGAGTGTATGTTTGTGTGTATTAGTATTTGAGTGCATTAGTATATGTGTGAATGTATGGGCATGTATGTGTGTGGGTATATATGTATGTGTGAATATATGTGTATGTGTGTGCAAAATAACACGTAGGCGCTGCTACCAAGCATCAAAACACGGTCAGGTGCAAGACAAAGCTCAACAACTGCATTAACATAAGTTTCCCAAAACAGCTGTTTCCGGGTATGTTCATATTTGAATCAGCATGACTCTTTGATTGTTCTGATCTTCCTACAATTTGTGATGCCAGTGCTTTTTTTATGAATGTAACCAGCGGGAATTTCCCAGCATTACAGGCCTGTGTGCAAAAGGGGATAGAAGATTGTAACAGGGTCAACGTAAAACTGACTACATGTGTCATTGGATGACGGTGCGTTGTGTAGAGTGTGTTAGAGTATGCATGTGAATGTATGAGTATATGTATGTGTGTGTGTGTATGAGCTTGTGCATGTGTGCGCGTATGAGTAGAGTATATGCATATATGTATGTGTATGTGGATGTTTATGAGAACAATTGTGTGTATATGAGTACATATGTGTATGTGCGAGTACATATTTGTGTGTGAGTATATATTTGTATGTATGAGTACATATGTGTATGCATAAGTATATATTTATTTGTATGAGTACATATGTGTGTGCGTGTATGAGTACATATTTGTATGTATGAGTACATATTTGTATGTATGAGTGCATATGTGTATGTATGAGTACATAGTTGAATGTATGAATACATATTTGTATGTGTAAGCACATATCTGTATGTATGAATACATATGTGCGTGTATGAGTTTATAGCTGTGTCTATGAGTACATATATGTATGTATGAGTACATAGGTGTGTGCATGATTGCACATGTAGAGTATCAGCACATATTTGTATGCATGAGTACATATGTGTACGTATGAGTACATGTTTGTATGCATGATCACAAAATTTTATGTATGAGCACATATGAGTGTGTATGAGTACATATTTGTATTTGTGAGTACACATTTGTATGTATGAGTACATATTTGAATGTATCAGTACATATATGTATTTATGAGTACATATTTGTATGTATGAGTATATATGTGTATGTAAGAGTGCATACTTGTATGTATGAGTACATATTTGGGTGTGTGAGTGCATATTTGCATTTATGAGTATATGAGTGTGTGAGATCATGTGTATCTGTGAGAGAATATGTGTGTGTGTGTGTGTGTGTGTGTGTGTGCATGCAAGCGTTTGTGTGTGTTCGTGAGAACAAGCATTTGTATGAGAATATGTTTGTGTGTATGAGCAAATGTTTAAATTAGATTTAATGCCTTAAATCGACTTCATTTTACAGTGTTTTAACCAATATGGCTCGGAATCTTTCCACGGTGGGAAGGAGCTGCGAAAAGCGGCACCCAAAGCATGAACCCCACACCTCCTGCGACGACATTCAGGAGTCTCGGGGAAAAAAAAATCAATTATTGCTGTCTTTGACCGAATGACAGATTACGGAATCGACCCCAAAACTTTCGGACAGCATATGTGTGTATGTTAAAAACATATGTCTATCCCCATTAACACAACGCCGGGGCTGTAGCGTAGGGCTAGTGAGCGCTGTCAACGATTCCTCGACATCACGCTGCAAGGTTGTTTTTGGTTTTTTGTTTGTTTGTTGTTTGTTTTTTGTTTGAGCTTGCTTGCTCGCTTTGAGCTCAAGCGTATATCCATTCATTTATTCATTCATTCAGTAACATGTCCTTTGCAGAACCTCGCTCTAATAACAACCTTCCGGAAAACGTCTCTATTACAAGCAAGATGCCCTGTGTCCGATACACCCATCTGGAGATCATCCGCCACATTCTGCACCCATCTTCTTTTTGGCCTTCCTCTTCCTCTCTTCCTAGACATATACACCTCCATTATTGTTCTCTCCAAACTCTCATGACGTTTCAAGTGACCAAAATATTTCAATTTTCTTTTGTATCGTCTTTAATAGTCAACCCTCTTCAATATTCAGCTCTTGAAGTATGGATGAATTTTTTTTCTTTACCCAAGATACTCTTAGAACTCGTCTATAACATTTATATTCAAAGGCATTTATGCACTGATCAGCTTGTTTAGTAAGTGTCCAGGTCTCACAGGCGTATGTTGCAATAGGAAAGATGCACGCTCTTAAAATATAATGTTTGTAGTTCTATCTGTCCCACTCCATAATCGATTTAGTTGCTTTAGTTTTTGAAGAGCAATTTATAGTCGTCTTTTAATGTCTTTCATTGCGTCACCATTGTTGGTAATCATTGACCCAAGATATTTGAAATTTTCCACCACCTCCAAATTCTTCTCATTAACATATATTTATTTCTCCATAGTATTTTATCTGTATGCTTTATGTCAAACCAGTCTGATGGCTCGTCATCTATTCTAACCGCTGCTTGCTAGTCTAGATAGAGTCTTTTTTTATGAGTTGTACTACATGTGATGGAAAGCCCATATTCCTCATGATTTCCTTAAGTGTTTGATGAGGTACATAGTCAAATGCCTTTAAATAATACAAAAAATATGAGAACATGTTTACACTAAATTCTCTGCACTTCTCTATTATTAAATGCATGTTGAGTATTTGATCTCTTGTTCCTCTTTCCTTTCTAAATCTATACACACTGCTTATAGTAGTTATTGATTTAAGTTTGCGTATGGATTCGCTTTCCTTATTGAAAGTGTCCTTCGCCATCAGGTGAATCCACTCCGACTTCAGAGGTACTTGTAATTTGCGTCCCCAAGTAAAGGACGAGAGGTCAACATGTTAGTCCAACTGTTCTGTGTAAGGACTGAACCCCTTACATCGGCATCAGCATACCGGATGTTTAAGAACACGCGTTGCTATCCAACTGGACATGCTGAGCACGTGATTATCGTCTCATGATGCCACTGATGACACTTATGCCACTGATGACACTTATGACACTGATGCTACTGATTACACTTACGACAATTATACAAATAATGACTCTTGTGAGACTGTTGCCACTGATGACACTGATGACACTGATGACACTTATGAGACTGATACCACTGATGACTCTTATGAGAATGTTGCCACTGATGACACTGATGACACTTACGAGACTAATGCCACTGATGACACTTATGCCACTTATGAGACTGATGCCACTGATGACACTGATACCACTTATGAGACTGATGCCACTGATGACACTGATGCCACTTATGAGACTGATGCCACTGATGACACTGATGTCACTTATGAGACTGATGCCACTGATGACATATATGAGACTGATGCCACTGATAACACTTATGAGACTGATGCCACTGATGTCACATATGACACTGATGCCACTTATGACACTCATGAGACTTAATGCCATTGCTGACACTTACGACACTTATGCAACTGGTGACACTTCTGACACAGATGACACCGATGACACTGATGACACCGATGCCACTAATAACACTAATGCCACTGATGACACTTATGAGACTGTTGCCACTGATGCCACTTATGAGACTGATGTCACTGATGACACTTATAATACTGATGCCACTGATGACACTTATGAGACTGATGCCACTGATGACACTTATGAGACTGATGCCACTGATGACACTTATGAGACTGGTTCCACTGATAAGACTTATGAGACTGATGCCACTGATGACTCTTATAAGACTGATGCCACTGATGACACTTATGAGACTGATGCCACTGATGAAACTTATGAGACTGATGCCACTGATGACACTTATGAGACTGATGCCACTGATGACACTTATGAGACTGATGCCACTGATAACACTTATGAGACTGATGCCACCGATGACACGTATAAGACTGATGCCACTGATGACACTTATGAGACTGATGCCACTGATGACACTTATGAGACTGATGCCACTGATGACACTTATGAGACTGATGCCACTGATGTCACTTATTACACTGATGCCACTGAGGACACTTATGACAACGATAACACTGATGCCACTGATGACATTTATGAGACTGATGCCATTGATGACACTTACGACACTTATGAGACTGATGCCACTGATGACACTTATGAGACTCATGTCACTTATGACACTTATGAGACTGGTGCCACTGATGACACTTATAAGATTGATGCCACTGATGACACTTATGAGACTGATGCCACTGATGACACTTATGAGACTGATGCCTCTGAATACACTTATGAGACTGATGCCACTGACGACACTAATGAGACTGATGCCACTGATGACACTTATGAGACTTATGCCACTGATGAAACTTATGAGACTGATGCCACTGATGACACTTATGAGACTGATGCCACTGATGACACTTATGAGACTGATACTACTGATGACACTTATGAGACTAATGCCACTGATGACTCTTATAAGACTGATGCCACTGATGAAACTTATGAGATTGATACCACTGATGATGCTTATGAGACTGATGCCACTGATGACTCTTATTAGACTGATGCCACTGATGACATTTATGAGACTGATTCCACTGATGACACTGATGACACTAATGCCACTGATGACACTGATGACACTTATGAGACTGATGCCACTGATGACACTTATGAGACTGATGCCACTGATGTCACTTATTACACTGATGCCACTGATGACACTTATGAGACTGATGACACTGATGACACTGATGACAACGATAACACTGAGGCCACTGATGACACTTATGAGACTGATGCCATTGATGACACTTACGACACTTATGAGACTGATGCCACTGATGACACTTATGAGACTGATGTCACTTATGAGACTGATGCCACTGATGACACTTATAAGACTGATGCCACTGTTGACACTTATGAGACTGATGCCACTGATGAAACTTACGAGACTGATGCCACTGATGACACTTATGAGACTGATGCCACTGATGACACTTATGAGACTCATGCCACTGATGAAACTTATGAGACTGATGCCACTGATGACACTTATGAGACTGATGCCACTGATGACACTTATGAGACTGATACCACTGATGACACTTATGAGACTAATGCCACTGATGACCCTTATAAGACTGATGCCACTGATGAAACTTATGAGACTGATACCACTGATGATGCTTATGAGACTGATGCCACTGATGACTCTTATGAGACTGATGCCACTGATGACATTTATGAGACTGATTCCACTGATGACACTGATGACACTGATGCCACTGATGACACTTATGAGACTGATGCCGCTGATGACACTTATGAGACTGATGCCACTTGTGAGACTGATGCCACTGATGACTCCGATGACACTGATGACACCGATGACACTGATGCCATTGATGACACCTATGCGACTTATGCCACTGATGACACTTATGAGACTGATGCCACTGATGACACTTATGAGACTGTTGCCACTGATGACACCGATGAGACTGATGCCACTGATGACACTTATGTGACTGATGCCATTGATGACACTTATGAGACTGATGCCACTGATGACACTTATGAGACTGATGCCATTGATGACACTTATGAGACTGATGCCACTGATAACACTTATGAGACTGATGCCATTGATGACACTTACGACACTTATGCAACTGGTGACACTTCTGACACTGATGGCACCTATGACACCGATGCCATTAATGACACTTACGACACTGATACTGCTGATGACAATACATCACTAAAATAGTATCACTGATGACACCGATGACAATACAACAGTAAGTTAGGATGACTGATGACAATGATAACAACCACTTTGACATTCCAGTCCTCGATGACATGTGCATTCACCCATCAAGTATGTCATCTACATATCCCAACATGAAACATCAACATCAACACCAACTTACTTTGCCAGAAAAGTCATCCTCGTCCAGGTTAGTGAACACAATGCCTGCTAGACCATAGTTGTTGATATATTTAATCTGAAACAAGAGACAGGGTTCTGGCCAGAATTAGATGTTTCATATACTGCATATGACACAAGAAACCCGGTTCAGACCAGATTTACATATATATATATTATACTATATCTGAAATAAAAGACAGCATTCGAGTCAGAATGGGCTGTTTCATATACTGTAAGTCATTGGTCATTAGTCGTGGTGCCATCTTCACGGCAAAGGGTTGTCCCCATTATGCTCGGTTCCTTTGCCAGTGAATATCACACAAAATGCTGCTAACTACCCCATGTGAAAAGTGGAATAGACAGGTGTTTCGACAAATCAACAGGCCACACAGGTACATTGTGCATAATGCCGCCGCTAGAATGCCAACACAGAAGTCCACCACAAAAAATACATTTCATCGTCGATGGAAGCGGCAGTCACTAGAAAATCAGCAGCCACACATTACTGCATAAGGCAATCCAGTCAGTTCTGCGACAAGCCGACCGCCATTACTACGAATATGCAGTTCACGCTACAAACAACCGCGGACAGATATAAAAGCATTTCACTGTGCTTAATGCCGCAGCCAGAATGCCAATACACAACTCCTGAACGAAAAATGCAATTCGTTGTCTATGGAAGCTGCAGTCACTAGAAAACCAACAGCCACACATTGCAGCATAAGGAAATCCAGTCAGTCCCGCGTAAGCCGACCGCCATTATTTCGAATATGCAGGTTACGCTACAACCAACTGCAAACTGATGTAAAGGCATTTCACACGAAAATCAAAGATCACAGTGTCGCGCCACGCACTCAACTCAGAAGCAGGGCTACGGAACAATACACTTCCAGACCAACATGAGGGAAATGCGAATGCAAAGTGTAGCCACAAGCATAAACACTCCAGAGGCCTTAACCCTTTATATGCCTGTATTACATGTTGGGGACCGGAAGCTTATATCCATCCATCCATCCATCCATCATGTGCCATGCTGATAAGCGTGGGCGGTCATGTTCTGCCATCTCACTCGATCACCAGAGTCGTGGATCGACTCCATGTTGCTGTATCAACCATGCCACGTGGTCAAGCCATCCACGTATTTACTTCTCGGTCTTCCCCTTGGTCTGTTCCCTTCGATCTAGCCAGTTGTCATCAAGTTCTCCAAGTCATTTCTTCTCATAACATGTCCAAAACATTTAGACTGTCTAAGTCTAATGACTGTAATCAGTTTACGATCTTCATTTGTTTCTTGAAGGACTTATTCATTGGGTTTTTTTTTTCTGTCCATGGTATCCTTTGCATTTTCCTCAGAAATCACATTTCCTCAGCCATCAGCTGTTTTTCAGCTTGACTGCTTATTACCCACGCTTCACATCCATACAAAAGTATAGGTTCTATGTAGCACTTCAATACTCTTTTTCTCGTTTCAATTGATATCTTTTTATTTGTCAGTATGTTTTTCATCTTGCAAAAGGCTACCTTCGCAATGGAAATTCTTATTATTATCACTTCAAGGCATCTCTCATCAGATGTTATGACTGTGCAGAGATAGCTGTATCGATTCACTTACTTAAGAATATGCCCATTTACTTGTATATCACATTGTGGAATTTCCTTCTTCCCAGTGACGACCATAATCTGTGTCTTATTAATATTCAGTTAACCCTAGTTGTTCACTGTTTGCAACAGCCGCGTCTACTAAATTTTGCAAGTCCTGCTCATTGTCTGCAATCATGTCTGTATCATCTGCATAAATATATATATTTACGCTTTCCGGCATGGCACATGATTGATTGATTGATTGATATATATATATATATATATATATATATATATATATATATATATATATATATATATATATATATATATATATATATATATAAGGAGCGCTCATTTGAAATCCGTTCGTGCCGCACCGCGCGTAATTGCGTATGTTGATCATAATTATGTCATAGTCATGTGATAAGTACTGACCAATGAATTAAAGAGCACGTGTTTATCGTCTCATGATGCATAGGTTCTGTTTCTGACCATTGAGAACATTTCCAGGTTGTTCCAAATCCGTCCAAAGAAGCTCAAAGAGCTGTGATTCAGTTTCTTTCATTTGAAGGATGTCGCCTACTGGACATTCATCGAAGAACGCAGGCAGCGTACGGTAACAAATGTGTGTCTAAAACAGCAGTGAAAGACTGGGAACGAATGTTTCGGAAAGGACTTCAGTTCACGACAGATCTTCGACGGCCGGGTCAAGGGCATATTGTTGAAATAGAAGATACCATCGCCAAAATTAATGCAGCACAGATGAACCGTTGTCGAAGCATATGTTTGCTGGCGAAAGAATTTGATGTGTCAATTGGGACAATTCAAAAGGGTCGTTCGTAAGAAGCTTCATTATCGGAAAGTGTGTCCACTGTGGGTACCACGGATGTTGACCGACCACCAAAAAGAGGATCGCATGGGATGGTGTTTGAACCACTTGCTGCATTACAGAGTGGAGGGTGATGCATTTCTCTTCCGCATAGTGGCAGGTGATGAATCATGGTGTCACCACTTTGAGCCGAGCATCAAAAGAGAGAGAATGCAATGGAAGCATGCTGGATCACCAAAAGCCAAAATAATTCAAGTTACAGGTTTCCGCTGGTAAGGTTATGCTGGGCGCATTTTTTTACCATGAAGATTGAAGGGCTATTGTTTGCCGACTTTAAAGAACCTGGTGTCAGCATCAACTCTACCCACTACTTGCGAACACTAGACAAGCTGCAAAAAAGCCATCAAGGATAAACGACCCGGCATGCTTTCTCGTGGTGTGATTTTGTTGCACGATAATGCTCGTCCGCATGTTGCAAAGATTGTGCAGGAAGCATTAACAAGGAAGAAGTGGGAAAGTGGGAAACACCCAGCCTATTGTCCTGATTTGTCACTATGTGATTTACATTTGTTCGGACCTCTAAAAAAGCTCTAAAGAGATTTCACACAGATGCAGACGTAATGAACGCGGTAAACACTTGGTTCAGTGAGCAGCCCTAATCCTTTTTTGCGGACGGTATTCGCTGCCTACCTAAGCAATGAGATTCTTGCCTGAATGCCTACTGTGACATCTTCTGACCAACCCATGGTGACTAATTCATTCAAAATGAATGCTTTGGTTAATTCTACCACACCTGTTAATGTTTCTTTCATGCTTTTGTAATAAAGCCATTGGAACGGACTTCAAATGAACGACCATTATATATATGAATAACGAAGACACAAACAATAGATTGCACGATTTATTGCCTGGCATATTTCGCTGCATCTCGTCAGGTACATACTGCAGAAATCACACAACTTACGTGAATTAACTAGATAAATCCTCAAAACTGAAATATACACATGTTCGCACAGTAATGTCGATTGTCTACCACGGTAATTTTAAACTGACTAACATGTCTTTCTGCTTGCACAAGGATGGCTTACGAAGGTTGATTATTATAGCTTCAGCAAACTTTAACAATCGACTACTTTGTGTGTTGAACAACACACGGAAGGCACTTTTCTTTCAACCACGTGACCACTCTCGAGCACATGTCTCGCGACCGATGAAGCTGGACTGTTCCGGTGTGTCGACCTACCTAGGCTACCATCTTGTGTGTGTAGTAACTTGTCCAACCAATTCGGAATATGTTCCGAAACCCTGTAATGTAACTGTCGCTCAGTTCTACCTATGTAGATGGCCTCGCATCTGCATGTAAATTGGTAAATACAATTTGATTTGGCGTACAAAGCTACAGATTCTTTTACTGCTGGGATGGGGATCGGTGTATTTTGGTACCTGATGACTAGAGTTGCAGCACAGAATGTTCGCCCGACTGCTGTGGTGAGCCTGTCCCGCAGACATTGCATTACGTCATCTCCTCGGAAGGTTAGCTGGATGAATACCTTGAGTTTAGGTACTATAGTTACTTTAGGTTTCGGTTTGGGCTGTTGGCAGTTGCGCTTTATCAATCCTGTGGAGTACCCATTCAGGTTTAAGGCATTCTTCAGAGTTTCAAATTCCTCTGTCAGTGTGTCCGGTGTGCTATTGAAATGCACCAAAGTGCAGATGAATGTTAAGGTAATATAGCCCGTCTCTCGGGCTAGATGACGAAGCCGAGAGAGAATCAACCACGGTGGCGAATGAGACAGGAGGCAAGAAGTTATAACTAATATCCTTAGGCATCTTTTAATTCGCCTAAGCCCATCATTCGCACCCTGGCAGTCATGAGATGGCATCCCCTATATTCTGACAGACTACGCGAAACGTGATGTGTCATATGATGGTGTCGCCCATATTTCGATAGACTACTCGACACATGGTGCGTCATGACATGGTATCTCCATATCCCCCCCCCCCCCCAGGTAACAGGGGAAAGATAAATATGATAGGTCAATAATTGAAAGAAAAATGCGTTAGGTCATTAGGGATAAAAGAATCACTTTAGGTCAATGTGGGAAAGAGAAATTCAAATACGATAGGGCATTAGCGATAAGCAAAAGACGCTATGTAAATAGGGGAAAGAGAAATACGATAGGTCATTAGCGGTGAGTAGCATGTTAAGTCAATGGGCGAAAGAGAAACACGATAGATCATCAGCGATAAGAGACACACGTTAGGCCAATTTGGGGGGGGGGGGGAGATAAATATGCTAGATCAATCGGGGAAAGATAAATCCGATAGGTGATTAGGGGAAACGGAAATACTATAAGTCAATAGGGGAAAGAGAAATGCGATAGGTCATTAGTGATATTAGAAATATGTTAAAAAATGGGGGAAAGAGAAATTCGATATGTCATGATCGATAAGAGAATCACGTTATATCAATGCTGGGAAAGAGAAACATGATAGGTCGATATGGGACAGAGAAATTCTATAGTTCATTGTTGTTTGTCCATCAAGAATGATGATGACCATTTATTTCATCCAGAAGGTATGGAGCCGTGGGTTCTAAGATGGCTGATAAGGCCTATTTTGGCTCGAAATGTTCTTTGACAATGTGGGCAAAGAATGCTTGACGTTTCTGGAGGAGGATTTCCTGCAGTGGTTTTTCTGTCCTGCCTTTTCTTCACAGCTCTTGCAGTCCTGGTTGCCTTACATATGACTGCACCTTTGCGTAATGATGCACGCCACGAATTTCGGTCACTGGCTGCAGCCTCCCAGGTGTCATGATGAATTCCAAAAGCATTCAGTGAGATTTTCAGAGTGTCTTTAAAGCGTTTCCTCTGGCCACCTTGGGAGCGTTTACCACAACGCAGTTCGCTGTAAAAAATTCGTTTAGGGAGCCTGTGATCTGGCATGCGAGTCAAGTGACCAGCCCAGCGAATCTGATTCTTCATCAGTAGAGAGTGGATACTGGGCATGGATGCTCTTTCTAGGACTTCAGTGTCTGGAATCTTGTCTTGCCATTTAATCTTCAATAGCTTCCTTAGGCAAACTGTGTGGAAGTGGTTTAATTTCCTAGCGTGTCGCTGATAAACAGTCCAGGTTTCACAAGCATATAGCAGTGTGGATAATACAACTGCTTTGTAGACTTTTAGCTTTGTTTGCAGGCTTATTCCAGTTCTGTCCCATACATTCTTGTACAGTCTGCCAAAGGCCGCACTGGCCTTGGAGATGCTTGCATTCACTTTGTCATCAATTGTGACAGCTTGTGACACAGTGCTGCCAAGATAGGTGAATTTGTCCACAACACTTAGTCTATGATCATTCACTTTGATATTCGTCACAGTGTGATTATTCCCTGAAGCTGGCTGGTACATAACTACAGTCTTCTCCAAGTTGATATTGAGCCCAAAGTTGGCACAGGCATGTGAGAAAGCTGAAACATTATGTTGCAGTCCGCCTCTGAGTTGGCGTATAGAGCGCAATCATCAGCAAACAGGAGCTCTCTGACGGTGTCGCTGTTAATTTTGGTTTTAGCTTTCAGTCTTCTGAGATTGAATAACTTTCCATCCATGCGGTAGTTGATGTCTATTCCAATGTCGTCGTTCTCGAAGGCATTCATCAACATGGCTGAAAACATGAGGCTGAACAGTGTTGGTGCCAGGACACATCCTTGCTTCACTCCATTGGTGACAGGAAAGGGTTCAGACAGTTCACCATTTTCCTGTACTCTTGCCTGCAAGCTATCATGAAATAGCCGCACTATTTGGACAAACTTTCGTGGACAGCCATATTTTGCCATAATTTTCCACAGTCCTTCTCTGCTGACTGTATCAGAAGCCTTGGTAAGGTCAATGAAAGTGGAGAACATTTCGCAGTTCTGTTCCTGACATTTCTCTTGCAGCTGCCTTGCAGCGAAAATCATGTCAACAGTTCCACGTTCTTTTCTGAAGCCACATTGACTCTCAGAAAGAAGACCTTGATCGAGATGGGCTGTGAGGCGATTGAGAAGAATTCTGGCGTGTATCTTCCCTGCAATTGAAAGCAAGGAGATGTCTCGGTGGTTGTCACAGGATTGGCGGTTTCCTTTACGTTTGTAAAGGTAGACTATTGACGCGTCCTTGAAATCTTGTGGCATGGTCTCGTTCACTTATATGTTTGTAAAGACATGGTGAAGCTGCTCTGTTAGGACCGGCCCAACTGCCTTGTATAGCTCTGCTGGGATGGAGTCAGAACCAGGTGCCTTGCCGCTGGAGAGTTGCTGGATGGCTTTGTTTACTTCCACTATGGTTCGCAGGTCATCAAGTGTCTCATTGGTGGGAACTTGAGGAAGGCAGTTGATGGTTTCATCATCGAAGAAGGAAGTTGCATTTAAGATGTTGCTTAAATGCTGTAATATACAAGTAAATGGGGATATTCTTCAACAAGTGAATCGGTTCAATTATCTCGGAACAGTCATAACATCTGATGGCAGATGCCTTGAAGAGATTAGAACAAGAATCGCCATTGCGAAAGTAGCCTTTAGCAAGATGAAAAACATTCTGACCAATAAAATGATGTCAGTTGAAACGAGAAAAAGAGTGTTGAGGGGATACATAGAGCCTGTTCTTTTGTATGGATGTGAAACTTGGACAATGTGCAGTCAAGCTGAAAAACATCTGATGGCTGCAGAAATGTGGTTTCTGAGGAAAATGCAAAGAATACCATGGAAAGACAGAAAAACCAATGACCAAGTACTACAAGAGAAAAATTAAAATCGTAGATTGATTAGAGAAATTAGACGTAGACAGTCAAAATTTTTTGGACATGTTATGAGAAGAAATGGACTGGAGAACTTAGTGACAGCTGGCAAGATCGAAGGGAACAGACCAAGAGGAAGACCGAGAGGAAAATACCTGGATGGCTTGGCCACATGGCATGGACGAGACAGGAACACTGAGCTGATCCACGACTCTGGTAATCGAGTGAAATGGCGAATCATGACCGCCCACGCTTTCCGGCATGGCACATGATTGATTGATTGAAATGCTCTGCCCAGCGTTGAAGGATTTCTTTGTTATCGGTGACCAATGTTCCCCCATCTGCACTGAGGAGGGGAACTATGCCTGGTGATGAAGGACCATAGACCGCTTTCAGTGAGTCGTAGTTTTTCATGTCATGTCTGTCAGCAAAGCCCTGCATTTTATCAGCTTTGCTGCTCAGCCAGGAGTCCCGCATGTGCCGAAGTTTCTACTGCACTACTCTCTGAATGTTCTTGAAGGCATCTTTTTTATGTTGACTTCGGGTCATTCAAATGTGCCTTGAGGAGAAGATGTTTCTCGGCCAGCAATTGGTTGATGTCTTCGAAATTTTCATCAAACCAGTCTTTATGCTTTCGGGGGGCTGGACCAGGATTTCCATAGCAGTGTTGTAAATTATGTCCTTTAGGGCTCTCCATTCTGTTTCTGTATCCTGTTTAGCTGCAGCATTGGGCTTGAGGCGGTCTTCCAGCATATTTTCAAACGACTGCTGCATTTTCTTGCTATTTAGGCGGGTGGCATTTAGCTTTTTTTTGCCTTATGACGTTGGATGAAGAATGACTTGCGCGATGACTTGGATTACAGTGAGGAAGAGTTGCGCAATTCGTCGACCTCACTCTCTCGCCTGAGTCAATCTGAGTCCAGTGGCAAGATAAGTCGAGACGACTGGAGACGAATACAGGTGCAGTGGATGACCAGGACGGTCTACGTGCCTTGCTGTGCTCATTACGTTCCACACCGCTTTGCAGGTAAACACCGTCTTGCCCGTTGAATCAGGAATGATTTCTTCCGCGCAGTCTGCCGAGTCCTGTCTTCACATGCTGGGTAGGCATACCCTAGTTTACCTCTTGGTTTGACACCAAATCGGATACCCATGCCTGGTTTAGCCAGCCTCTCCCAGCTGTTGCCCGGGGGGTGGCCGCTGTCGCTTGCTGACAGCTACTAGGAGCCACAGGCACGAGCTGGGTGTCAGACTTGGACCAGTGGGGGATGGGTCCTGAAAAGGACATAAGAGTCATCCTTACCAAAGGTGCTACCAATACCTGACACCCCGTACCCCCCCCCCCTCCCCCCCTCCCCCCCCCCCCATAGTTCATTAGCGATAAGAGAAAACCATTATGCCAATTAGGGGAAGAGAAATATGTTACGTCAATTAGGAAAACAGAAATTCGATATGTCATTAGCGATACGAGTCACACGTGAGACGAATAGGGGAAAGAGAAATACGAATAGGGGAAACACAAATACAATAGATCAATAGGGGAAAGAGAAATGCCTGAGGTCATTAGCGATATGGAAGACACGTTAAATCAATCAGGGTGAGAGAAATACAATCAACGTCTTTTGACTCAATCCGTCACTGTCCTAGCGTGGGTCAACACCATTTTACCTTCTCTCCTAGGCTGACTGTATCAGTGTAACCAACCCACTCCAATCCTCGGGTCATGTACGGGCTCTTCTGAACATCGTCATAATATTTCTTTGCTGTTTTCATCATGTCACAGATCTTGAGGTGACAAAATTAATAGTTACTTTTTACAAGTACATCGTAATATATGATAGCAATTAATCGCATATACCACGGACATTCATAAAACAATGCACCACATCGTTTTTCTTCAGTACTGTTTATTAACAAATCATGACATGTATACACAATATGCATTGATATGCCATGTAAACATCGTTATTATTCAATGTCATCCCCATCAACTTGTAGGAGGCTTTATGCCAGCGCAAAACAAGTGCATGTATTCCTTGCCAGCACACGATTTTGTCTTGATCATGCAACCATGTCTTCGATGCATGCATCGCTCCTTCATCATCTCCAAACCTCGTCCCACTGAGTGCATATTTATGTGGATCAAATAGATGAAAAGCAGATGGTGTCTATAGGGACTATAGGGTGCTGATTGATTGATTGATTGATTGATTTAGGAACCGACATCACAGCATTCGGGGCATTCCCATTAGCGCTCCGTCCCCATCCTCAGCAGCCAGTGAAGAGATCCAACACTAATAGTACCAGTAGCAATCTGATTATATGTCCGTTTAGCCTTTCCTCTGAGCGTTGATCGTCGTCCAGATCCCCTCGTCACCCCTCGCTGTCGCATTCTTGCCAGACCATGGTAATCCATTTGCTCCTCCGAGGTGTACACATGCTCCCACAAGGTCGCAACCACATTTGCTTTGTCATGCATCAATACTCCACCAAGTTTTGCCTAGCCAGCCAATCTGTCCGCCTGTTCATTCCCCAGCACACCAGCATGCCCCGGAGAAAAGATCCAGGTGATGCTTGTTACCCGTGACTTCCGAAGCGAAGCAATCCACTCTGCACGAAGCGTGCCTGTCTTCACCTTACTCAGCATGCTTTCTAAGTCAGTTACAATCACGATGTGTGTGTGTATCGTATTCTCCATCCAGCGGAAAGCTGCACTGACCACCTCCACCTCCATTCTTAAGCTATATTTTGTGGTATCATATGCCAGGCTCTCCTGCACCAAACGTCGACCATTGGCTTTTGCTAAGAACCCCCAGGCACTTCTCTTACCTCTCAACACCGACCCGTCTGTGTAGATAATCACATCACCTAAGCGAGCATTATCCTGAATTAGTTGCTGGATTTCCACTTCCGTGGCCCCTGCTGGCCATTCCCTGCACTCCCGGCTCAATGTGATTATAACTCTGCACAAGTCTGACTGCTCCGCTGACACTCTGACCCACTCTTCTTCTCTCCTAATGTTCTCCAAGGGGCACACCTGCCTGATCGTATCCTCCGCCTGAGCCACCCATGATTTACCTCTTATCAGTCGCTGACCCATAACGGCGTCCAGCGCCTTATGCAACGGGTGACCTGTGTCTGCAGCTACTCTGAGGTATGCCTTCGCCTGCATCACCTTGAGCCTACCTGCAACATACGGCAAACCAAGGATGAACGCATACACACAACTGGGGTGTCTCTGGTGCATCCCAGAATGACTCGCATCGCTTCGTTCTGTATGCGCTCTAATTTCACCAGCTGACTCTTTGAGACATTGAGCAGTCCTAGTCCATAATCAATTACTGAGACGATCAAGTGCTGGTATAGTGTGAAAAGCATTCTCTGCCCTGTGTCCATTGCAGCCATAGTTTTAAGTGCATTTAGTCCCTTTTGACCTTGTCACAACCGTCTCCACATGGTCCTTGAAGGACAGGCTCCTGTCAAATGTGATTCCCAGATACTTCAGTTTGTTCTCTCTGTTGACGCTTCTACCATCTATCGTGAGGCTTGGGACATCAGCTCTCACAATCCTGTTGTCCAGAGAGCACCACAAAACAGCTGCCTTTTCTGGGTGGATGACAGCACTCATTTCAGTGCACCAGTCAATCACTTTGTCTACTGTCACCTGCAGCTCCTGGGCTGTTTGCTCCCTATCTCTTCCATGCCTATATGCAAGAATATCATCTGCAAATGTTAGTATCCTTCCAACCCCTAGTGCTTCTAGGTTTTCAATCTTGCTCGTATACACATTAAAGAGGACCGGTGAGATTGCTGATCCCTGTGGCAGTCCCGGGGTTAAAATATGTGGCTCTGAGGTCCATGCACCCAGATGGAGAGCAACCCGGCGAGAATGCAAGACGGCTGCTATCCAGTTCACCAACCAACGCTTAACCCCCTTCTCCATCAGTACGGTCAACAAAATATCATATCGAACTCTATTGTATGCATCCTCGAGATCAAGCGCTACCGCCATCGTTTCCTGTCTACTCTGGAACCCCTCATAAACCTCAAAGGCAAAAGTGGCTGCATTTGACCAGGTATCTTTTCCTGGCCTGTAGCTCCCCAGGCCTCTTGGAAGAAGCTTCCCCCTTTCCAGAACTCTTGCAGCTTTACGGCGACTATCTTCTCTAAAACCTTCCCAAATGTATTTTGAAGGGTGATGATCCTAAAGCCGCTAAGCTTTGAATGATCCTTGAATGGTTTTGGGAGAGGGATGAGATAGCTGTGCGCCCAATCCTGCGGTACTGATGCTGTCCTAATGCTCTGATTAAAGCAGTCGGTCATTTCCTTCAGGTCTGCATCGCTCAAAGCCTTCATGTGGCCATACCTAACCCCATCGGGCACTGGTGGCTTGTCGTTTGTCTTTTTCAAAATATGTTTAACATCTTCGTGCATGGTGCAACACAGTCCAGCTCAATTTTGTGATTGCTTTCGGTGTTACCAGACTTGTGTAAGGGCGCACATTGTGTTGAAGGAGAAGCAAATCTCCTGGATTCTCTGCGAAAACGATGATTGCGTTTTATTCAATGTCTTAATGTAAGCCTGCGAAGTGATTATCTCTTCTGTTGTCATAACATCCACAAAAATCACACCTTTAATGTCTCAAATGACAGTGATTATGCCCTTTCCAACTGAGGTTGTTAGAATGAATTTCTTTCTTCTTGATGATCATTAATGATGCAACGCCATTGACTGACTTTTTGTCTCAAGTTCAAAATTATGTGCGCAGATTTCGTCACCTGTGACGATCGTATCCAAAAAGATGTATCCGTAATCATTGAAACTCTCCAAAATTTCAGAAGGAATTGCTTTCCTCTGAAATAGGCTGCCATTTGTGAACCCATCTTGCGCAAACTTGAGAAAATCCGGCAGTTTGTATAACTTCATCAACACGACCATTGCTGACAAAAGCTGCAAAGCCAATTGTTGAGTTGTGACTCGCCTATCAGTAAGAATAATGTCCTTGGCGCATTTCGACATTTCTGAGTATGTGACTATGGCAGGGCGTCTACAGTGGTTAGCGTTTTGTGTGATATTCACTGGCACAGGAACGGAGCATAATGCGGACAACCCGTTGCTGTGAAGTTGGAACTGCGACTAACTAACTAACTACAGCAAAGCCGATCAAGTAGCTCCGTATCTCCACTTTCTGATTCTTTGATTCTCAGAATCAAACCACCGACGTTACTTCTGTCGACTGCAAGACATCCATACACATCGCATTGACGCTCGTGACGATTTACAATAGTTTTCTTCTCTGCAACGAGAAACTGTCAGAAATCGATGCATATAAAGCAAGTTGCTAACACGCTCTATTTCAACTGTTTAGGGCAGCCATATTATTTGGCCGGTTATGATGCAATTTTGTGCACACAATCGGCACATGCCATATTCATAGTGTGTAAACTGTCACGCCTCTGTCTTCATTATTAGCTGAGTAAAACGATTGTGTGCATTACCTTTTGAATGCCTGTTGTATTAATGGAAACAAAATCATATGGCAGTCATTTAACACATGTTAACCCTCTAGAGCAGAGGTCACCAAACTATGGCCCGTGGGCCGGATCCGGCCCCCGACGTCATTCCATCCGGCCCGCCGACGGTATCGAACATGCTTAATATAACGTATGGAACACGAGACGTTATGATACAACTTAAATGTAAATATTATGTTTAGAATAATAGGAGATCTTCACAAGCGCGGAGACCTCCTGGTTGCAATGTGTCTTAAATTTATTATTTTCAATCATAAATTATTGTGTCTAGATTTTCTTGTTAATTGTAATGTTTGTTTATTACGCGCCATCCCAAGCCTTTCCCCGGCTGGTAGTATCGCCGCCAACGCTCTGACATTACCATGGGTTCCATGGCAACACACACACACGCACGCACAAACACACACAAACGTATCTTTCCCTCCCTCAGATGCGTCCGGCTGTGATCACAAGTCCGATGGTCCAGAAATATTTACTTCTTTTTGCCAGTCATCCATTTCATAGGCATGTAACAAGAATTTTTTTGTTTGACAGTGATAGGTAAGCGAACTACAAGTGTGAATAGAAGCAAAAAATGGCAAAAAGCATGAGTGGTACCTCACAGTCTTGACAGACCAAAGTATGTGAATTAGAATATGGCTAAAATTCCATCACAATGCCTGGGCAGAGCTTCAGAGAAAATGTGGTGCCCAAACGACATGTTCCCTCTCTCGGCCGTGCCTTGTTTATTTCAGAGGAATGGGTAACCAATACGTCTGGAACAAGGTAGGCTGAAGACGCTGGCGGCTCAGCGTCAAACCTCCAAGACCTCACCTCCACGAGCAGGTGGCGAGTGATGGCCAGACCCTGGAACCCATGGAACCTGACTTAGAGGCGTTCAGCCAAGTCCCACAGGTGAGAGCTCATAGGCGCCTAGAGCATAGGACGCGTACATCTGTCGATCGCTGTCACCAACTGGCTGGGGGTAGATCCCAGATGGGCAACCACTCAGCCAAAATCATTTTCTTCTACTGGTGTTTAGTTCTGGATGCAGTTTAAGATCCCATAACTCTGTCAGAAGGGACTAGTTACCACCCAGATCCCAGAGAGAAAACGTGGAACTAATGTCTTTTATGCTGATTTAAGACACTGTCCCTGATACTCAAGAAAACAGCCAAGAAGTGGCTCGTTGAAGATAGAATATATCTATATAGTTTTGGCTGTACTTGGTATCACCAGAAGTGAGAAAGGAGGAGTTAAGACATGCAACGTAATCTGGTTACTTATGACTGCATAGGCAAGATACCTCCCGGACATAGATTCCCACTTCTGGATAATATGTGCGAACCCCCACTAAATGATACAATAATGTGTGTACTTGATTAAGCTACACAAACATTTATAAACATTTAGAATTATACGGACAAATTGAGTTTTAAAATACAACAACTGTGTTTATTATTGCTATTGATGATCATATGATGATGATGATTATATTATGGTATACGTAACTCATCTGGCTGAAAAGCTCAGAAGCACATAGGTCCTGCTTCCCCCAGTGAGACGCAGTTCACTGTCAGATTGAAGGAGTCCAAATTGGTCCCTCACAAGGCTAAGTCACTTCCGGATATGGGTTGTTGACTGTCCATTGCTCCTAAGAGATCTGAAATGAAACGAACGGAGATGGGTAGTATCTACGTCTACACATCTCAAACACATATGTCTATACATTCATATAAACATACATTCAAGTCATAATATATGATGGTATGATGATATATATATATGATGGCATGTTACATAAACATATATCAGTTCTAAATAAATAAATATATATGTATATATTAATAAAACTATTTAGAACATCTATAGCTCAAAACATACATATTCATATACATTTGTGTAATGGAGTGTTTCCCATATAAGTTCACCTCACTTACTCTTTCCCTTTCTGATTCATTCATACTGTCTTGTCGGAAGGGCTGGTCGCACAGTCCTGTCGAACATTAAATGCCTTCCCTGAATCTGTCTGGGATATTGAATGTCCTAAGTCATGTCTGTCCTCATGCAGACATCATGCAGACAAGGTGAACTGGTGCCATTCCTCAAACCAAGTGGTTTCACCATAATCTTGGTAGGCACTCAAAGTGTTGGTCCAAATAATCAATGTTAATTGGACGCTATCAAGAGACTGGTAGCTCTCAGGAATTTCTCCTAAGCAGTCAGTCTCCCCAATGTTTAAAATCATACAGGATGAATCTAAATGTATCTCCTGTACATGCATAAGCCACACGCTCATGTAGCTTGGATAATAGATTTCTCCAAATTATCACATACAAGAAATCAGACAACCAAGTGGTGAATGAAAGAAGAAAATAGTTCTCAGTGAAATCGTAAAGCTAGAACTGGAACATTAAGTACAAAGAAAATCCACCAGTGTAAAGTTTGGGAGAATATGCAGAACAAGAAACTACACAAGCCTTCAGACTAGCAGACAACTAATCAGAGTAATGGTTTTACCTGGGTTATAGCTAGGAAATCCTGTCATACGACATTGTATCGAAGTAACAAAACGAGAGGGTAATCTCTCACCAGAAATTAAAATTCCGGCTTCCCTGGTACACTATTGTGAATGCGTCTGAAGTCTTGCTGGCCACTGCTCGTAGTTTTATTCTATTCAATTCCTGGCTAGTTTCCAGGTTGGCTAATTAATATTCCCCTTTTCATTAACTCCGCCTATTTTTCCATGTAAGATGATTTACCTAGATGGATTAAGTGCCAAATTCTTTTCACCCCTCCTCCTTTCCGGTGAAGGGTAGTTTCCTCTGTCAATCAAATTGACCGATGCCCCCCACGCCTGAAACAATGAAACCTGCTTTGGCGGCAATGCAGTTGCGTCATTACATTCCAATAGGCTGGTAACACCAGCCTTCCCGGTTGCTGGCAGGAATGTGTCAGCCATGTGTTTCTACTTTGCCCCGTAGTATTGCGGAGAGGTGTTAAGCATCTGGTCCTAATTGCTCCTTGGTGGTGGCAATTACAGACGTCCCGGCTCCACAAAGTCTGGACTTTTAGATAGGTGTTAGGCTTGCATTAAATTGTCGTCTTTGGATCACACGGGGTCTTCCCCTGAGTAGCATGTCCATGTATCAATTCATCTCCAGCCCAGATTTCACACTTTTCGGTCTTTCTCTCCCCTGGTACTGAAAACAATGAGTTGTCAACCTTTGATAGCGCCCGCCGACTGGTGCCGTGATGTCTGAGTTTTACGTTTGATCTGGACATCAAAGCTTTCTCAGACCTAGCATTACAGAAATGATGGGGCGTGCGTGGTCAAAATGTAATTTTCTCTTGTTTGCAATCTCTGTTAGTTTTTCCTTATTCCTTGGTTGGGGACTAGATTATTTTCTGGTGGATAATTATTCTTTTACATAGAGAATGATAGAATAATTCTTGTGGGCTCTTTAATTCCTTTCAAACTTGTGTCATTCGGATGCTGCCGGGGCTGTCCCGCCACATAGCTTCCCAATTTAAGTAGGTTCATTAATGATGCCTATAACAGAGCCTCGGCAGCATTCAAGAATGTATCTAAGTGCTCTCCATTCCAGAATTACCTCCAAGTCTGGGTTCCCAATATTCCTTGTGGCAGTGGGGTGTCCGGTGAGTCCAGAAAGACATCCCATGTCCATTCTCCCAGGACAAATCTTGCAAATCTTTGCTCCTGGTGTTGTGTCGGATTTCCAGGCTATTGCTCGGTAATGTCCTGTCCTCTGGAGGTTTTACTTTTTCCCAGCCGGGAAATTGCAAAATGTATAACAAGATTCTCCTGCGCCGCAGAGAGACTGCTATTGTCCACTCAATTTCTGGCCCTTGTCCTATAAGCAGAGGAAGTGCCATCAGTGTTTTCTTAAAAGAATTGGTTGCAGTACTGTTGCTCCATTTTCTTTTCCTCCGTCGGCCAAAGATCATAATAAAATCCTTTAATCTCCTCCTTTTGGCAGGGAATTTGCTAAACATCATAATTTTATGATGTGCATTCAACTCGTACTTGCCTCTTTCTTGGTAGGATGTCAGTTTACTACCTCTTGATTTAAGAGTTTTCTTCCTTCGATAATTATTTATCCAGGTGCGTTCCTCTTCAACAGAGTTCCATTTTGAATCTGTGTTTGAAAGTATAAGGCTAGTAGAAGTTGTCCAGCTTTGAGAAATCATGTTGTTCCCCAAGAACTGTGAATTTGTATCACTCCTTGTATAAGTATACATAAACAGCTGTTCTCCCCATCCAACATTGGTTGAAGTGAAAGGTAAACAAGGTCCTGAGTGTTGAGTATACCAACCGCTCCGGTTTTGTTCCGTTGCAGAGTCCATCATTTGTGATCCCCTGTTAGCTTCAGCTGTGTTGATGATAGGTATTACCTTCATCCTGTCCAAAGAAGTATTTTCTTCTTTGTTGTTAGCAGACATGTTTATCGCCCCTGAATCAGAGTCCGTGGTATAACCTACATGAATGCTTTGTGTATCTTGAGTTTCCTTTTCGAAAGACTCCAAGATACTGACATCGTAAGAATTCTCCTCCGTGTCTTGTTTGTCCTCCGTGGCTGGGCTCTCTTGTGCCAAGTCCAATTGAGGTATTCTCTCCCTGGTCTGGTTTTCTTGTGCCAAATCCAATAGAAGTGAATGTTGTGAGGTGTCATTTTCAATGCCATCTCCCACCTGAGATAAGTAATTCAAACTGATAATTATTTCATCTTGTGTGGCCAAACAGAAAGAAACACTGGAATCCTGTTTTACATCAATTCCGGTCTCAGTTGAATTCATTTCCCCTCCTAGTTTCTCTGAACTGAAGGGAATAAAAGAGTCGGGTAAGGTCTCGCCTTCAATCTCTTTAATAGTTTTCCTCAGGTCCTCCTCCTCCTGGATTTTTCTCCTTTGGGAAGTCTTAGGAAGCTCCTTAGATTGCTGGGTTGCCAAGCCAGCTAATCCGCTTTCATTGCGGTGTAAACATTTATCACGTTTGTGACTGTTTACTGTACGCTTGGTACATTTATTCCTATTCCGTTTATTTTTAATATTTTTAGGAATAGGCGAGGGAAGCATCTGCCTTTCTGTGCGCAAGTTTTTGATTTTCTGAGCCATGGGGATTTGCGAAGGAATGCATGCCTCTTCTTTGTGACGGTTAGCTTCCCTGCTTTCTATCAGAGTTTCGGCTTGAGTGATTGGCTTTTCTTCAGTCGAGCTGTTAGATTCCTCCATGTTCAGTATTTCAATTTGCTTCTTCTTAATCTCATCTTCTTCAGCTTTGTGACGCATATCTGCTTCTAATTCTGCAACTCTTTTCATCATCTGCTCATCTTCTTTGTCCCACCAATCCATTTCTTCTCTAATAAATAGTTCTAGCTTCTCTCCTACTAAGCCGAGCCTTATGCCCCATCCTCTAGCGGACTCTAAGAAATCTGTGCGTGCATCCATGATCTCTTCTCAGCTTAACTCAGGCAAGTAATTATATTATTACCCTACACAGAGCTAGTTAGATTTATGCTAGAGCAGGATAGTGACAAGAGGAACAGACACCGCTATGAGAATGATAGTAGTGAATTAGAGTGAGAAAGTTGATGCAAAGCAGTCCGTCATACACTGAATTAATTAAGCATTATCAAATTATTCATGAATAAATCAAATGATAAAGCATGTAATCAAAAATCATCAAGTAAATCATCAATAAACTAATTAATATCACTAATTAATGTGATTATTAATTCTACAGTGGTGAATGATGTAAATTAACTCATGATATTATCCATTATTAACTTTTTAACAAGTTATTTAACTTCTAGACTTCCCTAGAAACAACTTCCTAAGTTAATACTTAGCAAATGTAATGGGTGAAGAATGAAAGAATGGTTTATGAAATTCAATAGTCTAGAATTTATTCTCTGATTCTATCATGGATGAGAAGTCCTGATGTGTCAAAATCTTGCCTACCATCAAGCAAGCTATTACATTAGAAATAAATTATAACTAACTAATGCTGCTAAGAATGTAAGTGAGAATGACCTAGGTTCTATCCATAGGCAAGACCGGAATAATACCAGACTAACAGATTTGAAATAGGTTCGTTCTTTGCGAGCGAACCAAAGTGTTCTATGGGTTACTCCCGGATTCTATAGCGGGCGAGCAGACCAATATGTTCTAGGGTTTACTCCCGGATTCTATAGCGGACGAGCCGTCCCAATATGTCCTAGGGTTTACTCCCGGATTCTATAGCGGACGAGCCGTCCCAATAAGTTCTAGGTTTACTCCCGGATTCTATAGCGGACGAGCCGTCCCAATATGTCACCAACTGGCTGGGGGTAGATCCCAGATGGGCAACCACTCAGCCAAAATCATTTTCTTCTACTGGTGTTTAGTTCTGGATGCAGTTTAAGATCCCCTAACTCTGTCAGAAGGGACTAGTTACCACCCAGATCCCAGAGAGAAAACGTGGAACTAATGTCTTTTATGCTGATTTAAGACACTGTCCCTGATACTCAAGAAAACAGCCAAGAAGTGGCTCGTTGAAGATAGAATATATCTATATAGTTTTGGCTGTACTTGGTATCACCAGAAGTGAGAAAGGAGGAGTTAAGACATGCAACGTAATCTGGTTACTTATGACTGCATAGGCAAGATACCTCCCGGACATAGATTCCCACTTCTGGATAATATGTGCGAACCCCCACTAAATGATACAATAATGTGTGTACTTGATTAAGCTACACAAACATTTATAAACATTTAGAATTATACGGACAAATTGAGTTTTAAAATACAACAACTGTGTTTATTATTGCTATTGATGATCATATGATGATGATGATTATATTATGGTATACGTAACTCATCTGGCTGAAAAGCTCAGAAGCACATAGGTCCTGCTTCCCCCAGTGAGACGCAGTTCACTGTCAGATTGAAGGAGTCCAAATTGGTCCCTCACAAGGCTAAGTCACTTCCGGATATGGGTTGTTGACTGTCCATTGCTCCTAAGAGATCTGAAATGAAACGAACGGAGATGGGTAGTATCTACGTCTACACATCTCAAACACATATGTCTATACATTCATATAAACATACATTCAAGTCATAATATATGATGGTATGATGATATATATATATATGATGGCATGTTACATAAACATATATCAGTTCTAAATAAATAAATATATATGTATATATTAATAAAACTATTTAGAACATCTATAGCTCAAAACATACATATTCATATACATTTGTGTAATGGAGTGTTTCCCATATAAGTTCACCTCACTTACTCTTTCCCTTTCTGATTCATTCATACTGTCTTGTCGGAAGGGCTGGTCGCACAGTCCTGTCGAACATTAAATGCCTTCCCTGAATCTGTCTGGGATATTGAATGTCCTAAGTCATGTCTGTCCTCATGCAGACATCATGCAGACAAGGTGAACTGGTGCCATTCCTCAAACCAAGTGGTTTCACCATAATCTTGGTAGGCACTCAAAGTGTTGGTCCAAATAATCAATGTTAATTGGACGCTATCAAGAGACTGGTAGCTCTCAGGAATTTCTCCTAAGCAGTCAGTCTCCCCAATGTTTAAAATCATACAGGATGAATCTAAATGTATCTCCTGTACATGCATAAGCCACACGCTCATGTAGCTTGGATAATAGATTTCTCCAAATTATCACATACAAGAAATCAGACAACCAAGTGGTGAATGAAAGAAGAAAATAGTTCTCAGTGAAATCGTAAAGCTAGAACTGGAACATTAAGTACAAAGAAAATCCACCAGTGTAAAGTTTGGGAGAATATGCAGAACAAGAAACTACACAAGCCTTCAGACTAGCAGACAACTAATCAGAGTAATGGTTTTACCTGGGTTATAGCTAGGAAATCCTGTCATACGACATTGTATCGAAGTAACAAAACGAGAGGGTAATCTCTCACCAGAAATTAAAATTCCGGCTTCCCTGGTACACTATTGTGAATGCGTCTGAAGTCTTGCTGGCCACTGCTCGTAGTTTTATTCTATTCAATTCCTGGCTAGTTTCCAGGTTGGCTAATTAATATTCCCCTTTTCATTAACTCCGCCTATTTTTCCATGTAAGATGATTTACCTAGATGGATTAAGTGCCAAATTCTTTTCACCCCTCCTCCTTTCCGGTGAAGGGTAGTTTCCTCTGTCAATCAAATTGACCGATGCCCCCCACGCCTGAAACAATGAAACCTGCTTTGGCGGCAATGCAGTTGCGTCATTACATTCCAATAGGCTGGTAACACCAGCCTTCCCGGTTGCTGGCAGGAATGTGTCAGCCATGTGTTTCTACTTTGCCCCGTAGTATTGCGGAGAGGTGTTAAGCATCTGGTCCTAATTGCTCCTTGGTGGTGGCAATTACAGACGTCCCGGCTCCACAAAGTCTGGACTTTTAGATAGGTGTTAGGCTTGCATTAAATTGCCGTCTTTGGATCACACGGGGTCTTCCCCTGAGTAGCATGTCCATGTATCAATTCATCTCCAGCCCAGATTTCACACTTTTCGGTCTTTCTCTCCCCTGGTACTGAAAACAATGAGTTGTCAACCTTTGATAGCGCCCGCCGACTGGTGCCGTGATGTCTGAGTTTTACGTTTGATCTGGACATCAAAGCTTTCTCAGACCTAGCATTACAGAAATGATGGGGCGTGCGTGGTCAAAATGTAATTTTCTCTTGTTTGCAATCTCTGTTAGTTTTTCCTTATTCCTTGGTTGGGGACTAGATTATTTTCTGGTGGATAATTATTCTTTTACATAGAGAATGATAGAATAATTCTTGTGGGCTCTTTAATTCCTTTCAAACTTGTGTCATTCGGATGCTGCCGGGGCTGTCCCGCCACATAGCTTCCCAATTTAAGTAGGTTCATTAATGATGCCTATAACAGAGCCTCGGCAGCATTCAAGAATGTATCTAAGTGCTCTCCATTCCAGAATTACCTCCAAGTCTGGGTTCCCAATATTCCTTGTGGCAGTGGGGTGTCCGGTGAGTCCAGAAAGACATCCCATGTCCATTCTCCCAGGACAAATCTTGCAAATCTTTGCTCCTGGTGTTGTGTCGGATTTCCAGGCTATTGCTCGGTAATGTCCTGTCCTCTGGAGGTTTTACTTTTTCCCAGCCGGGAAATTGCAAAATGTATAACAAGATTCTCCTGCGCCGCAGAGAGACTGCTATTGTCCACTCAATTTCTGGCCCTTGTCCTATAAGCAGAGGAAGTGCCATCAGTGTTTTCTTAAAAGAAATGGTTGCAGTACTGTTGCTCCATTTTCTTTTCCTCCGTCGGCCAAAGATCATAATAAAATCCTTTAATCTCCTCCTTTTGGCAGGGAATTTGCTAAACATCATAATTTTATGATGTGCATTCAACTCGTACTTGCCTCTTTCTTGGTAGGATGTCAGTTTACTACCTCTTGATTTAAGAGTTTTCTTCCTTCGATAATTATTTATCCAGGTGCGTTCCTCTTCAACAGAGTTCCATTTTGAATCTGTGTTTGAAAGTATAAGGCTAGTAGAAGTTGTCCAGCTTTGAGAAATCATGTTGTTCCCCAAGAACTGTGAATTTGTATCACTCCTTGTATAAGTATACATAAACAGCTGTTCTCCCCATCCAACATTGGTTGAAGTGAAAGGTAAACAAGGTCCTGAGTGTTGAGTATACCAACCGCTCCGGTTTTGTTCCGTTGCAGAGTCCATCATTTGTGATCCCCTGTTAGCTTCAGCTGTGTTGATGATAGGTATTACCTTCATCCTGTCCAAAGAAGTATTTTCTTCTTTGTTGTTAGCAGACATGTTTATCGCCCCTGAATCAGAGTCCGTGGTATAACCTACATGAATGCTTTGTGTATCTTGAGTTTCCTTTTCGAAAGACTCCAAGATACTGACATCGTAAGAATTCTCCTCCGTGTCTTGTTTGTCCTCCGTGGCTGGGCTCTCTTGTGCCAAGTCCAATTGAGGTATTCTCTCCCTGGTCTGGTTTTCTTGTGCCAAATCCAATAGAAGTGAATGTTGTGAGGTGTCATTTTCAATGCCATCTCCCACCTGAGATAAGTAATTCAAACTGATAATTATTTCATCTTGTGTGGCCACACAGAAAGAAACACTGGAATCCTGTTTTACATCAATTCCGGTCTCAGTTGAATTCATTTCCCCTCCTAGTTTCTCTGAACTGAAGGGAATAAAAGAGTCGGGTAAGGTCTCGCCTTCAATCTCTTTAATAGTTTTCCTCAGGTCCTCCTCCTCCTGGATTTTTCTCCTTTGGGAAGTCTTAGGAAGCTCCTTAGATTGCTGGGTTGCCAAGCCAGCTAATCCGCTTTCATTGCGGTGTAAACATTTATCACGTTTGTGACTGTTTACTGTACGCTTGGTACATTTATTCCTATTCCGTTTATTTTTAATATTTTTAGGAATAGGCGAGGGAAGCATCTGCCTTTCTGTGCGCAAGTTTTTGATTTTCTGAGCCATGGGGATTTGCGAAGGAATGCATGCCTCTTCTTTGTGACGGTCAGCTTCCCTGCTTTCTATCAGAGTTTCGGCTTGAGTGATTGGCTTTTCCTCAGTCGAGCTGTTAGATTCCTCCATGTTCAGTATTTCAATTTGCTTCTTCTTAATCTCATCTTCTTCAGCTTTGTGACGCATATCTGCTTCTAATTCTGCAACTCTTTTCATCATCTGCTCATCTTCTTTGTCCCACCAATCCATTTCTTCTCTAATAAATAGTTCTAGCTTCTCTCCTACTAAGCCGAGCCTTATGCCCCATCCTCTAGCGGACTCTAAGAAATCTGTGCGTGCATCCATGATCTCTTCTCAGCTTAACTCAGGCAAGTAATTATATTATTACCCTACACAGAGCTAGTTAGATTTATGCTAGAGCAGGATAGTGACAAGAGGAACAGACACCGCTATGAGAATGATAGTAGTGAATTAGAGTGAGAAAGTTGATGCAAAGCAGTCCGTCATACACTGAATTAATTAAGCATTATCAAATTATTCATGAATAAATCAAATGATAAAGCATGTAATCAAAAATCATCAAGTAAATCATCAATAAACTAATTAATATCACTAATTAATGTGATTATTAATTCTACAGTGGTGAATGATGTAAATTAACTCATGATATTATCCATTATTAACTTTTTAACAAGTTATTTAACTTCTAGACTTCCCTAGAAACAACTTCCTAAGTTAATACTTAGCAAATGTAATGGGTGAAGAATGAAAGAATGGTTTATGAAATTCAATAGTCTAGAATTTATTCTCTGATTCTATCATGGATGAGAAGTCCTGATGTGTCAAAATCTTGCCTACCATCAAGCAAGCTATTACATTAGAAATAAATTATAACTAACTAATGCTGCTAAGAATGTAAGTGAGAATGACCTAGGTTCTATCCATAGGCAAGACCGGAATAATACCAGACTAACAGATTTGAAATAGGTTCGTTCTTTGCGAGCGAACCAAAGTGTTCTATGGGTTACTCCCGGATTCTATAGCGGGCGAGCAGACCAATATGTTCTAGGGTTTACTCCCGGATTCTATAGCGGACGAGCCGTCCCAATATGTCCTAGGGTTTACTCCCGGATTCTATAGCGGACGAGCCGTCCCAATAAGTTCTAGGTTTACTCCCGGATTCTATAGCGGACGAGCCGTCCCAATATGTCACCAACTGGCTGGGGGTAGATCCCAGATGGGCAACCACTCAGCCAAAATCATTTTCTTCTACTGGTGTTTAGTTCTGGATGCAGTTTAAGATCCCCTAACTCTGTCAGAAGGGACTAGTTACCACCCAGATCCCAGAGAGAAAACGTGGAACTAATGTCTTTTATGCTGATTTAAGACACTGTCCCTGATACTCAAGAAAACAGCCAAGAAGTGGCTCGTTGAAGATAGAATATATCTATATAGTTTTGGCTGTACTTGGTATCACCAGAAGTGAGAAAGGAGGAGTTAAGACATGCAACGTAATCTGGTTACTTATGACTGCATAGGCAAGATACCTCCCGGACATAGATTCCCACTTCTGGATAATATGTGCGAAGCCCCACTAAATGATACAATAATGTGTGTACTTGATTAAGCTACACAAACATTTATAAACATTTAGAATTATACGGACAAATTGAGTTTGAAAATACAACAACTGTGTTTATTATTGCTATTGATGTTCATATGATGATGATGATTATATTATGGTATACGTAACTCATCTGGCTGAAAAGCTCAGAAGCACATAGGTCCTGCTTCCCCCAGTGAGACGCAGTTCACTGTCAGATTGAAGGAGTCCAAATTGGTCCCTCACAAGGCTAAGTCACTTCCGGATATGGGTTGTTGACTGTCCATTGCTCCTAAGAGATCTGAAATGAAACGAACGGAGATGGGTAGTATCTACGTCTACACATCTCAAACACATATGTCTATACATTCATATAAACATACATTCAAGTCATAATATATGATGGTATGATGATATATATATATGATGGCATGTTACATAAACATATATCAGTTCTAAATAAATAAATATATATGTATATATTAATAAAACTATTTAGAACATCTATAGCTCAAAACATACATATTCATATACATTTGTGTAATGGAGTGTTTCCCATATAAGTTCACCTCACTTACTCTTTCCCTTTCTGATTCATTCATACTGTCTTGTCGGAAGGGCTGGTCGCACAGTCCTGTCGAACATTAAATGCCTTCCCTGAATCTGTCTGGGATATTGAATGTCCTAAGTCATGTCTGTCCTCATGCAGACATCATGCAGACAAGGTGAACTGGTGCCATTCCTCAAACCAAGTGGTTTCACCATAATCTTGGTAGGCACTCAAAGTGTTGGTCCAAATAATCAATGTTAATTGGACGCTATCAAGAGACTGGTAGCTCTCAGGAATTTCTCCTAAGCAGTCAGTCTCCCCAATGTTTAAAATCATACAGGATGAATCTAAATGTATCTCCTGTACATGCATAAGCCACACGCTCATGTAGCTTGGATAATAGATTTCTCCAAATTATCACATACAAGAAATCAGACAACCAAGTGGTGAATGAAAGAAGAAAATAGTTCTCAGTGAAATCGTAAAGCTAGAACTGGAACATTAAGTACAAAGAAAATCCACCAGTGTAAAGTTTGGGAGAATATGCAGAACAAGAAACTACACAAGCCTTCAGACTAGCAGACAACTAATCAGAGTAATGGTTTTACCTGGGTTATAGCTAGGAAATCCTGTCATACGACATTGTATCGAAGTAACAAAACGAGAGGGTAATCTCTCACCAGAAATTAAAATTCCGGCTTCCCTGGTACACTATTGTGAATGCGTCTGAAGTCTTGCTGGCCACTGCTCGTAGTTTTATTCTATTCAATTCCTGGCTAGTTTCCAGGTTGGCTAATTAATATTCCCCTTTTCATTAACTCCGCCTATTTTTCCATGTAAGATGATTTACCTAGATGGATTAAGTGCCAAATTCTTTTCACCCCTCCTCCTTTCCGGTGAAGGGTAGTTTCCTCTGTCAATCAAATTGACCGATGCCCCCCACGCCTGAAACAATGAAACCTGCTTTGGCGGCAATGCAGTTGCGTCATTACATTCCAATAGGCTGGTAACACCAGCCTTCCCGGTTGCTGGCAGGAATGTGTCAGCCATGTGTTTCTACTTTGCCCCGTAGTATTGCGGAGAGGTGTTAAGCATCTGGTCCTAATTGCTCCTTGGTGGTGGCAATTACAGACGTCCCGGCTCCACAAAGTCTGGACTTTTAGATAGGTGTTAGGCTTGCATTAAATTGCCGTCTTTGGATCACACGGGGTCTTCCCCTGAGTAGCATGTCCATGTATCAATTCATCTCCAGCCCAGATTTCACACTTTTCGGTCTTTCTCTCCCCTGGTACTGAAAACAATGAGTTGTCAACCTTTGATAGCGCCCGCCGACTGGTGCCGTGATGTCTGAGTTTTACGTTTGATCTGGACATCAAAGCTTTCTCAGACCTAGCATTACAGAAATGATGGGGCGTGCGTGGTCAAAATGTAATTTTCTCTTGTTTGCAATCTCTGTTAGTTTTTCCTTATTCCTTGGTTGGGGACTAGATTATTTTCTGGTGGATAATTATTCTTTTACATAGAGAATGATAGAATAATTCTTGTGGGCTCTTTAATTCCTTTCAAACTTGTGTCATTCGGATGCTGCCGGGGCTGTCCCGCCACATAGCTTCCCAATTTAAGTAGGTTCATTAATGATGCCTATAACAGAGCCTCGGCAGCATTCAAGAATGTATCTAAGTGCTCTCCATTCCAGAATTACCTCCAAGTCTGGGTTCCCAATATTCCTTGTGGCAGTGGGGTGTCCGGTGAGTCCAGAAAGACATCCCATGTCCATTCTCCCAGGACAAATCTTGCAAATCTTTGCTCCTGGTGTTGTGTCGGATTTCCAGGCTATTGCTCGGTAATGTCCTGTCCTCTGGAGGTTTTACTTTTTCCCAGCCGGGAAATTGCAAAATGTATAACAAGATTCTCCTGCGCCGCAGAGAGACTGCTATTGTCCACTCAATTTCTGGCCCTTGTCCTATAAGCAGAGGAAGTGCCATCAGTGTTTTCTTAAAAGAATTGGTTGCAGTACTGTTGCTCCATTTTCTTTTCCTCCGTCGGCCAAAGATCATAATAAAATCCTTTAATCTCCTCCTTTTGGCAGGGAATTTGCTAAACATCATAATTTTATGATGTGCATTCAACTCGTACTTGCCTCTTTCTTGGTAGGATGTCAGTTTACTACCTCTTGATTTAAGAGTTTTCTTCCTTCGATAATTATTTATCCAGGTGCGTTCCTCTTCAACAGAGTTCCATTTTGAATCTGTGTTTGAAAGTATAAGGCTAGTAGAAGTTGTCCAGCTTTGAGAAATCATGTTGTTCCCCAAGAACTGTGAATTTGTATCACTCCTTGTATAAGTATACATAAACAGCTGTTCTCCCCATCCAACATTGGTTGAAGTGAAAGGTAAACAAGGTCCTGAGTGTTGAGTATACCAACCGCTCCGGTTTTGTTCCGTTGCAGAGTCCATCATTTGTGATCCCCTGTTAGCTTCAGCTGTGTTGATGATAGGTATTACCTTCATCCTGTCCAAAGAAGTATTTTCTTCTTTGTTGTTAGCAGACATGTTTATCGCCCCTGAATCAGAGTCCGTGGTATAACCTACATGAATGCTTTGTGTATCTTGAGTTTCCTTTTCGAAAGACTCCAAGATACTGACATCGTAAGAATTCTCCTCCGTGTCTTGTTTGTCCTCCGTGGCTGGGCTCTCTTGTGCCAAGTCCAATTGAGGTATTCTCTCCCTGGTCTGGTTTTCTTGTGCCAAATCCAATAGAAGTGAATGTTGTGAGGTGTCATTTTCAATGCCATCTCCCACCTGAGATAAGTAATTCAAACTGATAATTATTTCATCTTGTGTGGCCACACAGAAAGAAACACTGGAATCCTGTTTTACATCAATTCCGGTCTCAGTTGAATTCATTTCCCCTCCTAGTTTCTCTGAACTGAAGGGAATAAAAGAGTCGGGTAAGGTCTCGCCTTCAATCTCTTTAATAGTTTTCCTCAGGTCCTCCTCCTCCTGGATTTTTCTCCTTTGGGAAGTCTTAGGAAGCTCCTTAGATTGCTGGGTTGCCAAGCCAGCTAATCCGCTTTCATTGCGGTGTAAACATTTATCACGTTTGTGACTGTTTACTGTACGCTTGGTACATTTATTCCTATTCCGTTTATTTTTAATATTTTTAGGAATAGGCGAGGGAAGCATCTGCCTTTCTGTGCGCAAGTTTTTGATTTTCTGAGCCATGGGGATTTGCGAAGGAATGCATGCCTCTTCTTTGTGACGGTCAGCTTCCCTGCTTTCTATCAGAGTTTCGGCTTGAGTGATTGGCTTTTCCTCAGTCGAGCTGTTAGATTCCTCCATGTTCAGTATTTCAATTTGCTTCTTCTTAATCTCATCTTCTTCAGCTTTGTGACGCATATCTGCTTCTAATTCTGCAACTCTTTTCATCATCTGCTCATCTTCTTTGTCCCACCAATCCATTTCTTCTCTAATAAATAGTTCTAGCTTCTCTCCTACTAAGCCGAGCCTTATGCCCCATCCTCTAGCGGACTCTAAGAAATCTGTGCGTGCATCCATGATCTCTTCTCAGCTTAACTCAGGCAAGTAATTATATTATTACCCTACACAGAGCTAGTTAGATTTATGCTAGAGCAGGATAGTGACAAGAGGAACAGACACCGCTATGAGAATGATAGTAGTGAATTAGAGTGAGAAAGTTGATGCAAAGCAGTCCGTCATACACTGAATTAATTAAGCATTATCAAATTATTCATGAATAAATCAAATGATAAAGCATGTAATCAAAAATCATCAAGTAAATCATCAATAAACTAATTAATATCACTAATTAATGTGATTATTAATTCTACAGTGGTGAATGATGTAAATTAACTCATGATATTATCCATTATTAACTTTTTAACAAGTTATTTAACTTCTAGACTTCCCTAGAAACAACTTCCTAAGTTAATACTTAGCAAATGTAATGGGTGAAGAATGAAAGAATGGTTTATGAAATTCAATAGTCTAGAATTTATTCTCTGATTCTATCATGGATGAGAAGTCCTGATGTGTCAAAATCTTGCCTACCATCAAGCAAGCTATTACATTAGAAATAAATTATAACTAACTAATGCTGCTAAGAATGTAAGTGAGAATGACCTAGGTTCTATCCATAGGCAAGACCGGAATAATACCAGACTAACAGATTTGAAATAGGTTCGTTCTTTGCGAGCGAACCAAAGTGTTCTATGGGTTACTCCCGGATTCTATAGCGGGCGAGCAGACCAATATGTTCTAGGGTTTACTCCCGGATTCTATAGCGGACGAGCCGTCCCAATATGTCCTAGGGTTTACTCCCGGATTCTATAGCGGACGAGCCGTCCCAATAAGTTCTAGGTTTACTCCCGGATTCTATAGCGGACGAGCCGTCCCAATATGTCACCAACTGGCTGGGGGTAGATCCCAGATGGGCAACCACTCAGCCAAAATCATTTTCTTCTACTGGTGTTTAGTTCTGGATGCAGTTTAAGATCCCCTAACTCTGTCAGAAGGGACTAGTTACCACCCAGATCCCAGAGAGAAAACGTGGAACTAATGTCTTTTATGCTGATTTAAGACACTGTCCCTGATACTCAAGAAAACAGCCAAGAAGTGGCTCGTTGAAGATAGAATATATCTATATAGTTTTGGCTGTACTTGGTATCACCAGAAGTGAGAAAGGAGGAGTTAAGACATGCAACGTAATCTGGTTACTTATGACTGCATAGGCAAGATACCTCCCGGACATAGATTCCCACTTCTGGATAATATGTGCGAACCCCCACTAAATGATACAATAATGTGTGTACTTGATTAAGCTACACAAACATTTATAAACATTTAGAATTATACGGACAAATTGAGTTTTAAAATACAACAACTGTGTTTATTATTGCTATTGATGATCATATGATGATGATGATTATATTATGGTATACGTAACTCATCTGGCTGAAAAGCTCAGAAGCACATAGGTCCTGCTTCCCCCAGTGAGACGCAGTTCACTGTCAGATTGAAGGAGTCCAAATTGGTCCCTCACAAGGCTAAGTCACTTCCGGATATGGGTTGTTGACTGTCCATTGCTCCTAAGAGATCTGAAATGAAACGAACGGAGATGGGTAGTATCTACGTCTACACATCTCAAACACATATGTCTATACATTCATATAAACATACATTCAAGTCATAATATATGATGGTATGATGATATATATATATGATGGCATGTTACATAAACATATATCAGTTCTAAATAAATAAATATATATGTATATATTAATAAAACTATTTAGAACATCTATAGCTCAAAACATACATATTCATATACATTTGTGTAATGGAGTGTTTCCCATATAAGTTCACCTCACTTACTCTTTCCCTTTCTGATTCATTCATACTGTCTTGTCGGAAGGGCTGGTCGCACAGTCCTGTCGAACATTAAATGCCTTCCCTGAATCTGTCTGGGATATTGAATGTCCTAAGTCATGTCTGTCCTCATGCAGACATCATGCAGACAAGGTGAACTGGTGCCATTCCTCAAACCAAGTGGTTTCACCATAATCTTGGTAGGCACTCAAAGTGTTGGTCCAAATAATCAATGTTAATTGGACGCTATCAAGAGACTGGTAGCTCTCAGGAATTTCTCCTAAGCAGTCAGTCTCCCCAATGTTTAAAATCATACAGGATGAATCTAAATGTATCTCCTGTACATGCATAAGCCACACGCTCATGTAGCTTGGATAATAGATTTCTCCAAATTATCACATACAAGAAATCAGACAACCAAGTGGTGAATGAAAGAAGAAAATAGTTCTCAGTGAAATCGTAAAGCTAGAACTGGAACATTAAGTACAAAGAAAATCCACCAGTGTAAAGTTTGGGAGAATATGCAGAACAAGAAACTACACAAGCCTTCAGACTAGCAGACAACTAATCAGAGTAATGGTTTTACCTGGGTTATAGCTAGGAAATCCTGTCATACGACATTGTATCGAAGTAACAAAACGAGAGGGTAATCTCTCACCAGAAATTAAAATTCCGGCTTCCCTGGTACACTATTGTGAATGCGTCTGAAGTCTTGCTGGCCACTGCTCGTAGTTTTATTCTATTCAATTCCTGGCTAGTTTCCAGGTTGGCTAATTAATATTCCCCTTTTCATTAACTCCGCCTATTTTTCCATGTAAGATGATTTACCTAGATGGATTAAGTGCCAAATTCTTTTCACCCCTCCTCCTTTCCGGTGAAGGGTAGTTTCCTCTGTCAATCAAATTGACCGATGCCCCCCACGCCTGAAACAATGAAACCTGCTTTGGCGGCAATGCAGTTGCGTCATTACATTCCAATAGGCTGGTAACACCAGCCTTCCCGGTTGCTGGCAGGAATGTGTCAGCCATGTGTTTCTACTTTGCCCCGTAGTATTGCGGAGAGGTGTTAAGCATCTGGTCCTAATTGCTCCTTGGTGGTGGCAATTACAGACGTCCCGGCTCCACAAAGTCTGGACTTTTAGATAGGTGTTAGGCCTGCATTAAATTGCCGTCTTTGGATCACACGGGGTTTTCCCCTGAGTAGCATGTCCATGTATCAATTCATCTCCAGCCCAGATTTCACACTTTTCGGTCTTTCTCTCCCCTGGTACTGAAAACAATGAGTTGTCAACCTTTGATAGCGCCCGCCGACTGGTGCCGTGATGTCTGAGTTTTACGTTTGATCTGGACATCAAAGCTTTCTCAGACCTAGCATTACAGAAATGATGGGGCGTGCGTGGTCAAAATGTAATTTTCTCTTGTTTGCAATCTCTGTTAGTTTTTCCTTATTCCTTGGTTGGGGACTAGATTATTTTCTGGTGGATAATTATTCTTTTACATAGAGAATGATAGAATAATTCTTGTGGGCTCTTTAATTCCTTTCAAACTTGTGTCATTCGGATGCTGCCGGGGCTGTCCCGCCACATAGCTTCCCAATTTAAGTAGGTTCATTAATGATGCCTATAACAGAGCCTCGGCAGCATTCAAGAATGTATCTAAGTGCTCTCCATTCCAGAATTACCTCCAAGTCTGGGTTCCCAATATTCCTTGTGGCAGTGGGGTGTCCGGTGAGTCCAGAAAGACATCCCATGTCCATTCTCCCAGGACAAATCTTGCAAATCTTTGCTCCTGGTGTTGTGTCGGATTTCCAGGCTATTGCTCGGTAATGTCCTGTCCTCTGGAGGTTTTACTTTTTCCCAGCCGGGAAATTGCAAAATGTATAACAAGATTCTCCTGCGCCGCAGAGAGACTGCTATTGTCCACTCAATTTCTGGCCCTTGTCCTATAAGCAGAGGAAGTGCCATCAGTGTTTTCTTAAAAGAATTGGTTGCAGTACTGTTGCTCCATTTTCTTTTCCTCCGTCGGCCAAAGATCATAATAAAATCCTTTAATCTCCTCCTTTTGGCAGGAAATTTGCTAAACATCATAATTTTATGATGTGCATTCAACTCGTACTTGCCTCTTTCTTGGTAGGATGTCAGTTTACTACCTCTTGATTTAAGAGTTTTCTTCCTTCGATAATTATTTATCCAGGTGCGTTCCTCTTCAACAGAGTTCCATTTTGAATCTGTGTTTGAAAGTATAAGGCTAGTAGAAGTTGTCCAGCTTTGAGAAATCATGTTGTTCCCCAAGAACTGTGAATTTGTATCACTCCTTGTATAAGTATACATAAACAGCTGTTCTCCCCATCCAACATTGGTTGAAGTGAAAGGTAAACAAGGTCCTGAGTGTTGAGTATACCAACCGCTCCGGTTTTGTTCCGTTGCAGAGTCCATCATTTGTGATCCCCTGTTAGCTTCAGCTGTGTTGATGATAGGTATTACCTTCATCCTGTCCAAAGAAGTATTTTCTTCTTTGTTGTTAGCAGACATGTTTATCGCCCCTGAATCAGAGTCCGTGGTATAACCTACATGAATGCTTTGTGTATCTTGAGTTTCCTTTTCGAAAGACTCCAAGATACTGACATCGTAAGAATTCTCCTCCGTGTCTTGTTTGTCCTCCGTGGCTGGGCTCTCTTGTGCCAAGTCCAATTGAGGTATTCTCTCCCTGGTCTGGTTTTCTTGTGCCAAATCCAATAGAAGTGAATGTTGTGAGGTGTCATTTTCAATGCCATCTCCCACCTGAGATAAGTAATTCAAACTGATAATTATTTCATCTTGTGTGGCCACACAGAAAGAAACACTGGAATCCTGTTTTACATCAATTCCGGTCTCAGTTGAATTCATTTCCCCTCCTAGTTTCTCTGAACTGAAGGGAATAAAAGAGTCGGGTAAGGTCTCGCCTTCAATCTCTTTAATAGTTTTCCTCAGGTCCTCTTCCTCCTGGATTTTTCTCCTTTGGGAAGTCTTAGGAAGCTCCTTAGATTGCTGGGTTGCCAAGCCAGCTAATCCGCTTTCATTGCGGTGTAAACATTTATCACGTTTGTGACTGTATACTGTACGCTTGGTACATTTATTCCTATTCCGTTTATTTTTAATATTTTTAGGAATAGGCGAGGGAAGCATCTGCCTTTCTGTGCGCAAGTTTTTGATTTTCTGAGCCATGGGGATTTGCGAAGGAATGCATGCCTCTTCTTTGTGACGGTCAGCTTCCCTGCTTTCTATCAGAGTTTCGGCTTGAGTGATTGGCTTTTCCTCAGTCGAGCTGTTAGATTCCTCCATGTTCAGTATTTCAATTTGCTTCTTCTTAATCTCATCTTCTTCAGCTTTGTGACGCATATCTGCTTCTAATTCTGCAACTCTTTTCATCATCTGCTCATCTTCTTTGTCCCACCAATCCATTTCTTCTCTAATAAATAGTTCTAGCTTCTCTCCTACTAAGCCGAGCCTTATGCCCCATCCTCTAGCGGACTCTAAGAAATCTGTGCGTGCATCCATGATCTCTTCTCAGCTTAACTCAGGCAAGTAATTATATTATTACCCTACACAGAGCTAGTTAGATTTATGCTAGAGCAGGATAGTGACAAGAGGAACAGACACCGCTATGAGAATGATAGTAGTGAATTAGAGTGAGAAAGTTGATGCAAAGCAGTCCGTCATACACTGAATTAATTAAGCATTATCAAATTATTCATGAATAAATCAAATGATAAAGCATGTAATCAAAAATCATCAAGTAAATCATCAATAAACTAATTAATATCACTAATTAATGTGATTATTAATTCTACAGTGGTGAATGATGTAAATTAACTCATGATATTATCCATTATTAACTTTTTAACAAGTTATTTAACTTCTAGACTTCCCTAGAAACAACTTCCTAAGTTAATACTTAGCAAATGTAATGGGTGAAGAATGAAAGAATGGTTTATGAAATTCAATAGTCTAGAATTTATTCTCTGATTCTATCATGGATGAGAAGTCCTGATGTGTCAAAATCTTGCCTACCATCAAGCAAGCTATTACATTAGAAATAAATTATAACTAACTAATGCTGCTAAGAATGTAAGTGAGAATGACCTAGGTTCTATCCATAGGCAAGACCGGAATAATACCAGACTAACAGATTTGAAATAGGTTCGTTCTTTGCGAGCGAACCAAAGTGTTCTATGGGTTACTCCCGGATTCTATAGCGGGCGAGCAGACCAATATGTTCTAGGGTTTACTCCCGGATTCTATAGCGGACGAGCCGTCCCAATATGTCCTAGGGTTTACTCCCGGATTCTATAGCGGACGAGCCGTCCCAATAAGTTCTAGGTTTACTCCCGGATTCTATAGCGGACGAGCCGTCCCAA
Organism: Cepaea hortensis; assembly: GCA_963921405.1. Lineage (NCBI taxonomy): Eukaryota > Metazoa > Mollusca > Gastropoda > Stylommatophora > Helicidae > Cepaea > Cepaea hortensis. The sequence goes on along the minus strand of OY992879.1, from coordinate 10,398,823 downwards.
TATGTCACCAACTGGCTGGGGGTAGATCCCAGATGGGCAACCACTCAGCCAAAATCATTTTCTTCTACTGGTGTTTAGTTCTGGATGCAGTTTAAGATCCCCTAACTCTGTCAGAAGGGACTAGTTACCACCCAGATCCCAGAGAGAAAACGTGGAACTAATGTCTTTTATGCTGATTTAAGACACTGTCCCTGATACTCAAGAAAACAGCCAAGAAGTGGCTCGTTGAAGATAGAATATATCTATATAGTTTTGGCTGTACTTGGTATCACCAGAAGTGAGAAAGGAGGAGTTAAGACATGCAACGTAATCTGGTTACTTATGACTGCATAGGCAAGATACCTCCCGGACATAGATTCCCACTTCTGGATAATATGTGCGAACCCCCACTAAATGATACAATAATGTGTGTACTTGATTAAGCTACACAAACATTTATAAACATTTAGAATTATACGGACAAATTGAGTTTTAAAATACAACAACTGTGTTTATTATTGCTATTGATGATCATATGATGATGATGATTATATTATGGTATACGTAACTCATCTGGCTGAAAAGCTCAGAAGCACATAGGTCCTGCTTCCCCCAGTGAGACGCAGTTCACTGTCAGATTGAAGGAGTCCAAATTGGTCCCTCACAAGGCTAAGTCACTTCCGGATATGGGTTGTTGACTGTCCATTGCTCCTAAGAGATCTGAAATGAAACGAACGGAGATGGGTAGTATCTACGTCTACACATCTCAAACACATATGTCTATACATTCATATAAACATACATTCAAGTCATAATATATGATGGTATGATGATATATATATATATGATGGCATGTTACATAAACATATATCAGTTCTAAATAAATAAATATATATGTATATATTAATAAAACTATTTAGAACATCTATAGCTCAAAACATACATATTCATATACATTTGTGTAATGGAGTGTTTCCCATATAAGTTCACCTCACTTACTCTTTCCCTTTCTGATTCATTCATACTGTCTTGTCGGAAGGGCTGGTCGCACAGTCCTGTCGAACATTAAATGCCTTCCCTGAATCTGTCTGGGATATTGAATGTCCTAAGTCATGTCTGTCCTCATGCAGACATCATGCAGACAAGGTGAACTGGTGCCATTCCTCAAACCAAGTGGTTTCACCATAATCTTGGTAGGCACTCAAAGTGTTGGTCCAAATAATCAATGTTAATTGGACGCTATCAAGAGACTGGTAGCTCTCAGGAATTTCTCCTAAGCAGTCAGTCTCCCCAATGTTTAAAATCATACAGGATGAATCTAAATGTATCTCCTGTACATGCATAAGCCACACGCTCATGTAGCTTGGATAATAGATTTCTCCAAATTATCACATACAAGAAATCAGACAACCAAGTGGTGAATGAAAGAAGAAAATAGTTCTCAGTGAAATCGTAAAGCTAGAACTGGAACATTAAGTACAAAGAAAATCCACCAGTGTAAAGTTTGGGAGAATATGCAGAACAAGAAACTACACAAGCCTTCAGACTAGCAGACAACTAATCAGAGTAATGGTTTTACCTGGGTTATAGCTAGGAAATCCTGTCATACGACATTGTATCGAAGTAACAAAACGAGAGGGTAATCTCTCACCAGAAATTAAAATTCCGGCTTCCCTGGTACACTATTGTGAATGCGTCTGAAGTCTTGCTGGCCACTGCTCGTAGTTTTATTCTATTCAATTCCTGGCTAGTTTCCAGGTTGGCTAATTAATATTCCCCTTTTCATTAACTCCGCCTATTTTTCCATGTAAGATGATTTACCTAGATGGATTAAGTGCCAAATTCTTTTCACCCCTCCTCCTTTCCGGTGAAGGGTAGTTTCCTCTGTCAATCAAATTGACCGATGCCCCCCACGCCTGAAACAATGAAACCTGCTTTGGCGGCAATGCAGTTGCGTCATTACATTCCAATAGGCTGGTAACACCAGCCTTCCCGGTTGCTGGCAGGAATGTGTCAGCCATGTGTTTCTACTTTGCCCCGTAGTATTGCGGAGATGTGTTAAGCATCTGGTCCTAATTGCTCCTTGGTGGTGGCAATTACAGACGTCCCGGCTCCACAAAGTCTGGACTTTTAGATAGGTGTTAGGCCTGCATTAAATTGCCGTCTTTGGATCACACGGGGTTTTCCCCTGAGTAGCATGTCCATGTATCAATTCATCTCCAGCCCAGATTTCACACTTTTCGGTCTTTCTCTCCCCTGGTACTGAAAACAATGAGTTGTCAACCTTTGATAGCGCCCGCCGACTGGTGCCGTGATGTCTGAGTTTTACGTTTGATCTGGACATCAAAGCTTTCTCAGACCTAGCATTACAGAAATGATGGGGCGTGCGTGGTCAAAATGTAATTTTCTCTTGTTTGCAATCTCTGTTAGTTTTTCCTTATTCCTTGGTTGGGGACTAGATTATTTTCTGGTGGATAATTATTCTTTTACATAGAGAATGATAGAATAATTCTTGTGGGCTCTTTAATTCCTTTCAAACTTGTGTCATTCGGATGCTGCCGGGGCTGTCCCGCCACAATCGCAAGTGTCTGGACCTGTGAAAGTGTGAAGTATCTGGACCTGTGAAAGTGTGAAGTGTCTGGACCTGTGAAAGTGTGAAGTGTCTGGACCTGTGAAAGTGTGTATTAGCCTCAGACTGCTCGCCTGACTCGCGCGGATCCCGCGACAACCTTGAAAAGGCCCGACGGAAATATTGCTCGTCTGTTGCGAGCAAATCTCCCATCCTTCCATTGTGCGGATCTCGCGACCAGCGAGAATAGGCCCGCCGGAGATATTGCTCGTCTGTTGCGAGCAAATCTCCCATACTTCCATTGTGCGGATCTCGCGACCAGCGAGAATAGGCCCGCCGGAGATATTGCTCGTCTGTTGCGAGCAAATCTCCCATCCTTCCATTGTGCGGATCTCGCGACCAGCGAGAATAGGCCCGCCGGAGATATTGATCGTCTGTTGCGAGCAAATCTCCCATCCTTCCATTGTGCGGATCTCGCGACCAGCGAGAATAGGCCCGCCGGAGATATTGCTCGTCTGTTGCGAGCAAATCTCCCATCCTTCCATTGTGCGGATCTCGCGACCAGCGAGAATAGGCCCGCCGGAGATATTGATCGTCTGTTGCGAGCAAATCTCCCATCCTTCCATTGTGCGGATCTCGCGACCAGCGAGAATAGGCCCGCCGGAGATATTGCTCGTCTGTTGCGGCCAAATCTCCACCGACTGACTGAATAAGTAAAGAAACGATAAAAGTAGTGGTGTTTCAATTTCGCATGCGCTCCCACCTATGCTACACCCTTCATGTGTCTTCACAAATTCGGACTAGAGTCAAGCTCTACAATACCATAAAAGCCTCGTGTTATTACGAAAATATTTTCCCCATCTCAGAAGAATTCCCCGGTCAAGGTATTAATCGAGCTGGCCTATAAGCCATTGTTTTACAACCTTGCTGCTCGAGCAGATCCTTACGCAAATGTTTACGTTGCTCGAGGAGCTCTGTGCGAGGTTCCAAGTGTCTGTCCTACTTTATGTAATAAACCAGTAGGGCAGAAATGATGCATTTAGGCGATTTCGGTCTGTTTCGGCGAAACCCCTTGCAGCCACTCGTGGAATCCCGATTGAAACACCCTGCTCTAGGCTGTTTATTTAGGCGGACCTATTTATATATTTTGCAAACCTTATTATGACATATATTCTATTACCAAAGTTACCTGTAAACTGTATATGCACTTTTGGTAAGCCGTAGCTTAACTAGTAACACCTAGTCCTCTGCTTTTCTTGTGTTTCAATATGATTTTTATTATGTTTCTAATTCAATGTCTTTTTCATGTTCATATCCCGTGTACTTCACCCTTCATTATGGCTATTAAGAAAAGAAAAGTGGACGCCGAGTGTCGCGTTTTCAATGAAGAATCCGGAGTAAAATACTTCTTTATAGAAAGAAAGGACCAGAAAACCAGTTGCGTAATATGCAGAGAAAGTGTTGCCGTTTTGAAAGAGTACAATCGCTGGCGTCACTGCGAAACAAAACATCTATCAACATATTCAAAGTTTTCTGGAAAGTTACGCTCTAGGAAATAATGAGTCCATGAAATGTGGTTTAGAAACAAAAAGAAATCTCTTCACGAGAAACTTTGCTGAAATTGAATCTGTCACAATTTTCAAAATTTTTCATAAGATGACAGAACAAGGAAAACCGCTAACAGGTAACAGGTGGCAACTTCATCAAAGAGTGTATGATGGACGCAGCAAATGACTTATGTTCTGAGAAAGCCGATTTGTTTGGAACTATCAGCCCTTCAGCAAGTTCAGTTATGTAAAGAACAGAAGAACTTGGAGAGAAATTGTGCTATAGATGCGCTATATAACTAGGAACTTGTTGTGGTAATCTCTGGCGCTGGATGAGTCTACTGATCCTCCAGTACGTCACAACTTCTCGTGTTCATTCGTGGTGTCAATTTGAACTTTCAGATAACGGAAGAGGTGGTACCCGTTTGCAGCATGCATGGAACAACAACTGGACAAGACATTTCTAAGGAAGTGCAAAATGTTTTGCAAGACTATATCCTTCAGTGGAATCAGCTTCGATGTGTTACAGTTGAAGGTGAAAACAACATGGCTGGAGTGAGGAAGGGTCTGATGGGGCAAATCAGGACTCAGTTGGAAGATTTGAACATTCCGGGCGCTCTGTTCATACAATGCATTATACATCAGTTAGCACTCTGTGGGAAACACATAGATATTTCATGTGTACTGAAACCAGTCGTTTATGCTGTGAACTTCATTCGAGAACATGCACTCAATCACCGTCAGTTCCAAGCTTTTCTTGAAGAAATTGATTCTGAATTCTGTGACTCGCCTTATCACACATCAGTGAGGTGGCTCTATCAATCAATCAATAATGTGCCATGCTGGAAAGCGTGGGCGGTCATGACTCGCCATTTCATCAGAGTAGTGGATCATCTCAATTTTCCTGTCTCGACCATGCCATATGGTCAAGCCATCCAGGTATTTATTTCTCGGTCTTCCCCTTGATCTGTTCCCTTCGATCTTGCCAGTTGTCACTAAGTTCTCCAATCCATTTCTTCTTATAACATGTCCAGAAATTTTGACTGTCTACTTCTAATTTCTCTAATCATTTTACGATTTTCATTTGTCTCCTGTAGTATTTGGTTATTGGTTTTTCTGTCTGCCCATGGTACTCTTTGCATTTTCCTCAGAAACCACATTTCTGCAGCCATCAGATGTTTTTCAGCTTTACTGCTCATTGTCCAAGTTTCACATCCATACAAAAGAACAGTCTCTATGTAGCACCTCAAAACGCTTTTTCTCGTTTCAATTGACACCTTTTTATTGGTCAGTATGTTTTTCATCTTGCTAAAGTCTACTTTCGCCATGGCGATCCTTGTTCTAATCTCTAAAAGACATCTCCCATCATATGTTATGACTGTTCGGAGATAATCGTACCGATTCACTTGTTGAAGAATATTCCCATTTACTTGTATATTACATTGTGGTATTTCGTTCTTCCTAGTGAGACCATAATCTGTGTCTTTGTACAATTTAATTCTAATCCCTAATTGTTGCAGATCCTGCTCATTGTCTGCAATCAATACTGTATCATCTGCATATCTAATGTTATTGATGTTTCGTCATCCAATGTTGATTCCATTTATATCTTCTACATTTGTGAACATATTTTCGCTGTATAGGGAAAAACGATCTGGTGACATTACACATCCCTACCTAACACCTCTCTTAATAGGCTGAGATTGTCCCACTTCATTATCAATCCTTACATATATATACTTGAGACTGAATAGATCTTTAGTTATCTTTAGTCAGGTAGTGTCGTCTCTACACTACATCTTGGCTGCAATGGATCTCCAACACTGTTTGTCTCATGTCTTGATTATATATGCCTCGATGTGTCTTCCCGCAATAACTAACAACTGGAATCGACAAATCGATAATTCGTCAACTAACTGAAAACATAGAACACAGTTCTCACCTGAATTCGTAGAACATGAAATAACTGAGGCATTCTAGCGACGTTTTAACACTTTAATATATGTGCTGCAGAAACAACGGGATAAAAGCTCTCCACGAACATAAACTGCCCTTCAGACAGGGTCGGCGTTTATTTATATATTTATGGATAATCTCCCTGGTCTACTCCGTTCACCTTGAATCCCAGTCTCAACTCTCACGGTTCAGTATTTCAGAAAATCGCCTAGGTTTTTCCACGCCCGGTCCTTCATTGATGTATCCTCGTCCACACATTCCTCTCTCCTGTTGCTCACTTGCCGATCCTCGAAATCATTGCGTCCCGAATATCCCTTTTAACACGGAGCCTTCAGAAAACACAACTGCTTCGTGTCGCAGCCTCACAATTTCTGTTTCTTTGTTGTCCTCTGACGTTTCATGTTTCCCTTGGTTTCTCCTGTTGACCGTCCACTTTGGTGTGTCCCTATGGAAAATCCCTTTTCTAATTTTCTGTATTTTCTTTGTCGCGTGCTCGTCGTATGGCAATATACTCAGCATAAGGTCACCATACAGTGGATACCATCCCACTGTGGAGTACCCGGAAATGACAGAGCTTATCAATTGGCTAAGGAAGGAGCCAAAGAAGAACAGCCTGATGTGCCCGTTACATACCACCAAAAGAAAAGAATGATCAAATCAGTCAGAAAGCCATTAAAACCTGCTTAAGATGACTACCACGTTATGGATAGACCAGAAAAAGTCCTTATTCTGCGCCTCAGAACAGGGCACAATAGATTACGCAACCACATGTATACAAAATTCAAGATTGGTGAAACAGCCATGTGCACATGTGAATTAGCATCGCAGACAGCAGAGCACATATTCCAAGACTGCCCAAAATATAACATATCTAGGCAAACCTTCTGGCCTAGAGCGACGACAGTGGAAGATAAACTCTATGGACCGCTGTGTGAACTGAGAAAGACAGTTCAATTCATACAAGAGACAGCATTGCAGTTATAGACATATTTCAAGCGAACGAACGAAAGAAGAAGAGAATATTATGTCAGACTGTTGTTCGTCCATCTAGTGATGCTATCTTCACACTCCCATTATGCACTGTTGGCCTCGCAGTTGCTGACTGCCAGCAACATTCTTATCTTTCCGTGGGCATCCCTGTCTCCAGACATGAGTACGATTGAGCACCTGTGGGATGATCTGCATAAACGATTTTATCGCCGATACGTTGCTCCAGCCAATCGTCGTGATCTCGTCCATGTACTCCAGGAAGAGTGGGCAGCCATCCAACAGGCCCACATCAGACGTCTAATCGCGTCCATGCCCAGGATATGCCAATCGCTGCTCCATACCTTGATACCTCACATTCATGCTTGTCCCCAATAATGAACTAAAGCGGGCCACAGAGGTAGGCAACCGCCTACTGTCCGAAAAGAGAGCAATGGAACAGATCTTCATGCGAAAACATGGGGAACTTTTAAAGTCAAGTGTTTGAAAAAGATCTTCAGGTCCCATTCAACTGTCACTCCATTGACATGTTACAGCGGAACATTTATGTTGTTTTCTTCCAACATCTTCAAGATCACAAGGTCCCGTTCAAGTGTCATCCCATTGACATGTTACACGTGACCTTCAGTGAAAGCGGAGACATTACAACCATCCCCTCGTGGGTACAGTGAGAGAGGAGACATTACAACAATCTCCTCATGGGAACAGTGAGAGATTAAAAATTACAACCATCTCCTCGTGGGAATAGTGAGAGAGAAGACATTACAACCAACTCCTCGTGTGAACAGTGAGAGATGAGACATTACAACCATCTTCTCATGCAAACAGTGAGAGAGGAGACATTACAACCATCTTCTCATGCAAACAGTGAGAGAGAAGACATTACAACCAACTCCTCGTGTGAACAGTGAGAAATGAGACATTACAACCATCTTCTCATGCAAACAGTGAGAAATGAGACATTACAACCATCTTCTCATGCAAACAGTGAGAGATGAGACATTACAACCATCTTCTCATGCAAACAGTGAGAAATGAGACATTACAACCATCTTCTCATGCAAACAGTGAGAGAGGAGACATTACAAATATCTCTTCGTATGAACAGTGAGAGATGAGACATTAGAACCATCTCCTGATGGGAATATTGAGAGAGGAGACATAAAACCCAACTCCTCGTGGGAACAGTGAGAGAGGAGACAATACAACTATCTGCTGGTGGGAACAGTGAGAGAGGCGACACTACTACTATCTCCACGTGGGAACAGTGAGAGAGGAGACATTATTTAAAAAAAAAAAAGAAAACCCCATGGGAACAGTGAGCAAAGACTGCTCCGAGATTGCATCCGAGTACACATGGGAGTACCCAATATATTGGGATGTTGATCGTAACAACAAACCATTCCTCCTTCCTCGCTCTCTTTCTTCCTTCCCCTCCTACTCCTCCTCCTTACCTTTTCGCCACCCTCCTACTAACGTCCTCCTCCACTTCCACATTTTCCCCAACTTCCACATTCTCGCCTTCACTTCAACCTTCTCCTCGTCTCCTCAGCTCTCCCTTCTTCTCCACCCCTCCTCCTCCTTCTTCTAATACAGTACTTCTTCCTCCTGCTTCACCTTCTCCTTCCTCCGCCTCCGCCTCATCCGTTTTCTTCCTCTCCTCTCCTACTCCTCCCTCTCCACTCCTCCTCATCCACCACCACCTCCTTCTTCTTCTTCTTCTTCTTCTTCTTCTTCTTCTTCTTCTTCTTCTTCTTCTTCTTCTTCTTCTTCTTCTTCTTCTTCTTCTTCTAGCAACCTATAACGTATAGGCACATACATGTAACGCGTAAGTTATAAGGAATCAAATTACCTCAGGATAGGCAAGGCGACCGCTGATATTATACATCGGCCCGCGCAGGACCTCAGTGGTGGCATTTGCCCCTGGTTGAGTGTCTCTCCAGTCTTGTAGGCGAACGTAATGGCCCAGTGCCGTTACACCCATCACCAGTTTGTTTCCTGGCACACCAATTTGTTTCCAGTAGGTTATACTTTCATGCTGCGAATCAGTAAAGAATACATTACCATGTTCCATCATCCCTGTGAAGTAGTAGAGGTCAGAATGTCAGAATGGATAAGACCGCTCACTCTTAAACTTCCGGTGTACTGATGTTCAACCCCTACACGGGTCAGCTGTACTAACATGTTGACTTCTCGTCCTTGACTAGGTACGTAAATTGCAAGTGCCTCAGATGTCGGGGTGGATTCTGGATGTGCCTGATGGTAGGAGCACTGGCAATTGGGAAGCTAATCAACACGCAACCTGCACTCCAGTGAACTAGAAGTAGGAGTACGTGTATGTATGGACTATGCTGAAGTTCAAAACCATTGAACGTTCAAAGGAAGTCAAGTAGTGGTGGCAACAATGACAAGACATAGGGACATTTGGTCGAGTTGATGGTGTCCGCCATACAGCCATAGGTTGTTGGGTGTCAAGATCAAGCCACTCTAGTGGTGGCAACAATGACAAGACATAGGGACATTTGGTCGAGGTGGCAACAATGACAAGATATAGGGACATTTGCTCGAGGTCGCAACAATGACAAGATATAGGGACATTTGCTCGAGGTCGCAACAATGACAAGACATATGGACATTTGGTCGAGGTGGCAACAATGACAAGACACAGGGACATTTGTTCGAGGTGGCAACAATGACAAGACATAGGGACATTTGCTCGAGGTGGCAACAATGACAAGACATAGGGACATTTGCTCGAGGTGGCAACAATGACAAGACATAGGGACATTTGCTCGAGGTGATGGTGTCCGCCATACAACCATAGGTTGTCGGGTGTCAAGATCAAGCCACTCTAGTGGCTTGTGGAAACAAAAATAATGATAGTTTGCTCGCTCAATACATCGTATCAGAGTACAATCAGTTATAATTATTCACAGAACCCACAAATAACCGATTGCCCAATTTACTGTCTGGTATATTTAGGTAACATCACAACATAAATGATTAAAGCTTTACAAGAATTTGGACTAGGACAAGTCACCAGACTGCTGAACAAATCATATGATACTGGAGATATACTTTCTGAATTATGTAACTCTGTGTTTATTGCAATCCCAAAGAAATTAGGAGCCTTGGAATGTGATCAACATAGAACAATTAGTATAATGAGTCACATCACAAAGATTTTGCTACGAACTATCATGCAAAGAGTGAGGAAGAAAATACAACCTGAAATAGAGGAAGAACAATGTGGGTTTGTAGACGGAAAGGGTACACTAAATGCTGTGTATATGCTGCGGACAGTTATGGAATGTGCTATAGAAGTAACCAAGGATATACACCTTTGCTTTATTGACTACACACAGGCTTTTGATAGAGTTAAGACATGTCAACATATTAGATATGCTTGCAGATCTACAAATTGATGGGAAAGACATTAGACTTATAAAAATCATATATTGGATACAACAAGCTTCCATAAGGATTGATAATGAAGTGGAACAATATAAACCTATTAAGAGAGGTGTTAAGCAGGGATGTCTAATGTCTTCAGATATTTTTCTCCCTATACAGTGACAATATTTTCAGAAATGTAGAAGATATAAATGGAATCAGCATTGGAGGACGAAACATCAATAACATTATATATGCAGATGATGCAGTATTGATTGCAGACAATGCACAAGATCTACAACAATTAGTAGACGCGGTTGTGGTACAGAGTGAGCAGCTGGGGTTGGAATTAAATTGTAAGAAGACACAGGTTATGGTCGTCACTAGGAAGAACGAAGTACCACAATGTAATATACAGGTAAAGGGAATATTCTTCAACAAGGGAATCGGTACAATTATCTCGGAACAGTCATAACATTTGAAGGGAGATGCCTTGAAGAGATTAGAAAAAGAATCGCCATGGCGAAAGTAGCCTTTAGCAAGATGAAAAACATTCTGACCAATAAAAAGATGTCAATTGAAACGAGAAAAAGAGTGTTGAGGGGAAACATAGAGCCTGTTCTTTTGTAAGGATGTGAAATTTGGGCAATGAGCAGTCAAGCTGAAAAACATCTGATGGCTAAAGAAATGTGGTTTCTGAGGAAAATGCAAAGCACACCATGGGCAGACAGAAAAACCAATGACCAAGTACTACAGGAGACAAATGAAAATCGTAGATTGATTAGAGAAATTAGACGTAGACAGTCAAACATTTTTGGACATGTTATGAGAAGAAATGGATTGGAGTGACACTTAGTGACAACTGGCAAGTTCGAAGGGAACAGACCAAGAGGAAGACCGAGAGGAAAATGCCTGGATGGCTTGGCCACATGGCATGGACGAGACAGGAACACTGAGCTGATCCACGAAGCTGGTGATCGAGTGAAATGGCGAGTCATGACCGCCCACGCTTTCCGGTATGGCACATGATTATCTGATATTTAGGTGCATGATATATTGGTGTTACTTGACATCTGAAGTAAACTATCCAGGTCGGGGACGGGATCGTGCGGCATGGGCAACACATGGTCTCTACAACTAAGCCTAGATCAAGTTCAACTCCAGTATAACTCACTACAATTTCATAATTCATCATATGACATGCCGATAAGTGTGGGCGGTCATGTTTCGCCATCTCTTCGATCACCATAGTCGTGGATCAGCTCAGTGTTTTTTCTCGACCATACCGCTTGGCCAAGCCATCCAGGTATGTACTTCTCTGCCTTCCTCTTGTTCTGTTCCCCTCGATCTTGCAGTTGTCACCAAGATGTCCAATTTATTTCTTCTCCTAACGAGACCTAAAAATGTTGACTGTCTGCGTCTAATTTCTCTAATACGTTTACGGTTGTCATTTGTTTCTTGGTCATTGGTCTTTCTGGCTGTCCATGGTATCCTTTGCATTTTCCTCCAAACCACATGTTCACAGCCATAAGATGTTTTGCAGCTCTATAATTAAGACTAAGTATGAATCTAGTAAAATATCGATAATTAGGCCTATTTGTAGCTCTATTCCTGGTTCCCGCCAGGGGTTGTAGTTATGCCTGTATTGAAACACCATGTGAACAAACGAACGAACTAACTTTATTTTCAAAGGCTTAAGAATTGGGCACGCAGGTCTGTCTGGCATTCTACCCTTCTATCATTCTCTTTCATACATTATGTCATCTACACATCATTCGAGGTTAACTGAGAACAACAACAATATAAAATATATGCATTGTAAAGGCATGGAAGAAATGCAAAAATCACTACTACATGACTCAATAAAATTAATGAATGATGTGGCAGTTGTTATTAGCTTCGGGGAACAAACTGTCTACCAAAAGAGGACTGACTATTACACTAGGGTTTTATTAGTGTTATTCGTCTTCTTCTTCTCCATGTTTTCATTTTTTCATTATTATTCGGTGGGGGGGGGGGGGGGGGGGTTAATCCGTACTGAGATAGTGTACGAATAATTTGAGATTATATGCATAGGGATTGCTGGTGTCTTTTATTTCTTGTGGAAGATTGTTCCACAGCAGTGACAATGGTCAAGACGGCTATGTGCTAGTATACTTAGCTGCATGTGACCCGGTGCATCCTGCAGACTTACATATCATATGAAGTAAATAGATGAATCATATTGAGGCTGACATACAAAACGCACAAGTAGCGACTGAAACTGTTGAAGTGCTAACTAGAACCTCCACTTGTGTATGGATGTGAAACGTTGACAGTGAGCAGATAGGCTGAAAACATCTCCTGCAGTGGGAAAGTGGTTTCTGGAGTCAATGCAAAGAATACCACGGACAGACATAAAAACCCAATGAGCAAGTCCTACAAGAGGCAAATTACAACTGTAAACTGATTAGAGCAATTAGACGTAGACAGGCAACATTTATTTCTTGGACACGTTATGAGAAGAAGTAACCTTGTAACAAGTGACAAGATTCAGTGGAAGAGAACAAGGGGGAGGTAAAGAAGTCAATACCTGGATAGCTTGGCCTCGTGTATTAGTCGCGACAAGAATACTGAGCTGATCCACGACTCTGCTGATTGTGTGAGATGGTAAAACATGACCTCTAACGCTTACAGACATGACACATTATGATGATGGCTATTCGATAGTGAGACATTCGTTAAGCCTACAGTAATCACAGAGTGGCAGAGAAGACATTATGGTGTTCGATTGTGGGACATTCGTTATGCCTACAGTAATCACAGAGTGTCAGAGAACACATTATGTCCGCATGATCCGTATGCCATACATGCCATTTGATTTCTTCAGTCGCAATGAACCTCAGCATTTTCCGATTGTTACGCCAATTCTTGGCAAGTTTACGTTCAGTAGTTTGCCATTGCTTTCTGAACGGCTGGCATCTATACCATAAATATAATTAAAGCAAGGGAGTAGCATATACTGTATGTATTCAGCTAACAATCACCGATTTCTCATGTCCTCGGAGCGTCATAAATTAGGTATCCGAAGACCTTCTCCAACTGTGACGGAATTTTTATTTCATTGTCTGGCTTTTAGACTCAAGCATTGTCCATAAACTTGCTACTACTTCTAGTGCAATGATATAATTTGTGCGTGTGGATTAGCTTTCTCTTTACCAGTGCCATCAGACTCTTTGACTTCAGAGGTAATTATAATTTACGTCCGCACTTCATGGATGAGAAGTCAACATGTTAGTCCAGCTGACCGATATAGGGGTTGAACCTGCTACCTCGGCATCATTACACCAAATGTTGAAGAACCGGCGCACTTATCTATTCGGCCGTGCCGACCTGACACTGTTACGTGTAGTAAAAGGTCTGCCTTCCATTGAAGGCTGACCGGGATGTGATAAGCTGATCTAAATGGGCCAGCTAGAATGGAGGTAACATCACAACAGTAGTTCTACGTCCTTCAAAACATCCAGGGATTAACCCGGCCATCAAATGCCTGAAGCAATCGGATGTGTCGGCCAAAAGGCGCAAATGGCGCAGCTCTGCTGCAAACAGGGACAAGGCAATTAATCCAATTCAAATATCCCAGACGAACGAAGAAGGCGAAGACATTGTTAACATACTTACCATATTACGGCGTGAATAGATTCTTGGGTTGCCAACAAGAGGACCGAGAAACGATGCAATGTTCTCTGATACCAAATCTTGGCTCTGTACAAAAACATAATCCAAGTACCTGGAACATAATGAGACAAGACATCAACACGGCAGGCTAATCTTGCCAGTCTCCATTAATTAGTCGCATAATGTTACGAATTAAAAATATAACTAACGAACGAACGAAATTTATATTCAAACGGTTAAGAATTGGGCACTGTCAGAGTCCAGAAAGGAGACGTTGATGCAGTGACATAGTTACGCCCGCCAGGCGACTTAGCTCCCAGTAGGGACGCAGTAACTTCGTTACGCCGCCAGGCGAATAGTGGTTACCGGCCTGCAAGACTGCTGGCTGACAAGCGACCAGCGGTCAAGCAAGGACGACGCTAAACGCACGCATGCCTCGTGACGTCACCTGAGGTGAGAGGCGAGTTGCGAGTTAGCGGCAGACAGCCCTGGGACTTCGACTCGGACAGACGTGTGCAGAGAGAAAGGCGTTGTGTGGTATCTGTACTGAAAGTCGAGTGTCTGGACATCTTGAGTGAGACTTGTGAGCTGTATGTAAGTGTATTGAAGTATCGAGTATATATTGTTGTGATCATCGTTCTGTATTTGATATGTGAATAAATCCATAGAACGGTGTGTCGTTGAGTCTTACGTCAAATCACGTTGTACTTGTACTGTCCCACACTGTTAGGTTAGCGAGCCAAGTTTAAGACCCTGACAAGTGTGGACGTGGTGGTACTCGTCCGGCTTTAAAATGAACGTGTTTATGTGAGTAGCGATTTAAAACTAGAGTTTGTGAACGTAAAATATTTGTCAAACTTTATAGTACATGTATTGTGATCATGGAAGGCTCATTTTGATTATTAACTACATTGTTTAAACATGTGCAAGACTATTTGTAAACGTACAGTGCATACATATTGTTTGTTCTTGTAAACGTATAAAACATTTGTGATTTGTGAACATTGTCACCGTTTTGACCTTGTCGACATTGTGATCTTGTCGCCATTTTGACCTTGTCGCCATCTTGTAAACTTGATGTCTATGTCCTTACTGAATGTCATCTTGATGTAAGTGATGTGTCATCAGTGTTGTAGAGTGTTGAGATACTTGTAGATTGTCTTTGTGAATTGAGTTGTCGGAAGCAAAAAGTTTGGAAAGAAAGTGACTTGTGTTTTGGAAAAAAAAATTGTTGACAGACAAACTTACGACCTACAACTACACTCAACGCCATACAAACCTAATCAACACTTAGTGACAAGCAGGCACACACCAACAAATAGACGCTAATTTATTTTCCTCCAAAATAAAGCAGGTTTTTCCGTACCATCCGAAACCTTGCCGTAGAGGTCATTTGTGTTCTCGAAGTAACGACCCTACAGTTCCTAGCCCGATTTCCAACCATTCTTCACCGCACCAAGGGCACTTAAGTATATTTTTCTTTTTCTATACTTTAAGGAAGCAATTTGAGGCACGTGTTGTCAATAGAAGTCAATTGTAAATTGTTTATTACTAACCACTTATAACATATTTTGTGTGGCTGGTATTTCATTGACATTTTTCATCATGTCTTCATTATTTGATTTCATTGATATGGGGATAAAATTACATTTGACAGGTGATGAATTGACAAAATGGAGTGAGAATAAATACTCTGAATACCTACTAGTACAGGAGAAAACTGCTGAACGCGATGAAAGAGCGGCTGAAAGAGCATTAAAGCAGGCAGAGATGGCTGCAAAGACAAAGCAAGTAGAGGCAGAAACAGCTTTAAAACAAGCAGAAGTAGAACTGGCTGCAAAGACAAAGCAAGTAGAGGCAGAAACAGCTTTAAAACAAGCAGAAGTAGAACTGGCTGCAAAGACAAAGCAAGCTGAACTAGATGGTGCACTGAAAAAGGCTGAGATAGATAGTGAACTTAAGAAGGCAGAAATAGCAGCTCAGAGTAAGAGAGAAGAACTGGAGTTACAGTTGAAAATAAAACAACTTGACACTGAGACTGCCATTAACAAAGAGTCTAAGAAATCTGAGAGACTGGAGAAAGAAAACCAGTATAAGAAATATCAAGGTATTGTACGTAATTATACCTCGGGTGACTGCATCGCAGCCTTTACCCAAAATTTTGAAACTTTAATGGAACATTACCAAGTTCCACTGTCTGAATGGAATATCGTTTACATGAGGATTTTGTCAGGGGAACCTCTTAAAGTCATTGAAACCATCCCCAAAGACCTCAGAAAAGATTACCATTATCTGAAATCTAAGATTATGGCACATTTTATGTTAGACGAGGCAGGTTACAGAGAACAATTCAGTAAGTTGAGCCCAAAACCGACTCAAACGTTCTCTGATTAACTCTGCTTAGTCCGAGATATATTCACCAAATGGACTTCAGCAGCTAAAATTGACAAAAATTATCAGAAATTAGAAGATCTGATCATTAGAGACAAAATTGTATCATCTATTCCTTCAGCATTTTCTAAATTCTTGTTAGAGAATGAATGCACTAGTGTGGATGAGATTGAAAGACGGGGTTCGGCGTACTACACAGCCAACAAACATTGTTTTGCCACTGAAGCTACTGACATTAACTTTGTAGCAGCGGCTAACTATGACAAACCCTACAGTAGGCAGAAACTTCAAAGGCCTACCTCTGAGAAGTTTAAGCATTGTATTCACTGTAAATTTTCACATCATCCGGGTGAAATGTGCGATAAACACCCAGATTATCAGACTTACCTGCGAAACACGGTAAACAGACTAAATAGTGAACGTACATCTTTCAGAACTCTACGTAAATGTTTTCTCTGTAAGGCGCACGGACACCATCGAGTAGATTGTAAAGGTAAACAAATGTACAACAAAGCAAATGTCGCCGTGCTTGATGGTTCGTCGTCAGACGAAGAACAGCCAGAGAAACACCCTGTGAACTCAGCACAGGCTTTTGACATATTTAGCGCAAATAAATGCGCTGTTTGTAACACCTTCTATGAAGATGGTATTTTAACATGCGGTCACACCATCCCTATTGCCAATGAAGAAGCTAATTTGGTAGTAGACTCAAAAGGCAAGATAATCATCCATCACGGATATGTGAATGGCAAGTCAGCTACAGTCCTTCGTGACACAGGGAGTTCACTTATTGGGCTAAAGAGAACGTTCATAAGGCCTACAGACTATACAGACAGGCACGTAACATGCAGAACATTCTCAGGCAATATTGAGAGATACCCATTAGCTTGGGCAGATATTGAAACACCTTTCCTCACTGGGAAAGTAAAGGTCGCTGCATTAACAAACCCAGTGTGTGATGTATTTATTGGAAATTTACCAGAGGTGATTGATAAACCTCATGACATAACATCTCTATGTATTGATGATACCATGACATCACCATCCAATGTCATTGAAAATGTCACACCACCTATTGATTGTATTGTAAATGTAGCTAATGTAGCACTAAGTTCTCATGACATCATTGATAACATTGTTCCATCATCATCTGATATCATTGAATGTGTGAACGTAGTAACGAGATCAACTGCTAGAGTGCAAGATGAAAGTAAGCAAACTGAGGCTATACAACTGCTTAGCCCAGAATCACTACCTACTAAAACCATGAAGGAAACATTTGTAACAGCTCAAAAAGCTGATCCTTCATTGTCAAAATACTTTAATCTGATCGGCCAAAAGCCAAAGGTAACAAAGAATGCAAAATGGCAATTTGCTATGAAAAATGATATACTCACCAGGTATTACACCAAAGGTGACAATACAACAGAGCAAACTGTTTTGCCAAGAAATTATCGCAAGCAAGCCTTACATCTTGCTCATGATATACCTCTTGCAGGGCACATGGCATACGTTAAGACCAGATCAAGGTTATTGACACAGTTCCATTGGCCAAAATTTTGCAATGACATTAAAGAATATTGCAGAAGTTGTGACACCTGCCAGAAACTGGTAAAAAAAGGAAAAAACCCACAGGCAAAGTTACAAGTTACTGACTTAGCCAGTCGACCTTTTGAAAAACTATCTGTTGACATAGTGGGCCCTCTTAATCATACAACAACTAAAGGGAATAAATATATTCTAACTGTCATTGATCAATGTAGTCGCTGGCCAGAAGCGATTCCGCTAAAGAACATTACTGCCAATGATATAATGGAAGTTTTTTTCCATATTTTTTTCTAGGATAGGTTTTCCAGATACTATCCAATCTGATAGGGGCACTCAGTTTATTGCCGCATCTACCCAAGCTTTCACCAAAATGTTGGGAGTAAAACAGTGTTTCAATTCCCCTTACCATCCTCACAGTAGTGGAATTGTGGAAAAATTTAACGGGGATCTAAAGCACATGCTTGCCAAAGTAACGCAAGAGCACCCCAATAACTGGGATGTATATCTACCAGCTATTCTTTTTGCTTATCGCGAGGTACCTCATTCTAGTACCGGTTTCTCTCCTTTTGAACTTATCTATGGTGCCAAACCACGCGGCCCATTGACCATTTATCACCAAATGTTAACTGATTCTACTCCAGTACTTAAACCCATATCATCATACGTATATGTCACATCATTGCGTGAAAGAATCATCAAATCTTGTGTTATTGCAAAGAATGCACTAAAACTATCTGGTGCTACTTATAGACAGTATGCTGACAAAGGTAACAGGACGATAACTTTGACAACTGGACAGGACGTTCTTCTTCTACTACCTAGTGACAGACACCTATTGACTGATTCTTGGCAGGGACCTTTTAAAGTGACGAGACAGATTTCACCTGTAGACTACGAAATCCTCATAAAAGACAAACATAAAATATTTCACATAAATATGCTAAGACCATACCACAACAGAGAAAACGAACAAGACGATACGACAGCTTGTACAGTGATAATAGATCACGAAGACGACGATGCTAGTGACGAGATTCCAACGCCTGCATTAGACACGACAAACTGCTTGAAGGAGATCAAAATCAACCCAAAGTTGACTCAAGCAGAGACAGACAGTTGCAAACAGCTTATACAGCAATACAACACCATCTTTTCCAACAACCAAGGACAAACAGAATTAGTACAGCATCACATCACACTCACATCAAACACACCCATAAAATGCAGACCATACACCATTCCATTACATTACAAAGAACATTTACACCAGGAAATCATCAACTTAGAGAAAAACAACATCATAAGACGATCCCAGTCAGACTTCTCATCTCCAATGGTGATTGTACGAAAAAAAGATAATACAATAAGACTGTGCATTGACTATAGGAAGCTAAATAAAATAACTGTTCTAGATTTGGAGCCAATGGCAAACACTGACGATCTTCTGACAGAACTGACAGACGCTAGGTTCTTTACGACGCTAGATATGACTAAAGGATATTGGCAAATAGCAGTAGACGAACAGAGCAGACATCTGACAGCATTTGCCACACCTTGGGGACTGTACGAATGGTGCAAACTTCCATTTGGGCTAGTCAATGCCCCTGCCACCTTCGTACGTATGACACGACTTCTTCTTGTAGACATTCCTAACATAATTTGCTATATAGACGACATCTGTGTTCACACAGAGACAATGACAGAGCACATTAAGACGTTAGAACAGACGTTTGAACGTATTAGACAGCACGGACTGACTGTAAAGCCTGCAAAAGTAGACATAGCCTACCAGGAAATAACTTTCTTGGGGTACAAAATATCCAATGGCTTTGTCATGACAGACGATAAAATTGTGTCCAAGATACTAAAACTCTCACTTCCGACTACTAAGAAACAAGTCAGAAGTTTGCTAGGATTAATAAACTATTACAGGCAGTTCATTCCTGATTTCTCTGAACTGACCGAAGTGTTTACTAATTTACTAACCAAAGACAAACCAGATAAAATTGTAAACAATGAATGCCTACAAATTGCATTCCGAAAAGTGCTATCATATTTTTCTGATAATAGTTTGAATAATCTCATCCTCAAATTCCCCAACCTTCGTTTACCTTTCAGATTGCGTACAGATGCTAGCTCCGTGGCGATTGGAGCAGTCTTGTTGCAGGAGTACAACAACATACTCCATCCCGTTTACTTCGTATCCAGAAAACTAAAGCCCAGAGAACGGGCGTGGTCCATCCCTCAATTGGAAGCCCTAGCTTTAGTGGTAGGTATAACCAAATTGTCCAGATTTCTTCTAGGACGTCACTTTATCGTAGAATCTGACAGCAGCCCGTTACGGTTTATAAATTCAGGAGTACCTTCAAATCATATGGTAGCGCGTTGGTCTCTTAAGCTTTAAGATTATAGCTTTGAGGTTCGACATATTCCAGGCAGAACCAATTCGATTGCCGATCTTTTGTCCCGTTGTCCGACCGACCCAGTAAGCACCAATGTCTGAGTGCAGTGTGTGCAAATACACTCAGACCGACACAGCCATTATCGAGTGAATAATTGTTTTTCTACTCACAAAAAGCTGTGCATTGTCTACAATATTGTGATAGGGATTACCCCCATTATAAATAGTGTTCTTATTTTGCTAGTTCATGGAGTGATTGTCCTGTATAATTGTGTAGTGTGTGGTAGAAAGCGAACTTTATTAATTGTATATACCAAGAACAATAACAGTGTCAAATTCGCGCACGAACTTACCTTAAGCGAACTGTCCAAGTTGACAGTGACATCTGCTTGTGAATCATTCCATTTTAATGACGAGTAAGAATGTGTAAACTGAACATTGACAGCTACTCCACTGCAGTGAACCGAAATCCATAATGTTCGGTAGTGAAACATCTAACATGAACATTCAATCGTAATCCAGAAGGTTTTGTGAAACATCTAACACATGAACTGTGAGAAAGGTACTTTCCGTAACTACATCAAACCGGAACAAGTGTGTTCTACAAGTTTCAACATCAGCTGATTTTAATGTTCGTGTGTACTTCCGGATTAGTTAGAAATTTAGAGTAAAATTAGCAGACGACAAATAAAAGTTCAAATATCTATGACGATTCTAAAATCTGTAAGAATCTATAAAATGAAATACACGAATTGTGTGTTTATTTATTTATGTAGTGTAATCTTAGAATCATATCTTGATTAATGTATTCATATTACCGACTTTTTCTCGTTAATATGAAGAAACGTCAAGCGATGACACTAAGAAATAAAATAATTATTGTAAATTATTGTATTTCATGAATGTTAAAATTATTTCCCTTTCATTTATTTGTTATTACATCCTTACACAAAGGGCCATAATTTGAAATGTATATTCTAATATGTTGTGTAGAAATAGCCAAGTGTTGCCAGACTATTGACACAACAGGTAGACATCTACTAGCATGGCAGAGGGTTGCCGACATTGCAGACCAACACGAGAGCTACTGACCAAATAAGGGCAGGGTTTAAGCGTTTTATACGACTTATATAAAGTCGTATTTCAGTCTAGCTAGATGGTTTTTGTTTCAAGAACCATATTATTAGGTTTTTATCTATTTGCTGCGAGGTAGATGCGTGAAGCTGGAACTACCGATCTGACTGGGTCACTTATGCAATTGAGGTAATCAGCCATCGAGATGATGAAACCTGACAAGTGTTAAAGGTTGAACACCACATGTCGTTGAATGCAACTTCCACTTTTTATATATTTCGATGGCATATGTGTATGTATTTGCATTTGATAGAAATGTACATAACAATAGAAGGGTCGACTCTGACAAGGTTTAAATATTAACCCATTATGTATATATATGATACATGAAAGATGACATCTTTCATGAATTTGCCGGGGGAGCGTGTCAGAGTCCAGAAAGGAGACGTTGATGCAGTGACATCGTTACGCCCGCCAGGCGACGTAGCTCCCAGTAGGGACGCAGTAACTTCGTTACGCCGCCAGGCGAATAGTGGTTACCGGCCTGCAAGACTGCTAGCTGACAAGCGACCAGCGGTCAAGCAAGGACGACGCTAAACGCACGCATGCCTCGTGACGTCACCTGAGGTGAGAGGCGAGTTGCGAGTTAGCGGCAGACAGCCCTGGGACTTCGACTCGGACAGACGTGTGCAGAGAGAAAGGCGTTTTGTGGTATCTGTACTGAAAGTCGAGTGTCTGGACATCTTGAGTGAGACTTGTGAGCTGTATGTAAGTGTATTGAAGTATCGAGTATATATTGTTGTGATCATCGTTCTGTATTTGATATGTGAATAAATAAACTGCTTGGCTTGTGCTAGATATATGCTAGTAGGTGCTAGGTTGCTATCTAGATCCTATGTGGTAGAGCCTCGCCTAGCATATAGATTCGTGCCTAGGTGCTAGGCAGCTATCTAGATCCTATGCGGATAGCATATAGATTCGGGCCTAGGGGCTAGGCTGCCATCTAGATACTATGTGGTAGAGCATCGGCTAGCATATAGATTCGGGCCTTCCAAGATATAGAATGGAGTCTGCACGGCACGTTCCATTGCGCGAATTCTGCCCACCTCCATATTGTTGTTTCTACGACAGTTGCAGACTCTCCATCTTCGTCGGTAGTCTTTGTGGTGCTGTGTAGACCTACTAGTTTTCAATTTCGTGGTGTAGAGTCGGAAAAAAGGCAGTGCACACTGCGAATCCCTACGACGGTTGCAGTCTCTCCATCTTCCTTGGTAGTCTTTTTTTTTTGGCGCTGTGTAGACCTACTAGTTTTCCATTTCGAGATGTAGAGTTGGAAAAGAAAGCCGTGCACACGGCAAACCCCTACAACTGTTTGCGAGATGGACTTTGTACGAGGAGGGTGTACCCCCCACTTTGTGTACGAACAATTTCGTGTTGCCCAGGCCGAATACGATAGCCGGGCAGAGAAGCACGAGTTGGTAGATCTTGGGGAGCTCGAACGGCAGGCTGCCGAGTGGAAGGGCCCGGCTACTATCTTGGGCCATATTTCGCGCGAGACGGCGGCGGCGTGGGTCTCCCCAGAGTATGCCGAGCTGTATGTTGTGGGTTGTGGTGGCGACTATTTGTTTTGCATTCCAGGTGGGTTTGTGGCCTCCTAGACATGCCGCCCAAGGTATTCTATTTGCAAATGGCTGCTAGCACGACCAGGCGAGCCTTCTTTTTCTGTGGTGTGGTTCGAATATCGCCGAGGCGGCAGAACATTGGGGAATGCATTTTCTCGAGCTCGGTGGGTCCACCAAGTCTGGCAACTTCTGCGGCGAGATAGTGTCCATACACAGGGGTTTCTACGTCTGTAGACGGCTCGTCTTCTGCGTTGGTTGGGGAAAGAAACAGGACTATGCGTTGTGTGCCTTGGAAAGTCCCTACGGAATACCGCCGACACAGATACACCCCAGCTGGAAGATCTGTAGGCTTCGATGTATCCTTTGCCTTGGGTGGGGGGACCTGTGCGAGTGTGGCCTGGAGCTCTTGTAGGCGTGGTGCCTGTTCGTCGGCTACACTCGCTATCTGTTGGAGGAGTGCTAGCTGTTCGGGTTTTGGGGTGCGGACGACTTGGATTTTGTTCCAGTGTATCTCTCGACTTTCTTCGTTGTAGAAGGTACTGGCTGGAAGTACATCGATTTCCAGCTTGGAGATCCCCTTCGCTCCAATGGCTGGGAGCCAGAAATTTGTGCGGTTGTAGCAGTCTATACGACGCTCGAAACAATTTTCGGTTGCGGCGAGAAGTTTCTCCAACCCTCTGGTGGCCCATACAGCGCAGGGTGTAGTTTCCCCATCTTTGCACACAACTACTCTGGGGAGTGTTTGCCCCTGTCGCCTATACCCGAGGATTTCCAGGCGGCCCACCATCGCGGAAAGTTTCGCTGTGTCTCCTTGCAGTCCCCGTTCCACCTCCTCGTATATATGCTTCTTCCTTTCTTTGTATAGCCCGCTAGCTGTTGCATATTGGCGTAGTCGTTCGAGTTCTGTGGCTCGTCTCTGTACTTCCGCCTCCTGCTCCTCCCACATGCGACGGCGCCAGGCTTCGGCTGCTGCTGCATCTTTGATTTGTAGGAGACGGTCTTCGCGGGCTCTGGTCGAAAGGAGCGAGACAACACGTTCTTGGGCGATTTGGGGTACCTCCTCCAGATCGTAGGAGGATATCTCCACACCAATTGCATGGCACTTCTTGCTCCTCCAGGTCCAGGAAACGGTTGGGGTCTCTGGAAATATGGTCTGGAGGGGCGGGCCGTTGGGGTGGAGCGCTGTTGGTCTCTTGCTGGCGGCTAGGATGGTTTTTGCATCTTTGTCCTTGGCATAGCAGCGGAGAGGTGCGAGCTCCACACCCGTCTCGGCTTTGGCCTCTAGAATGTCGAGCCGAAAGATTGGGCAAGCGCGAAAGCCAAAGTCTGCTGCTGCCCACAGTACCGCCCGCTCCCAGGTTGCATCGTTGTCGACCTTTTCCTGGGTGGGACGGATTCGAACACCCGATAGCCGTCCGGTGGTGGTGTGGGCGTACCACCCCACATAGATTTCCCCCTGTGGTCGGTTGGCCAGAACCAAGCAGCGGTCGAGACATGCAGCAAGTTTTTCCCATTGTTTGGCTGGTGGTTGCACAACAAACAATCCATCCGTTGGCGGCGAGACCAAGGCTAGCGCTTCTTGCAGGACTTCGGTGGCGGTTGTTGCCGACAGAGCGCGCCCGCGGCAGGCATATAGGGACACTTCGATACGGGTGCAACCACGTGCTTGGGTGTCTGGATGTTGGAATGTTTGGCGGAGGTGTTGGTTGGGACAGTCGGCATAGTCTGCTAGATGTCCACCAAACGATTCGCGGATTTCGCCAGCCTCGAAGTTCGAGACGACTTTGTTGTATATCTTGGTGCGGGTCGTGTACCCATCCTCGCAGCTCTGGATCCAGGTACATACGTGTCGTCCTACACTGTTGGTATTGTCGAGAATTGTGGGCTTGTCTTCTCCTATGGCTGTGGCTAGGCTCCCCTGCTCGCGGAAGTCGTGGTTCGCACATAGGTATTCCACCAACGCCTGGCGATCGAGAACACCAGAGAAATCCTGGGTATAGTCGATGCAATAGAGGCCATAGCCGTGGACGTGTAGCAGGCGTTCGAAGCTCGGCAATTCGGCCAGTAGCTCGGCCATTGGAATTTCGGACACATCGAGTTTGGCTACAAATATGGCTGCGGGCTCTGTGTTGGGGTATATCTCTCGCCACTTCTGTAGGGCTCTACAGTTGGTATCGCTCTCTATCCTTGCGATGGTGGCTCGGATTGTTCCACCAGCGGTGGTGTTGTGGGTTCCAACGGTGTGGGCGATGGCAGTGTAGATGTGCCCGCGGGGGCTGCCATCTGGGGCTGTACCCAAGCTTTTGCTGGCGGCGGCGGCAATGTCTCCAACCACCATCTTTGCGCTACCATTCTCCCCCGAGGTGCAGCAAATACTTCCACCCTTGGACACACAGTCTTCGCGCCGTAGATAGCCGAAGGCATAGAGGTCGTCGACAAAGACTGGAAGTCCATCGAGCGGTTGGAGATGGGTGCGACCGAGGTTGCCCTCCAAGTAGTCGACTTTCGCAATGTCGGGTACGAGGTTGCTCTCGTAGGCGTTTTCGAGAAGAAGGTGGGGCGCTACGGCCTTTTCGGCGCGAAGACCCATACTCTCGAAAGTTGCTTGTATAGACATGGTTGCTTGTGCTATGGTTCTAGCGATTCGAACCTGTATACCGCATATGTCTAATAGGAGTGTCTCCAAGTGTAGCGGGCGTCTGGGGTGCCTCCTAGGTGGGTCGATACACCTGCGATGTGTACCTTGTGTAGCTGTCGAATTCTGTCCAACCCAGATCCCACCACAGAGGAGACGGTCGAGAGAGAACCGAGGAGGTGTGTAGAGGTTGCAATGGAGGTGCTAGAGGAGACAATCGAGGCGGCAGAGGCTACGGAGGAGACGACAGAGGTGTCGGAGGGGGCAATAGAGGTGGCACTAGAGATATATACACACGGGCACACACAGACACACACAGAGACAAGCACGCGGCCACACACAGACGCCTCGACACCCACCGACGCGCACAGAGCCAGGCACACACAGCCACACAGAGACACATAGGCACATACAGACGCACAGAGACACATAGGCATATACAAACACACAGACGCCTGGGCACAGACACACACAGAGACAGACGCGCACAGAGACCCACACAGAGACTCACATACACCACCACAGACACACCTAGGCACATACAGACACAGGCGCACACAGACAGGCGCAGGCAAACATACATATATACAAGGATACAGACAGACACAGACAGCGACCCACACAGACAGGCACAGACAGCCACACAGGCGCAGACAGGCATAGACAGACACCCACACGCAGACATACAGACACGCACATACAGACACGCACATACAGAAATACATACACAGACAGACAGGCACAGATATAGACATACAGACAAGCACAGACATACATACAGACAGACACAGACATACATACACAGACAGACAGGCGCAGACATACACAGACAGACGGGCACAGACAGACACACACAGACAGACACAGACAGACAGACAGACACAGACAGATAGACGCACTCATACAGACAGGCAAACACAGACGGGCACAGACAGGCACAGACAGACAGGCATACATACACAGATACAGACAGACACAGAGACATACAGCCAGGCACATACAAACACAGACAGACACACACACAGACAGGCAGACGGGCACAGGCAAGCACAGACAGACATACACAGACATACATACACAGACAGGCACAGACATACATACATACACAGATACAGACAGACACAGACAGCCAGACACAGACATCCAGACACAGACAGGCAGACACAGACAGACACACACACAGGCAGACACACAAAGACAGACAGGCATAGACAGACACACAGAGGCAGACAGGCACAGACAGACACACACATACAGACACAGACACGCACGCAGACGGGCACAGACAGGCATACAGACAGGCACAGACATACACAGACAGGCACACATACATACACAGATACAGACGGACACAGACAGCCAGGCACAGGCGGGCAGGCACAGACAGACACACACAGACAGACAAAATTCGGGCCGTTATTGTTCGTCCACGGTGGACACTTTTGTATTAATACCATTTCATTGGCACCTTGCCGTCCTGACAGACGATAGTTTGTTACATTGTGCTTCAACAGGGCATATATATTGGTATACAGGGTCAGGGAAACCCTAGAGAGCCTTGGGCAGTCACGCAGATCAAATTTGTGTCCAGCCAAACAAAAGTGTGAAATTACCACGCCGGGCCCAGATAAACTTTACCCCAAGACGAAAGTGTGAACTGGAATCTAAGCTTAACTCACGAAAATGCATAACACCTTGGAAACGCAGAGTGATTGACAAAGCGATCTGAAACAGACTCGAGAGACGCACAAGAGACGGGGGGATCAAAGGGTAAGGAGATAAGGGAACCTAAATCCTACCTGTAAAAAAATCTATCGCTTAGACCTTCTCAAATCATATTTGACTATTCGAATAATCAGGTAAAAAGCGATTTTAAATGTATATGATTCGTATTCTATCTTTAAGGGTATATGAATTTTCGTTTCTAATAACTATTCTGCTCCGTAACGACAGATTTGTGCAGACATTCACTGCGTCTGTTCGAGTCATGTTACTTCCCTGAAAACTTGTATTTTATCATTGTGTGTGTGTGTGTGTGTGTGCGCGCGCGCGCGCGTGTGTGTGCGTGCGTGCGTGCGTGTGTGTGTGTGTGTGGGTGGGTGTGGGTGTGGGTGTAGTGTCTTACTATATTCGTGTATCCTTACCATACAAGTAGCTAAGTAACGACTATATCTACATTTTCGTACTTTCAGTGCGTCTCTCTAATGCATAATTAATTCTAGGAGAGCAATTGTTTTCTCAGTTTGCTATGTATAATAGTATTACTATTTCATTCGTTATGCTATTATTAGGAATATGTTTCTATGCACATTTTTATGTTTCCATACATAAGTTTATGATATACGTTATATACTGTATGTATACGATGAATATTTATTGTGCTAATATTATGAGTAATGTTTGCTGAGCTTTTCAAGTAGCTTTCTTTAAGCTCATTATCTATTATTGTAGTAAGCTTCAGATTTAATGTTTCCCCATGGTGAATGTCATATGATAAAATCATGGTTGTTGTCATGGTCTTACAAATCTAGGAACAGGACTCGGGTTCAGGACAGGTAACAAACTCTAGGATATATCTTAATAGTCTAATTTATTCTCTGGCGAATAAGGATTTCGCCGTCAATAACAATATCACAGAGTTTACATAAATGCATTCACAAATCATTATACACATATCTATCAGAGCATAAATCTATCATTAATCGACTATATCTAAAGTCTGTGTCTTGTTCCCCTTAAGCTAAGCCAATTCTTCCTGTCTGCTGTCCAGTAGTCGTCTGGCCGCTGACGGGCGTCGGGTGAACACGGAGTATGACTGCCCTTGAGCTTCCCGTGCCAGTGGCCCTTGCACGCTTCTTGCGGGTTCCACCTGGGTCCACGACGCAGTAGGCCAACTGACCCCTGGTTCTCGAAGGCCCGAGATTGTTCGGGCACTCGAGCTAACGTGGTTCATTCCCTTGTTAGGGTTTCGGTCTTGTGGTTGTATCCCCTCTATATATCCCTCTATCTTTATAGGACTACTCCTTATGTGAGGTCTTGACAGGGTTCCCACGCCCCCGTTGTGGTGGGTTACTATACGTTAATTAGTCTGAACTAATTTTGTCACGAACTCACATGAAGCCCTGACATTCTGTGGCTGTAGTTTAGTGGATGGGAACTTGGTAATCTGTATCCTTGCACTATTAATTCATGTATAGTCCAGTACATCATTACATGGTGATTGCTGAAGAGCTCAACTCTCTTCCATATTCCTAAACCTGCTATTCGACCAAAGTTCTATGACGCTTTATGTTGTATTTACAACTGCGTCCTTCTCAAAGTATCTATAAGATACCAGAATAATGAACTATGTATTAGAGAGTTTCATCAAGACACATAGTCTTGGCTTATTCAGGAATACCTGCAAATCTTTCCCCTGCATGTGTATTTCGATACACTTTTACTCCCCTATGTTTTGTATAGTGCCCAATATATGATTACTTTTGTTTTCACCAAGTAACTACTTATGTTCTTGTTTGCCTGTTAGTGTGTCTACTCCCTTTTATTTGCTGTAATAAAGTGTATGTGCTTTACCTGTTAATATTTAGTTCTGTGAGTGTGTGTTTTACCTGATGTGTGCTATGTGTGTGTTTGCGGTGTGTAGTGTACTTCTAAGCGTCACGAGCTGGAATCTCCTTTATCATGAATCGCCATTTCTGCAACGCATGAATTGGATATTCGAGCGGTGATTCTCAGAATAACACTATTGTATCTAACACTAAACCTGTATAAAATATTTAGACAAGTGTTACAATTTACATCAAACGCAGACAAATTAAAAATGACTACATTTGCGCACAATTTGTGCGCTAAGTTTATCGCTCCTTCATTTAATTCATCCACGCTCTGATTCGTACATCTTTCATACAACATAGTTTTATGTTAAAATATACACGTTAGGTTAAGGTAAGTGTTGTCGCCCTTAGAAAAGGAAAAATTTGGCGATATATTTTGTTGAAATGCCATGTACTATCTGTACTGGTGATAACACAATGGTTTATAATTCAAATTGAAAAAGTGTTAGAAAGACATTTTTTGACATTAAACAGTAATGTATTTAACATGTATGATAGAACAATGAAAAAAAAATTGACATGTTCACATATTTTGTGCATATAATAATACAATAATTTATTAACAATCTAATTAAATTAAACTAATTAAATCCATCGACGATCCGTGTGTTGTCGTTCTTTTGTCCGTGTGTTGCCGTTTCTTTGTACGTGTGTCTCTATGATGCTGTTACAGTTCATAGGTAGCACATTGCTGTCACCGTTTTGTGTAGTTGTTTCGCACATGTCGTAATAGTAGTGGCATATAGTTGTGTCTCTGTTTAATGTTCTCTTCCGTTCGTTGTTGAAGTCCATTTAATTTCAATACCACACAAAGTTCGGAATGTTCACATTGTATAATTAGTTGCTAATTTGTCCAGTTGGTCAAATAGCCTCTATGTATTCATTTGACCGGCTTGGTGAATAATTTAATAGCCTAATAGAGTATCTAAACAAGTTTGATCGGCTTGGTGAAGTAAATTCGCCTTTCTTCATAGGGAAAGTTCATACTGCATCGTTTCTAATTACTGTGGCCTAATCTAACGTTTGTGGTCCTTTAAATTTAAATAATTCAATCTTTAGCATTGGCTGTCAATATACTCGCCTATTGATATTACTGCAGTTCTACGGTGTAGAGATACACAGAATTTGATGCATCAGATTAAAATATCAGACAACTATATCACAGCTTGTCATATGGCAAATGTTGGAGTGCATAGTGTCACTCTGATGGTGCATTGGGTAGTCTTGATAAAATATCGGGAATCAAGTTATCTTTGCCTTTGATGTGGTGGATTTCAAAGTCAAAATCCTGTAGCAAAAGACACCATCTTGCCAATCTGTGATTTTTGGGTTCGCCATTTCTAATGGCCAGCAGTCGCGAATTATCTGTGAAGACAACGAAGTGGGTGCCAAGAAGGAACTTACTTAATCGAAGAACACAGAAAACCAAACTTAAGGCTTCCAGTTCAGCTGTGGAATACCTTGTCTCGACTGCTTTTAACTTTCGGCTTACATACAAGATAGGATGTTTCACGCCTTCATATTCTTGCATTAGGCATCCCCCGATCGCGATAGCACTTGAATCTGTGGTTAATATAAATGGTAAATCAATGTTTGGTAATCTAAGGATGGGTGATTCAGAAAATATAGATTTCAATTTCCAAATTGTATCTTCCAAACGAATACTCTTACATAGTTTATTAGGTTGACTTTTTGTCAACAAATTTGAAAAAAATTGACGCGAATTCTGTCCAGTTTGGAATGAATTTGGCATCGTAATTCACGAGACCTAAAAGACTCCTGACCTGTTTTTGTAGTTGTAGGTACATTCAGGTTAAGGATTTTTGATACAATTCGGTCATCTGTGAGTAGTTTACCTTCTGCAATTCTATGACCTAAGAAGTCAATCTGTCTGTAAGCTATTTTAACCTTGGAAGGTTTGACAGTTAGACCAAAGACAAGAAGTTTACTGAAAACTTGTCGAAGTGTTTCTAACTGAGAAGTCATATATGTAGAGTGGACACAAATATCATCTATATATGACTGTACGTTTTTAATGCCATGCAATAAGAGTCTGGTTAACCTAACAAAGGTGGCAGGTGCGTTCTTCAGACCAAAAGGTAAATATCTCCATTCGTATAAGCATAAAGGTGTAGAAAATGCAGTTATATGCATTGAAGATGGAGATAATGGTATCTGCAAATATCCTTTAGTTAAATCAAGTTTTGAAAAAATATATGATTTGGCCATATTTAGTATAAGATCTTCACAACTATACATGGGTTCCGCGTCAGTGGTTGTTTCTAAATTAATTTTCCTGTAATCTATGCATAAACGGATGGTCAGATCTTTCTTTTTTACGAGTACGATTGGTGATGAGTACTCGGACATAGATTTTTGGATGATTCCGTTTTGTTCCAAATCTGATATTTCTTGGTCAAGGTTAGTCCTATAGTGCAGCGGAATTGAGTATGGTCTGCACTTGATAGGTGTCAAGTCTGTCAGGATGATGGAGTGAGTTATTTTGTCAGTATGTCCAGTTCGGTTAGAGAAAATTGTTTTGTAGTCATTGAGGAGAGATAGAATGTCTTGTCGTTGTTGTTGTGTCACAGTATCAGAGTTCTTTATGTCCTGTATTGTATCCTTGTCGTTTGCAACAGGTACTGGAATTTCTATGTCGTCTATGTCAGTCTGATTAATTACTGATGCTACTGTTTGTAAATTGTCTTCAATGTCACTGTCATCGTCGTCCAGAAGAATTGTCGCTATTGTATAGTCGTCTTCATCGTTTTTGTCGTCAGAAAAAATTGTCGATAATGTGAAGTTGTCTTCATTGTCTTTGCCGTCGAGAAAATTTGTCGCTGATGTAGAGCTGTCCTTATTTCCGCTTGTAGCAGTGTCGTTATAAAGTAATGTAGGTGCTATGCTTCTGTCTTGGTTGTCGTTCTTGTCAGTGTCGTTAGTGTCCCCTGTTTCCTCTGTCTGGTCATTTATGTCATTGTTCTTTCTGGAATAATATGGCTTCAACATGTTTTTAATTTACCATTTATCGAAATTTCGTAATCAACTTCAGAAATTCTTCTGGTGACTATATACGGCTCTTGCCGAGAGGTTGAGAGTAAATCTCTTTTGTCTAGTAATAACAATAATACCTCCTGGTTGGGTTGAAGTACAATGGTTCTTGCACCCTTATTGGCGTATTACCTATAGGTAAAACCTTTCTCCTGCAAAGATGTTCTGGCGATTATGCAGGATGTAATGATTTTATCTCTGGTGTTCGTCACCATATCATAGGTGGAAAGTGGTAACTAGGTGTCTACTGGTTCTGATATAATTTCTCTGTAAATAGAGAGGGGTCTTCTTGGATTTGCTCCATATATTAATTCAAAGGGAGAGAACCCAGTGCTCGAATGTGGCACTTCTCTATAAGCGAACATCACCGTTGGGAGAAGTGTGTCCCAATCGGCTGGATTTTCAGCTGTCACTTTCGCTAACATATGTTTTAAGTCCCCGTTTACTTTTTCGCAAATTCCATTCGCGGCTGGTCTGTAGGGGCTTGTAAAACATTGTTTTATGCCGAGTAACTTAGTTACTGCTTGAGTGGAATTAGAGATGAATTGTGTCCCTCTATCCGATATAATTTTCTCCGGAAAGCCAAAACGGGATAATATTTGCAAAAACACATCCGTCACATCTTTAGAGGAGATAGATGTTAGAAGGATCATTTCTGCCCACCTTGAACAAAGATCAACGAGTGTAAAAATATAACGGTTTCCTCTGTTTGAAATGTGGTTTAAAGGTCCCACTAAATCAACTGCAACTATCTGAAATGGTCTGGAGGCAGTTGTGGTCGCCTGTACTTCTGCAGTAGGGTTCTTCCCCTTTTTAATCATTTTCTGACAAATGTCGCAAGATTTACAATAATTTTTAATGTGCTGGCAAAATTTAGGCCAGTAAAATTGGCTCAGGACTCTAGCCCTGGTTTTCTGGTAGCCCATGTGTCCATCGAACGTTGAGTCATGGGCTATGTGAAGCACCTAATCTCGATGTTGTTTTGGTAATACCACCTGCTGTATTGTGGTTTGGTTTTTAGTATACAATCTCGTTAAAATATTTTTATTTAACGCACAAGTCCAAGAGGCGTTCTTAGTTAGTTTCGGTTTTAGACCTACCAGTCGGAAATAACTCGACAGAGTGAGATCAGTCCTGTGTTCTTGCGTGAATTCAGTAATGGTGATTTCAGGTGAAATAATTTCTAATGACTCGTCAAGTTGTTCGTTGTGGGTTTTCTGAGTAGTTTGTCTGGTCACTACGTTAGCGACTTCTGTCTGCTGTTGCACATTTGCCGGTTCGCACTTTGGTATACACTGGTCCTCAATTCGAGGTTTTATACTGGTGTTATGGTCGAACGATTCGACTGCCCCGATGTTGTGCACCTCTATAAATTCGTTTAGAATTTCGTCATTGGTGGTCTCCCTTACGCTTTTGGCAGTTGGAGACATCAAGTAATGATCATTTATTGTGGGATTACTGCTTGGTTTTAGAGTGCAGTTTTCTCGTTCCCATTGTTGGATATCTTCTTCTGAACATGATTTTACGTTTGGAAGATTTCCCAAAATAATGTTAGCGCACGGGTTGTCCAATACTGCACAGAGTACTTGCCCTGACACGAAAGGTGTTTTAATTTCGGCCAGTGCCAAGGGGTATCGTTCAATGGTACCAGCGAATGTGCGTCATGTCACATAGTCGTTTGTGTAGTCACTGTCCTTAATTAAAGTCTTTTTAATGCCAACCAGAGTCACCCCGCTGTCACGCATGATTGTACAAAGTTTATTATTTACAAGACCTTTAACAAATTGCAATTTTCCTTTTGAAGCTAAGGCAGCGTTTGCCATTTCATTGGATATTGGAATGGTATGGCCACATTCTAGTGTCGTGTCCAACTGGAATTTCTTACATATGTTACAGGTATTATAGTCATTGGTGTTAATGACTTCTAGGACATTCACAGATTCATTCTCACTTTCATTCTTGATGTCACACTTATTAACCTCATCCATCTCTTCATCACTAGATGTGTCTACCAATAATGCATTGGCTTGTTTCATTATTTTGCGGCCCTCGCAACGTCCACTATGGTGTCCGTACGCGAGACAAAAATAGCACTTTACCGCTCTTCTATATGTGTTTCTTTTATTCCTTTGCTTTTCTACCATCATTTGGAGGTGCTGACGGTAGGTTGGTGCTTTGTCGCATATAGCATATTGGTTATGCGTAAAATTACAATACTGACAAAGAGCTGGCTTTGAAAATTTAGTATGTGGTTTAAATTTGCTCTCAGTTGGTTTAGAGTATTTTGTGTTAGTGACAGCTGCTACATCATTTTGAGTAGTATTTAATCAAAAAATGTCACGTTTTGCTGTGAAGAAGGCACTTCCTTTCTGTTCGACTTCTTCAATTGTTTTACAATCACTCTGTCGTAGGAATTTAGAAAAAGAGGTGGGTATTGAGTTCATAATTTTGTCAATTATTATTAGATCTTTTAGATTCTCATAGTTGGTGTTTGTTTTCGCCGATGTGATCCATTTTGTGAAAATATCTTGGACTGAAGAAACGTAGTCTATGAATGTTTGGTTGGGTGATGGTGCAAGTTTTGAAAATTGTAATTGGTATACTGATGTGTCTAATTAAAAATGTTGCAAGATTCTGTGTTTTCAATCAATCAATCAATCAATCAATCAATCAATCATGTGCCATGCCGGAAAGCGTGGGCGGTCATGACTCGCCATTTCACTCGATCACCAGTGTCTTGGATCAGCTCAGTGTTCCTGTCTCGTCCATGCCATGTGGCCAAGCCATCCAGGTATTTTCCTCTCGGTCTTCCTCTTGGTCTGTTCCCCTCGATATTGCCAGTTGTCACTAAGTTCTGTGTTTTAGATAGTCATAAACTTTTCTCATGTCTTTTGGGATGATTTCAATTACTTTTAAGGGTTCTAATGCAAGATTTCTCATAAATATCATCGCCCAGTCGATTTTTGGAATGTCATGGTATGACATTAAACACTCAAAGTTCTCACAATATGCACTTATGGAATCTCCGGAGCAGAATGGTTTTACTAGGCCTTTGTATTTGTTATACTTATGCTCTTCTTCCTTACTCCTTAATTTATGTACGGAGATTTCCATATTGGAATCAATTTCCATTTGTTTGACCTTTAATTGCGTCTGTGTCTCTATTTCTTTTTGTTTTAAAGCTGTCTCTATCTATAATTTCTTTGTCTGTGCATTTAACTCTGCTTGTTTGTTAGCAGCCTCAATTTCCATCTTTTTATTCTCAGCCTCCATTTGCATCTTTTTATTCTCAGCCTCCATTTGCATCTTTTTATTCTCAGCCTCCATCTCCAGCCGTTTTTGTTCTCTTTCGGCTGCTCGGTCTTCCCTTGCTATGGTTTCTGAATGCGTTTTTTGCGCCCATTCCGCTAATTTATCTGCAGAATATCCTAATTTGATTCCTTGTTAAATACACTGTTCTAATGTTGACATTTTGTAAATTTAATTACTTTTCAATTTTTAGAAATTAATTCCCTTTGAAAAAGTTTGGGAGTACAACAATTGGTTATGTCCCTTAATGTTTACATGTATAATTTCTATCAGTAAATTCAAATAGGCATGAAATGTCCATGTGCATATAATAAATCAAAATGCATAGAAAAATGTTACATAATGAAAAATAAGTATCGTTTAGAGATACAATAAGAATGAAATCTATGGGATTTATCTGATTTACTGATGACTTTGTTGTGATCTAGATGTTTGGTCTCACAGCCGAGGTTGCGACGCGTTGTCTGTACCAACGCCAGACACCATAACAACACGCAACCCTGAGTAATGTTAAACACGGCAGAGAGAACGCGGCGTCTTTGCCGACGCCTGGATAAGCAGCCACGCACAGCAATTGAGTTCACCCCGTGAACCGTGCAGGGGACACCAGCTGACTTGAGCGTGTAGCGTGTAGGACGCCAGAACTGGCAGACGGGCTTAGATCGTTGAACGGACAGGTCGCAAGGGAATGCGAGTTGAGTTTGAATCTGCCTTGAGAGCTAGCCTGTATGACAGTGGGAGACTGGTTCGAACGCTTGTATAGGTTGACTGTAAGTGAGATGTTTATTGCTTGCATGTATTATTATGTATTGTAGTGATATTGTTCATGCTATAATGATTGTTATGGATTGTCAGTGCGCGATGTTTGTGCGATGATAAATGCGGCGCGTCAATAAAACGTGTGAATAATACTTTCGGATATTCACTTCGTGTGATTTGATAGTTTGATATTAATTCACACTTGCCAGAAAACGAGCTACTTGTCTTGTGTTATGCAAGACTCTGACAAGTGCGAATGTGGAGGCTTTCGTCCGGGTTTTGAATCAAATGCGAACGTATAAATTTTTTTTTTGGTCCGAGTTTGAAGCGAATGTGAACATGCCGATAGAAGTGCACAAGTCATAGATTAAGGTAAAGTAACGAATTAATAGAGTTGATTTAATTAAATTATAAGTGTGAAGATATTATTTGAAGCCAACCGAGGCGTCTTCAGACTTAGCACTAAATTCAACAAATTGTGTACCTAAAATCCAAGATGGCCGCCGTGCCCTTGAATGTCATTGAGTAGAGGTAGTGTGAGCGTGAAAGTTGTTGAAAGTGGTAACGACTAACAATAATACTTGACAGCATACAAACCTTTACAGACTTCAGTGACATTACACACACCATACATTTACAACCGTTCTAATTTCGTTTAGTTTAAAAAGTACAGGGTTTTTGTGACAACTTTACCTGAGTCTGGTGAACTTCAATAATTTTTTGTGCGTCAACCCGAAAGACGTTCCAGTGTGATTTCGAGCACCACTGAACAGCACAGTACCCAAGGATTACTTGAGTATAAAATTTTTTTTCAGATTTCTTTATACTTTCGTTAGTCTGGCTTTAGACATTAACTGTGCTATAAATATTTGTAACTTACTAACATCATAAGTAATTTTGTTTATATTTATTCCAGCATACCTATTGTTCATCATGTCTTCTTTAAACGATTTCATTGAAATGGGTTTAAAAATGAATATGTCTGGTGAGGGATTGAGAGCATGGAGTGAAAGTAAATATGCAGAATATTGTTTGAAACAAGAGCAAATTAGTGAGAGGGATGAGAGAGCAGCCGAAAGGGCTCTGAAAAGTAAAGAGGCAGACTCAGAAGCTGCTCTAAAGCTTCAACAAGCACAATCAGATGCTGCTCTGAGGCTTCAACAAGCACAATCAGACGCTGCTCTAAAACAGTCAGAGGCTGCAGTGAGGCAAGCTGAAATCTTGGCCCAAAGTAAGAGAGAAGAACAAGAAACACAACTAAGAATTGAACAGCTAAAAGCTGAATGTTCTAAAGATAAAGTGAATAGAGAAACAGACAAAGATCAACCTCATAAGAAGTATCAAGGTCTAATCAGAAGTTACAACACAGGTGATTGCATAGCAGCATTCACCCAAAATTTTGAATTTGTTATGGATCATTACAAAATCCCAAAACCTGAATGGGGGAAAGTGTATGTAAGAAGTCTTTCTGGGGAACCTCTTAAAGTCATAGAGTCGATCCCAAATGACCTGAAAGAAGATTATCTTTACATAAAAGCAAAAATTATGTCACATTTTTTGCTAGATGAATCAGGTTATAGAGAACAGTTTAGGAAGTTGTCTCCTAAGCCAACACACACGTTCTCTGATTACATCTCAGAAATTCAAAATATTTTTTCTAAATGGCTGTCAGCAGCTAAAGTAAATGGAAGTTATGACAAATTAGTTGACCTTATGTTGAGAGATAAGATTATTGCATCTCTCCCAGCCCCCTTTTCTAAATTTTTGTTGGAATGTCAGTGTGAAAGTGTTCAACAGATTTAAAGTCGTGGCTCTGGTTATTTTGCAGCCAATAAGCATTGTTTCTCTAGTAGTCTGACCAGCACAGACTTTGTAGCAGCAGCTACATATGGCAAATATCAGGCAGGGTCAAATACCAAACAAAGACCTTATAAACAAAGTGCAGAGAAATTATATCAGTGTAGATATTGCAACTATACACACAATGAGCATGATATGTGTGACCAACATCCTGGGTACACTGCTTACTTGCATAATTACATTTCTAAGCAAGATAAAGAAAGGAAGAACTACAAAAAACTTACAAAATGTTACCTTTGTAAGGCTTTTGGTCATTGGCGTAAGGATTGTAAAGGCAAGTCAATGACCAAAAAGGCTAATGGAGCCATGTTTGAAAGTTCTTCATCAGAAGATGAAAGTGTACAAGATCACCCAGTAAACTCAGCACATTCCATTGAGGTATTCCATCAGGAAAAATGTACCATTTGTGATCAATTTCATGAGGATGGCGTGTTAACATGCGGCCATTCTATACCTATTACCAGTGAGGAGGCCAATTCTGTAGTAAACTCCAAAGGTATACTAAACATACACCAGGG
The DNA here is from genome assembly GCA_963921405.1 of Cepaea hortensis. NCBI lineage: Eukaryota > Metazoa > Mollusca > Gastropoda > Stylommatophora > Helicidae > Cepaea > Cepaea hortensis. The sequence continues at coordinate 10,359,953 of OY992879.1, read as the reverse complement.
GTATGTTAATGGTAAAGCTGCCACAGTCTTACGTGATAGCGGGAGTACTCTCATTGGTGTAAAGAGAGATTATATTTTACCAACACAATATAGTGGTAAATATGTCACATGCAGGACATTCTCAGGGAACATAGAGAAATATCCACTTGCATGGGCATATATAACTACACCATTCCTTACAGGAAAGGTGAAATGCGCAGCATTAACCAATCCTTGCTGTGATATTATCATTGGAAACCTTCCTGAAGTGAATGACATGCCACATGACATCAATACATCATCTGTCAGTTGTAATATTGATACTACCACTTCACCTTCATCACCAATCACCATTCATGATGTATTACCACCTGTAATTGAATGTACAAATACCAACCTGGCTATGCCAGAACATACATGTAATTGTGTGAATGTAACATCAATGTGGGATGAGAATGATCGTTGTAATGTAGTAAACGCAGCAACTCGCTCTACTGCACAGATGCAAGATCGAATCGATCAAACAGAGGCTTTACAACGAGTAAGTCCTGTTGTAACAACTAGGGAGATGTTTATAACATCTCAGAAAGCCGATCGATCTCTGCAAAAGTATTTTAAACTTATAGGCCAAAAGCCAAGAGTAGCAAAGAATGCTCAATGGTACTTTGCTCTCAAGAACGGAATTCCAACACGGTACTACACCAAAGGTTCCAGCACTATAGAACAAACAGTGCTACCGTTAGAAAACAGCAAGCAAGCATTGAATATAGCTCATGACATACCCTTTGCAGGACACATGGCTTATGCTAAAACTAGAGCAAGGTTACTTACTCAATTTTATTGGCCAAAGTTTTGCAACGATACCAAACAGTATTGCAGATCGTGTGACATCTGTCAAAAGCTTGTCAAAAAGGGTAAACACCCACAAGCTGAATTGCAAGTTACTGATTTGGATAGTAGACCGTTTGAAAAGATCTAGGTCGATATAGTTGGTCCTCTGAACCATATAACATCTAAAGGTAATAGATACATTGTAACACGCATTGATCTATGTACTCGTTGGGCAGAGGCAATTCCAATGAAGAACATAACTTCCAACGACATCATGGAAGTGTTCTTTCATATTTTTGCGAGGGTAGGATTCCCTGATACCATCCTTTCAGATCGGGGTAGCCAATTTATTTCCTCGGCTACACAAGCCTTTACCAAAATGTTGGGTGTTAAACAATGCTTCAACAGTCCATATCACCCACATTCGACCGGTATAGTAGAAAAGATTAATGGCGATATGAAACATATGCTCTCTAAGGTAACCCAAGAACATCCTGAAGATTGGGATACTTATCTGCCTGCCATTTTGTTTGCATATAGGGAAGTGCCCCATTCCAGCACTGGGTTCTCACCATTCGAAATGTTATATGGTGCACAACCACGCGGCCCATTATCTCTGTATAAATCTGTGTTGACTGGAAGTACAACTGTGTCTATACCCATTTCACCATATGAACATGTAACATCATTGCGTGATAGAATTATGAAATCATGTATATTAGCCAAAGAAGCTCTCCAAAAATCAGGAGCTATTTACCGACAATATGCTAACAGAGGAAATAGAACTATTACACTGACGCCAGGACAGGACGTTCTTCTTCTTTTGCCAAGTGATAGACATCTCCTAACTGACTCATGGCAAGGACCGTTCAAAGTGCTACGACAAATTTCGACGGTAGATTACGAGATTGCAGTTAGGGACAAACATAAAATTTTCCATATTAACATGCTCAAACCTTATCACCACAGGCAAGACGAACAAGTAGAGACTGCAGCAAGCACCTCCATAGTGGACCAGACGGACGACAACGACACTGACGAGATACCGACACCAGTTCTTGACACAACGACCAACTTACAAGACATTAAGGTAAATCCTAAACTGACTCAGACACAAACTGACAGTTGCAAACAACTGATACAAGACTACAGGACGATCTTTTCTGACAGCCCAGGACAGACAGATTTAGTGCAACACCAAATCATCTTAACATCTGACGTGCCTATTAAGTGTAGACCATATTCCATCCCTATACACTATAAAGAAAAACTTCATCAAGAAATCATTGATTTAGAAACAAATCATATCATTCGACGTTCACAATCTCATTTCTGTTCACCAATAGTTTTGGTACGCAAAAAGGACAACACGATTAGACTTTGTGTGGACTATCGTAAGCTCAACAGCATTACACAGTTGGATTTAGAACCAATGAGCAACTGTGAAGACATCTTGACTGAACTATCTGACTCACGTTATTTTACTAAACTTGACATGACAAAAGGCTACTGGCAGATAGCTGTACATCCTGACAGTATACATCTGACTGCATTTGCCACACCTTGGGGTTTATACGAATGGTGTAAACTACCTTTCGGATTAGTCAATGCACCAGTTACCTTCGTCAGAATGACAAGAATTCTTTTGACAGACATTGCTAACATCATTTGGTACATGGACGACATTTGCGTACACACAAAGGACATAACAGAGCACATAACAGCACTACAGCAGACATTTGACAGAATTAGACATCATGGACTGACTGTAAAACCTTCCAAAGTGGATATAGCTTTTCATGAAATTTCATTTTTGGGCTATAAGATCTCAAATGGCTTTATATCAACTGACGATAACATCATGTCCAGAATTTTGAAATTGTCGCTTCCGACAACTAAGAAACAGTTGCGAAGTGTCTTAGGGCTTTTAAACTATTACAGACAGTTTATTCCTCATTTTGCTGAATTGACCAAATGTTTCACTGATCTACTAACAAATAAACACCCCAATGTGATTGTAAACAGTGAATGTTTAAGGCCAGCATTTACGAAAATTCTTTCATATTTTTCTAAATCACTTATTCTGAAATTGCCAAATTTGAATATTACTGTTAGATTAAGATGTGATGCGAGCTCCGTAGCCATTGGAGGTGTGCTTCTCCAAGAACACGACCAAATCTTGTACCCAGTATACTACGTCTCTCGAAAACTGAACACCAGCGAACGAAATTACAGTACACCGGAACTCGAGGCTCTTGCCATGGTATTTTCGGTACGTAAACTTTCCAGATTTTTGTTAGGCAAACATTTCATTATTGAAACAGATAATACTCCGCTGACAATTGTTACCAGAGGAACGCCTAGTAACAGCAGGGTGGCAAGATGGTCCCTTCTTCTGCAGGACTATAGCTATGAGGTTAACCATATAAAGGGTTCACAAAACTGTCTTGCAGACCTTTTGTCGAGATGTCCATACAACGAACCTAATACCCAGTCGACACCAGAGCACAGTGCAGAGGGTGTATAAAACTGCAACGTAGATAGTGCTCAGTACCACAGCCAAGTGTGACAATGTGTCAGTAACGCTGTGTACACCATTGTGATGGGGAAGATTGTATCTCCCAATGTATATAACTTATGTACATATTGTGATTCTTATTATTATCATGCGAATGAATGCGTGTATAATTGTGAGATATGAGAAAGAATGGGATCATTATTATGTAAACTAATGTGTTGTATAACTGTGAGATATGAGAAAGAATGTAATTATTATTGTAAATACATAAATATTGCAACAAATAGACACTGCAGAGAAGTGTCACTGGACAACACTACAAGATCCAGGAATTTACCAAGCCACTACAACGTGAGGTAATCCTGAAGGTATCCAGACCGAGGTGTCCAAGACGTTTTAACAAGGTACGAAAGATGACTGCGACAGTACAATCCGAGCAGAAGGCGGAAGAGACGATCCAACAGCTGATAGTAACAACTACTACTCCGTTTATAGAAGATCCATCCAGAACGGACCAACGTTGTATGAATGACATCACAACACATGTAATAGTACAGCTGTATACTTCCGATTTTTTGCATAGTAATATTAAAAGTATATAAATGTATGACAATTGTATTAAAATGTAATTTAAAATATTTCCATATACGGAATTGTATATGTCGATTTTTTTTTTAGGATGTAATCTCAGCATCGTAACTTGATTGCTTCTTTACAAACGTGACTTTTTGTGTACATTTGTCAATAAGGATCAAATTATGACACTAAGAAATAAATTTCCAATTGTAATTTATGTCTTGTAAACGACGATAAATTATTGTTCCTAAATTTTCAGTATAATAACCAGGGGACATTATTCTAAATTATTGGTGATATGTAAATATGTATTGTAACCATGAACATGTGTGCTTGATAAATAACATGTCAATGTAACATCGTTTAGATATGGACAGTATATTGCCAAAACTGTTGACCTTCATTAGAAACTCCAAACAGAGGTCTGATGGAGGAGTCATCTCAGAGGGAGATGCTCACGGCTTGACCTGATTATTTTAGTATTTTTGTTCTTGGTTGTTAGGTAGGGGCCAGTTTAGCCCATACCTACCGGACTAGCTGGGTCACAGCGAGGTAATGCCCATTAAATAGATTGTACTTGACAGTGGTACTTCATAGTGCAACATAAGTGATGTATACATATTGTTGACTATTCACCTGTATATATTTATGATAATTGTTAATGTATAATGTTCGACTTTGACATGTTTAAGAACACCTAGAGATATATTATACATGTAAGGAAATCCTTTCATGAAAAAGGGGTGTGGAGAGTGTCAAGGTCTCACAGCCGAGGTTGCGACGCGTTGTCTGTACCAACGCCAGACACCATAACAACACGCAACCCTGAGTAATGTTAAACACGGCAGAGAGAACGCGGCGTCTTTGCCGACGCCTGGATAAGCAGCCAAGCACAGCAATTGAGTTCACCCCGTGAACCGTGCAGGGGACACCAGCTGACGTGAGCGTGTAGCGTGTAGGACGCCAGAACTGGCAGACGGGCTTAGATCGTTGAACGGACAGGTCGCAAGGGAATGCGAGTTGAGTTTGAATCTGCCTTGAGAGCTAGCCTGTATGACAGTGGGAGACTGGTTCGAAAGCTTGTATAGGTTGACTGTAAGTGAGATGTTTATTGCTTGCATGTATTATTATGTATTGTAGTGATATTGTTCATGCTATAATGATTGTTATGGATTGTCAGTGCGCGATGTTTGTGCGATGATAAATGCGGCGCGTCAATAAAACGTGTGAATAATACTTTCGGATATTCACTTCGTGTGATTTGATAGTTTGATATTACTTCACACTTGCCAGAAAACGAGCTACTTGTCTTGTGTTATGCAAGACTCTGACACTCTGGCTCTTTCGTCACTGCTGGAGAACAATTTAAACGTACACAACTTTCTCGCGGAACAATCTGTCGTTGGAATGAAAAAGATTAGTATTTTGTCACAGGTATTGTCCAGTCATGTCAATGTAAATTTGAATAAGCATGGTTAATAATTTAATTATTTTTCTAGAGGAACAAGGATCTTTGACGGATATATTTGAGACGATAGTAGCTTTAATAGTAAGACTTTGTCGTGTATGGTTGCAATAGTATTTTTACTTGGCAAAGCCAAGAGCTGTCAAGAATTTTAAATAGAATTCAATAGTCTTGAGCTTGCCAAAACGGCTTGGCCCCCTAATAGCCTGTCATGGTCTTACAAATCTAGGAACAGAACTCGGGTTCAGGACAGGCAACAAACTCTAGGATATGTCTTAATAGTCTAATTTATTCTCTGGCGAATAAGGATTTCGCCGTCAATCACAATATCACAGAGTTTACATAAATGCATTCACAAATCATTATACACATATCTATCAGAGCATAACTATATCATTAATCGACTATATCTAAAGTCTGTGTCTTGTTCCCCTTAGGCTAAGCCAATTCTTCATGTCTGCTGTCCAGTAGTCGTCTGGCCACTGACCGGCGTCGGGTGAACACGGAGTATGACTGCCCTTGAGCTTCTCATGCCAGTGGCCCTTGCACGCTTCTTGCGGGTTCCACCTGGGTCCACGACGCAGTAGGCTAACTGACCCCTGGTTCTCGAAGGCCCGAGATTGTTCAGGCACTCGAGCTATCGTGGTTCATTCCCTTGTTAGGGTTTCGGTCTTGTCGTATTATCCCCTCTATATATCCCTCTATCTTTATAGGACTACTCCTTATGTGAGGTCTTGACAGTTGTGTATGGTGCAGAGATGTTGTGATACATACATTACCCACAATATGTAACGGGTATATAGTGTGTGTAGCTATTACAAGCGCGTGGTGAACAAGCGTTCATGAGACTTAACGAAGAGACTGATCACCGGAAATTAAGCCGGAGGATCAGACACTTTTGTATTAATACCATTTCATTGGCACCTTGCCGTCCTGACAGACGATAGTTTGTTACAATGTGCTTCAACATGGCATAACTACAACCCATGGCGGTAGCAAATGTGATTGATAAGGCAAATTCGCGCCGTTATTGTTCGACCACGGTGGATGCATGAGAACACATGGTAATTTCCACCATCATGCATCATCTTACATCTTGGAAATCAGTCCCACCATCTTACATCTTGCACGCTCGTTCTGTGACCTATCTGCAATCATTTTCTCTCGTGGCTTTATTCCATTTCTGATATTTGTCGTCCATGCAACACGTTTAGAGGCGACTTGCTTCCAGTTTGTATTAATACCACTGAACACTTAATCACCATAGAAGGCAGCAAGTCAAATGGTTTGGCCATGCAAGTAGATTACCAAATAACAGTATACCACAACAAGCAATGATGTACAGACCAGAGGGAAACAGAGGAAGAGGCCGACCACGTAAACGATGGACTCAGGGAATAACAGAGTCCATGGGAATATCGATACATGAAGCCTATAAGCGGGCACTCTTCCGCTGTTTATGCTTCACATCACAGCGCAAGGTACAAGAGGAACATGATGAGATGAGATGAGATGAGATGAACATTTCATCTTGTAAAAGAACTTTAAATGAACTTTGAACTTTTCAAAGAGTACTACTCACTGTGAAATCTGCTCACCATCATATGCTTCTTGAACGGAGGCGGGATTGCCATATCCGGTTATCGTTAGTAGTAGTTTTATTGACCTCCTGTCTCTGTCAAACATGTTTCTCAAGGCCTACAGATAGGGCAATGCAGTTGCCGTTCAGAGAGTGACCACAATATTGTCGTTGGAGAAAACACAAATTGTGTAACAATAGTATAGACAAGAGAGAGAAAGGGGGAGAGAGAGAGAGAGAGAGAGAGAGAGAGAGAGAGAGAGAGAGAGAGAGAGAATGAGTGAGTAAGAGGGTGAGTGAGTGAGTGAGTGAGTGAGTGAGTGAGTGAGTGAGTGAGGGATGAGTGATGGAGTGAGTGAGTAGGGGACGGAGGAAGGATTAAGAGAAAGAAAGAGAAAATGAGAAAAGCAGAGGGAAGAGCGAAGGATAGAGAAAATGAGTCAGAGAAAAAGAGCTAAGGGAGATAAAGAGAGAATGAGAGTAGGGTACAGCGGCCGTCAACTTCCCCATATTGTCTTCTCTTAACCGGACCGGGTCCCGTGTTGCGGTATTTCTATATATTCTCCATTTCAACAGAATACACGGATTTGTTTACTGCTACAACTATTCCTAATAAGCAAGTAAGTAAACAATCCCTTATCTTGACATGACGTGCATTAGACGTTCATTTGAGTCAAGAACCGACATCACAGCACTCGGTATATTCCCATACGTGCTCCGTCCTCATCTTCAACATTGAGCGAAGAGCCCCAGTACTAATGTTACCAGTAGCAGTCTAATTATGTGTCCGTCTGTCCTTTCCTACGAGTTTTGAGTGTCGTCAGATGCTCTGGCCACTCCCTGCAGCACCATTCTCTCCAGGCCGTGATGATCTAACTGTACTTCAGTACTGTAAACATGATCCCAAAGGAGCCCGATCACGTCTGCCTTACCATGCACCAATACCCCACCAAGCGGTGCAGTCCCAGCCAATCTGTCCACCTGCTTGTTTCCCACCACACCAGCATGCTCTGGGGAATCATCCAGCAGATGATCCCAATCTTTGATGTTTGAATTGAAGCGTATCTGGGATATAATGCTAATCCCGTAGATAACAAAGCACTTGGTGGGAATCATCACCACATCCGCCGTTACTTCACATTAAATATCCTTGTACCTATGTTAGATACGTGTTAAGGTCAAAAGGTCAACGAGAAATAGCCCTTTCTCTAACATGATTCGAACACACGATTTCCTATCCGGCATTCACATGCGAATAAAACCTGTAAACACACACAGTATTGTTTATCCAATGGTATGTATGAACAACGTCACGCCGACCTGGTCGAAAAGGTGAGCCCGTTCGCTTTTAGTCTTCGAGTGCGCTGATGGCCATGTAGGTGGTTCAAACCCTATACCGGCATGAAGTTGGACTTTAATGTTTACTTCTCGTTGAGAAAGCAAAGGCAAACTACCGAACATACAATTACCTAGAATTCCCACTTGGGGTGGCTCGCACTATTCCGAGGATTGCATGCAACAACATCTTCAACACGTCACATACCTGCAACATCTTTGGCAGAATGATTTTACTAGTGTCGAATCTCGTTATTTCCCAGTGAATGTCCAGGCCATCGAAGCCACGCCCCCTGAGAAATGCCAGGACGTGCACGGGAAAGTACTGGAAGGTTGGGTCTCTATCGCGGAGAGCTACAAATGCCGCGTCATCTCCGTCCAAGGACATGATTGTCCGTACGTAACGGTTATGTCCCTTTCCACTGTTGAACTTACTGTGAAATAAAGAAATATACAAGACGTTTCTCCAATCATAAAATTGTATTTGGTCAGACGTTAAGTTGGGCAGACGTAGAGTGGTTCTAAAACACATTCAATGCGTCCTTTCTTAGCAAAGCAGGAACAAAGACGTATCAGAGCAGGAACAAACATTTAACAACGCAGGGACAATGCAGGAACAACGACATAACACAGTAGGAATAAAGAAGTAACATAGCAGGAACAAAGATGTAATATAGTAGGAACAAAAATGTAACATAGCAGGAACAAAGACGTAACAAATCGGGAACAAGGACGTATCAAAACGGGAAAAAGCAGGAATACAGGCGTAACAAAGCAGGGACAAAGACCAATCAAAGCAGCAACAAAGACATATCGAAACGATAACAAAGGAGGAATGAAGTATCGAAGCAGGGATAAAGACGTGAACAAAGCAGGATCGAAGACGTATTACAGCAGGAACAAAGACGTATCAAAGCAGGAACAAAGATGTATCACAGCAGGAAAAGAGACGTATCACAGCTGGAACAAAGTCGTATCAAAGCTGGAACAAAGACGTATCAAAGTAGGAACAAAGATGTATCACAGCAGGGACAAAGACGTATCGCAGCAGGAACAAAGACGCATCAAATGCCACTGAGAAGCCATAAACAGAGCCATTAAGAAATCTTGGAGAACACATATAAAGCACATCCTAGTTATTTAAGCACATGGGAAAACTACAAGTGACCAGTGGCAATCAAGCCACAAATTGGAAGAAGGACACACGAAGATGTGTAAACAAGAAATGCCCTTCCAAGGACTACCCCCTGAAGCACGGCAGGTACCCGAGACAGCGGCAAGCCACTCACTGACGGGAGGAAAGATTGAAAAATATTAGTTAGATTTATAACCGCACGGGGCCATACACTCCCCCTCCCCCCGACCCCCGCTGTCGACAGATGCAGTAAATCTGAAGCAAGAGGGAAATCATCTACACAAAGAAGCACACTAATACAGAACATGGCACAAGTAAGTGAGCTGGAATACACTCATGGCAATCACAACCGGTTGAACAAGGTTGAGGTTCTTTCTTTATTTTTATTTTATTTTTCGTGCATGTTGTTTTTTTTTTTTGGGGGGGGGGGGGGGTGGGGGGGGGGGTTGTTTACAAGTTAAGTGAAGTGGAACAGACCCCCTTCCTAAAAACTCACTTAATTCCTTCATTTAATATCAGTGACGAAGGATAATATTTTGCCCAATGTGACCTCCCTGGAAGGACGATATATCGCTACATCATCGTGCTATTTGTTTAGTAGATAGTGTGTTAGTTAGTCGAGGTTCCAACTTCACGGCAATGGCTCTTCCACATTATGCTCCGTTTCTGTGCCAGTGAATATCACACAAAATGCTCCCCACTTCCCAATGTGAAAAGTGGAACTGACAGGAGTTTCAGCAAGCTAACAGCCCGCACAGATACACTGTGCATAATTCCGCCGCCAGAATGCCAACACAAAAGTCCTCCACGAAAACCACAGTTCGTCGTCGATGGAATCGGCAGTCACCAGAAAGACCTCATTGACCCGGGTTTTCTCACATGGCTCTGTCTCTATCAGCTGGGCGACACGCTGAAAGCGTCGCATTAATCACGAACTCCGTAGCTCCAGCGCCGACTCCCTGGAGTTTCCTGATAAATGCACTCGTGAACCGAAAAGGCAAATCAGTCAATTGAGCAATAGCCGGTAACCATTGCTCCAATCATGCAGGTCACTGTACAAACAAAGGCGGACATGTAAAGGCATTCCACGTGAATATCACAGCTCACAGAGTCGCACCACGCACCCACTCAGTAGCAGGGCGACGAAACCATATACTACCAGTCCAACATAAGGAAAATGCGAAATGCAAACCACAGCTACAAAGATAACTACTCCAGAGGCCGTAGCGGTTCAGTGCCTAACCGCCATGTTGGTTTATTAGAAATTGACAACATTGCCAACAGAGGTCTATGAAATATTGGAATCACATCGTACATGCATACTCAAGACGTCTAAAAGGGGTGGGGGATGGGGGTCTTTCCTATTTTCTTTATAAATGTAGATTCCAGTGCGCTTATGACCGCCAAGGTAGTATTGTCAATTGTATCTTGTGATTTCTACTCCTTGCTGCTCACCTTCTGTGAGTGCTGCTCATTATCTATAATTGTGACTTGAGGAATAAAACGCTTATTCGACGCGTAAGTTCGTCACATGTGTACTGTATATTGTGTCCTGCGATTTATACTTCTTGCTCGGCTTCTGTCAATGCTGCTCAGTAACTTTGATTGTGACTTAAAGAATACGATGACCGCCACTGGTTGGTACACACATGATTCCTTTCTCAGTCCAGACTCGGGTATTATTTTGTAAAAGTAAAATAAGACAAGGACGGTATTCACACGCGTGATCCTAGGGTAGCAGATCAATGTCTAGCCTGCTAGGACAAGGTCGGAAAACTGAGACCTCCAGTATGCGTACAACGCACGTGAAAACATCAAACAGTTGGAAATCTACAGGAGCAGGTCGGATAGGCAGCAGCCCAGGCAAACTTTCAACATGAGAAAAGCTGGACACAATAGGGCCTAGATTTCTTCACGTGGACTTCTAGTAACACAATTTCCCCTAGTCTCTGGGTAGTGAGATAAGACGCCCGTGTGTATTGTGGCGCACGTAAACAAAAATCCCTTGGCAGTTGGAAATCGAAAGAGAGTAGCCTAACGGCGCGGCCAGGGCAAATTTTGAGTTAAAAATCTGCCCAAGGATTCCAGGATCCTCGCCGTGCCAAGGAGTTCGTGCACTAAACTGAAATTTCCGACCTCAGGCTTGAGTTCGGAGTAGAACAGAGCACTTATGGGTTACACCCGTGTGCCGTGATGTTGATCCATCGACTAAACTAAACTAAATTGTTTAGATTCGCGGTATTTTCCCCAGTTCTAATGCTCAGTGAATTAACAGTTACATTATCACACTTGTTCATATCGTTGTGCATCATGTTTGGTCTTAACCTACATGATTATTTGGCACTGAATCAGTTCAAGTGTACAGTAACTAATCTACAATCGTAACAAATAATGTACATATCCTAACCTGTACAGTCCATGTACACCTTCTTCTGCATTTCGGTCGGCAGCCATTATGGTTGTACGCTCAGCATCGACTTTAGCGTATCCATAGATATAATGTGTGCACAGAGTGAAGTCGATATCTTTGACACTAAATGCGGCTTCATTGTGTCGCAGTCTTGATTCACTTTTGAAGAAACACGCTTGAATATACGTGAACGCTGTTGGTAATAGACAAAGCGTACATGTCACATTGTGGTATTATTGCTGTACACTAGCGCACTTAGTTTGTGGCGCACGCTGGGAAACTAGACAAAGCTTAAACATAACATTATAACTTTGCATGGTATCATTATTTTTGTCAACTAAAGCATGTAGGATGGCGCGTACGCTGTTGAGTTTTTTTTTTTTTTTTTGCATATCCTTTACAGGACATCGCTGTCAACATCAGCATCTTTCAGCTGATTGTTGATTTCTTGGCAAGATTACGCTCAGTAGTTTGCCATTGCTTTCTGAGCGGCCGGATCACATAACCCGTAAGTAACTAACGCGGCGAGAACCGCTAGCGATTGTCACGCAGGTTACGTTCCTCACGTGGATATATGGGATTACGTAGAAAGACCATAACCCCTAGGCCAGGGACTATTAAGCTTTGACATTGTGATATTAATTTTGTACACTATCGCATGTAGATTGTGTCGTACGATGTTGATCACTGACAAAGCTTATGCGTCACATTGTGAAAGTGTGCTATAATTTTTGTAAACTAGCGCATATAGTTTGTGGTGAACGCAGCTGATAATAGACAGAGCTTAAACATCACGTTGTGACACTGGGACATAAGTTGTGAACACTATCGTAGTTTGTGGCTTACCCTGTTGATTGTAGACAACATTTACATATCACATTGCGGCATTGTGTGATATTATTGTACATCCGTCTCTGTGGCCAAGGAGTTACGAATGAATTTTGTAATCCCGCATACCGCGTTCGAAACACAGCTGCGGGCGATTTGGTAGCAGACCGCCTGGCGTTGATTTCACATACTATAGTATGAATGCCGGTCGTTCAGAAAGCAATAACAAACTAATATAAGTAAACATGCAAATAAATCACGAACAGCCCAAAATACTTGGGTTATCAGCGACGTCTCGTAACGGATGCAATTAACTAACTAATTGTATGCAGCTTATAGTGTATGTTGTTGGTTACCGACAATATTTACATATAACGTTTAGTTTAGTTTAGTTTAGTTTAGTTTAGTCGACAGATCAACTTCACGACACACGGGTGTAACTCATAAGTGCTCCGTTCTACTGCTAACTTAAGCCTGAGTCCGGAGAGTCTCACTCAGTGCACGAAATCCGTAGATCCGACTAGGATCATTAAATGCTTTGGGTAGATTTTTAACTCAAAATTTTGCCCGGGCAGCGCCGTTAGGCTACTCTTTTTCGATTTCCAACTGCCAAGGGATTGTTTACGTGAGCAACAATACACACGGGCGTCCGATCTCACTACCCAGAGACCAGGGGAAATTTTATTACTAGAAGTCCACGTGAAAATATCCCGGACCTCACCATGGCTTGAACTCGGATCCTCCAGCACTCGAGGCGGACACCATACCTTGAGACCACTGATCCCCCTAACGTATCACATTGCGACATTGCATCATAGTATTGCTGTACAGTACCGTATATATAGTTAGTGGTGTACCCGTTAAAAAGATGAAGAGCTTAAACACCATGCTGTGACAACGCGATACTATTTTCATACATTATCGCATGTAGTGTATGGCGTACGCTGTTGAATACAGACAAAGCTCAAACATTACATTGGGACATTGTGAAATTATTGTTGTACGCTATCGCATGTAGATTTCATTATACACAAAGTTTGAATATTTCATTGCAACATTGGATGTTTGAATTATTTTAATACAGTAGCCCACAGACTTGGTTGTACTTGTTGTTAATAATAGACACATGCAGGCTAGCGGGAGAAAGTGACACAAAATTACCGTGGTCGACCGAGATGTGGATGCCATCCCTTGACGTTCGTTACGAGAGGGCAAGACTGACCACCTATCGCTCTGTGCACTCAGACCTACACAATATGATTTCCCCAACGCTTCACCTCCCCCGCAGCACATTCCTGCTACGGGAGATTTCAAAAATGTCCTCAGAAAGTTAGCGATAACCCATCCTCCAAGTTTGTGGTGTTACCTACAGTTAATCCCATAATATATAATGAAGGAGCACATAGTTCTATTCAGATGAACGTATTATAAAGTAAACATAAATAAGCACCGGGAATATATGTTTCCTTATGTTCCTTTTCCTCGCTTTGAACTGGAGCGTAGGCATGCTGGGCTGATGTTTGCATGTTAATTAGCTTTCCCTATTACCATTTTCCCTCGCCATCAGGCGAACCCACTCCGACTTCTGAGTTAGTTGTAATTTCTGCCCCCAAGCCAAGGACGAAAAGACAACATTTTAGTCGACCTGACTGATGTAGGGGTTGAACCCACTCCCTCGTTATCAGCACTTCGGAAGTTTATGAGCCAGTCTTGTTATCCATTCGCCATGCTGACCTCCACATGCGCCTTGAATATGATTCATCTCATCTCATCTCATCTCATCTCATCTTATTCCTTTTGTACCTTGCGGTGACCAGGTGAAACATAAACAACAGGAGAGTGCCCATTTATGGGCTTCATACTTCCTTAAATATGAGTGAAATTGTGACAGCTCTGCCAAGTTAACTAACAAATTGCAATGAATATTGCTTTGACAGAGTGGGTCTAAAAATACTGTCCAGATTAAACAGTCATTCACATTTAAAATTTTTTTTTTCTATTTCAGAAGCCAAATTAGAGCCGGTGCTGTTTTGAAAGGATTACGAATGCACTTTTCAATTCCGCATACCGCGTTCGAAACAGCTGCGGGTAACTTGGTAGTAGACCGCCTTGCGCTGATTTTCATAAAATGGTATGAGCGCCGCTAGTTCACAAAACATTGGCAAACTACTGAACGTAAACTTGTCAAGATATCACAAACACCACACACACACACAAAAAGGCTGGAACTGATTGCAACGTCATGTAAAGGATAAGCAACAAACCAGCTCTTCATTAGAGGCTCACTTTCCATGGTACAGCTGACCAGCTTGCCAGTCCACCACTGAACTGACAGCAGAATACGAGAGGCCATGTTGGCAACACGATCAAGGCGTTTGCGAAAGGTATTTTATTTCCGTTCGAGCGGGGAAAATCATTTCTAATGACTCGATTTGTAGAGAGAAAAAACAAGCGTCCACTTCGTTCAACCAGCTGTTTGAGCCTTGGTTATAATTGTGGAAACCGTTTATAGCAATACTCCATGTATATAAATGCTAGCGGTTCTCCAGGCAACAGAGCCATCCCATGAGGTTACACGGCGCTTTGTGATGACCGCATCAGCTGGATCAAATACAGATACTACATTTTGATCTTTGCCAACAGACCGAGTCGAGATCCCTTATACACTTGTCCCGCTGTGGTATTGGATATCATGCCTCTTGTTGGCCTCGTCAAAGTCTCTAGTGCTTGCTCACGTTATTCGCTCGCAGCCACGTATTTCCTTTCTGTGTGCTGTGCACTCAAGATGTCCGATGTGGTCTATGTCCTCGGTTCCATTTCTACCCTTTATACAATAAATGCTCCCTACTTTGATAACTTTTTTTCAACTGCCAACACGGACAGCCTCACCCACATCTTCCATTACAGTGTTCACCCTTAAGTACAGTGGTACCTCGGGTTACGAACTCCTCAGTTCACGAACAATTCCACTTATGAACAACAACTTAAAAAAAATGTTTGTCTCGAGTAACGAACAGTGCCTCGGGTTACGAACGAAGGCGAGAGAGAGAGACAGAGAGAGAGAGAGAGAGAGAGAGAGAGAGAGAGAGAGAGAGAGAGAGAGAGAGAGAGCAAGGTTTAACGTTGGAGACAAACGATCACGTACAGTACATACGAAGGCCACGCAGTACTATCATCGCTTAGCGCTTGCCTAGTAGCCTAGTTTTGCACGCGTGAGCAGTCTCGTTTTCATTGGCCTTACACGCAGCAGTAACATATTTCTTAGCAGTGGCACTGTGTTGAATTTATCTCTTTCATTATTTTCCTTATTAACCCCATCAATTATGAGTTCGAAGAACGGTAGTGGTGCTGCTAGGAAGCAGAAACGGATGACAGTGGATGTAAAGAAGGAAATAATTATGAAACATGAAAATGGCGTTCGTGTGTGTGTATGTGTGTGTGTGTGTATGTGTGTGTGTATGTGTGTGTGTGTGTGTGTGTGTGTGTGTGTGTGTGTGTGTGTGTGTGTGTGTGTGTGTGTGTGTGTGACATCGCTAATGAGTACAACATGGTAAAATCAACTATCCCCAGCATCATAAAGAACACAGAGTTACTAAAATCAGTAGATGTGGCTAAAGGCGTAACTAAGCTATAGAAGCAATGACCTCAAATTGTACAGAAAGCTGAAAATCTTACTTGTTCTGGATCAATGAAAATCAACTTGCAGAAGACAGTGTTAGTGAGGCAATAATATGCGGAAAGGCAAAACTGCTACACAGTGAATTATTGTCGAAATTGCTTAGTATAAGTGCTGAGACTGACGATTCTAAAGCCAGCAGAGGCAGGTTTGAAAGGTTAAAAATAAAAGAAGAAGAAGTGGCATTCACAGTGTAATTGGGCACGGAGAGGCTGCAAGTACCAATGAGAAGCAGAACAGTTCAAGGTGGAATTTGATAAGATCATCAAAGAAGAAGTCTTTAATTGCTATGAAACGGGCCTCTTCTGGAAGTAAATGCCAAAGTGGACTTATATCCCCCAGGAGGAGAAAGCACTGTGGGGGCATAAACCAATGAAGGACAGGCTAACTCTGCTGTTCTGTGCCCAATGTGAGTGGTGACTGCAAGATTACGCCAATGTTGGTCTACCACTCAGAATATCCTAGCGTCTTTAAACGGAACACTGTCCAAAAAGCAAACTGGCTGTGATATGGAAGCCTAATGCTAAGGCATGGATGACGAGAACCATATTTACGGAATGGCTGACTAAAGTGTTGCCCTAAGTGTGAAGAAGTACTTAGAAGAAAACAATCTGCCCCCTTCGATGTCTGCTGCTTATGGACAATGCGCCTGCCCACCCACCGGGTCTGGAGGAGGCCTTGGACATGGAGTATGAAGGTAATTTCTGCCTCCGCACACCACTCCTCTGCTTCAAACCATGGATTAACAAGTATCTCCAACTAACGTCAAGAAGCTGTACATGAAGTTGCTCTTCTCAATGTGTTTTCAGGTCACTAATGATACCGATTGACTCTGAGAGATTACTGGAAAGACCAGTACATCAACATCAAGATCAACATCATCCACTGCGCCAACATCATTGACAAGGCCTAGAATGATGTCTCCACCCTTACCTTGAAATCTGCATGGAAGAAATTTTGACCATCGTGTGTACTGGGGAGAGAAGAGTTTGACGGATTAGAGGCAGACACAGCAGCTGCAGTGGATGAGATTGTAGTCCTTGGGCAAAAATATGGACCTGGAAGTCGATGGCAACGACATGGAGGAGCTGATTGAGGAGCTCAGTTGAGAGTTCACTGCAGATGATCTTGTGGATCTTCAGAATGAACAGCTAAAGATAATAAAGGAGGTGCAGTCGACCGATGCTGGAGAGCCAGTGACCCCTTCAACTGCCAGGATTAAAGAAATTTACAGCCAGTGGGCAGACGTCAAAGACTTCATCGTGAACATTCATATAAAACAGACTTGTTGCTAACAGGGCAGTAAACCTTACGAATGATAACTCGATGGCCCACTTCAGAAAGATTCTCCAGCAAAGGAAGCGACAAATTTCCCTTGACAGTTTCTTGATGCAGAAAGATTCCCAGTCGGCTGCCAAGAAACAGCGACAAGAAACGCCTGAAACTAATGATACAGAATAGCAAAGAAAGTAACAAATTTCCCATGACCGTTTTTTTTTTAAATATTTAATTTATTTGGTTATTTTCTTTCTCTTTATTTAATACATGAAGTACACGTATTCTTTGCATTTTGTCAGGTAAACGACCCAATGTTAATTTTTAAAAAAGAACTAGTTTTTCAACTTGAAACGGATCGTCTCTATTTCATTGCTTTCAATGTTTCGGGTTACGAACCTTTCGGGTCAAGAACTGAGTTCTGGAACGAATTAAGCTTGTAACCCAAGGTACTGCTGTATAGTCTCAAACTGTTACCAATTATACGGTGTTCTTACCATGAAGCTACGAAACCTCCCCCAACCTCCCCCGTCCCCGAATTATTTGTCCTGGCCTAGCCTCACTACAAACACGGCAGGTCAAATATAAGGAAGGATATATATATATATATATATATATATATATATATATATATATATATATATATATATATATATATATGTGTGTGTGTGTGTGTGTGTGTGTGTGCGCGCGCGCGCGCGTGTGTGTGTGTGTGTGTGTTAGTGTAGAGTATTTCATGTCATTGTATCAGGGTATGTTTGTCGTGTGTGTGTGGTGACGAGGGCTTTAGCCGCACAGTCCATTATGTTGTCACTTGTGATCCTGTATTAGTAAAGCTTACCGAATCTACATCTCATTTGTGTTGATCCATTCATCCTATTCAGTCTAGTATGTGTCTAAGTGTCTCATCTCATCTCATCTCATCATCTTTCTCTCTTATACCTCGCGGTGTCGAGGTGAAGTATAAACATCGTGTCTAAGTGTATGTGCGAATAATTGATAATAAATATCATACAACTGAACACAAGGTCTAGGCAGACAGGTAGAAGTCAGTCACAAAGACAGTAATTAGAGTGATTGATTTATGGTATGATTGCTTAATTGATTGTATAATCGATTGATTGTGTGATTGATTGATCAAGCCATTAATTGTTTGATTGATTGATTAATAGGTAGACGGACGTACGGGTGGACTGACAGATAGGCAGACACACAGACAAATAGACGTAAATGGCTGACTAGCAGGCAGACAAATAGACAGATTAGAGACAGTCAAACAAACTGTCAGGCAGGTAGACAGATAGACATATAGATCGTAGATCGTAGACACACATCAGACAGGCGGGTAGTGGGTCGTCGGGCCGGTATGTAGGCAGACAGGCGGGTAGTGGGTCGTCGGGCCGGTATGTAGGCAGACAGGCGGGTAGTGGGTCGTCGGGCCGGTATGTAGGCAGACAGGCGGGTAGTGGGTCGTCGGGCTGGTATGTAGGCAGACAGGCGGACATACAAAGAGACAGACATATAGACATTGATAGACACACAGACAGACACGCAGTTTGAACTTGTTTGTTTGTTGCGTATCCCTTACGGGACGTTGCAGTCAACACCAGCATTTTTCATCTGCTGTTGATGTACTAGGCAAGTGTTACGTTCAGTAGTTTGAACTAAGAAAATAATTTGGTGAATTGTGTTTTTACTTACCAGGATCCACATTAATCAAGAGGATTATAGCAACAATTTGACATATCACAGGCGCCATTTGGTCATCACAAGAACTAGACGTGAAATAAGCACAACACAGCTGGATCAGACAGTACGATTTACAGTAGGATTATAGCAACAATTTGACATATCACAGGCGCCATTTGGTCATCACAAGAACTAGACGTGAAATAAGCACAACAGAGCTGGATCAGACAGTACGATTTACATGCGCATGTCAATGAACAAACCTTAACTGCATCCCGATAACAGTCTAGCGGGATTTGTGTCGGTGGGTGAGTGGGTGTGTGTGTGGGGGGGGGGGGGGTGGGGAGGGGGTATAGGTGTGTGTGAGGGTATGGGGGTGTATTGGTGCAGGTGCGTGGCTGTGGGTGTGTGAGTGGATGTGTGGATGTGTATGTGAGTTTGCGGGTGTGAGTGTGTGAGTGTCTGTCAGTGGGTCTGTGGTATATGTGAGTATTTGCGGGTGTGTACGGGTGTGTGTGTGTACGAGTGGGTGTGTGACTGTGTGTGGGCGCGGTCGTGGGTGTGAGGGTGTGTGTGTGGTGTTTGTGTGTGTGTGGGTGGGTGTGATGTGTGTGTATGTGTGGGTGTGCGTGTGTGTGAGTGTGTGTGTGTATGTGTGTGTGTGTCTTTTAGTGATTGGTGTGTTTTAAGAATCGACTGAAGCCAATTGAGACAGGTCGATATATTGGTCAATTCGTTAATAAATTCATTGATTGTTAGACGGACTGACGGACAGTCAAACAAGCAGGCCAGAATTAGGCATCTCTTTGCGCTCTTGAGATTTGCCAATGGTGGATCGATCAAAAGTATTATAGGTCTCATCACTGATGACGTTTCTTCTTACGCTTTGTGCATGAGAGTTGGACAGTTAGTGGAAAACAAGGCAACCCTATTGCAATCTCCTGTTCATCTCAAACTAGTAAGATGTTTCACCGGCTACTCTGACAGCTGATTATTGCGCTTGATATAATGTTTCAACTCACCATCATCCAGCGCCTTGCCGGCTGGCGAGGGCTATCATGTCTCTCAACAACCTACGATCTCCGACGTCATGCATAAATCAATTTGTTTGTTGACTCCCTTCCGTCCCATGACGAAAGATTGTCAAGATTCTTCTCAAGCTGTCTTCCTTTATACCTCTGTCCGCAAATCTTTCCGGTTGTCACAACATGTTCCAATTTGTGTCTTCTCATACTGTGGCCAAAAGAAAAAAGAAAAAAAAGATGTCTGCCTCTTTCTGACGTTAGTAAAAAGTTGTCTTTGCGACTCAGCTTCCTTTGAAACGTTTTGGTTGCCAATTTTGGCTGTCCAATTAATTTTCAACATTCTTCTATAAAACCACATCTCCATGGCTTAAATGGATGTTTTCGCCTGTTTAATAATTGTCCAGGATTAGCTGCCGTACTTTAAGAATGGTTCTATGTAACATGAAAGAACTCTTTTTCTAACTTTCAAGGATGTCGATGACAATGTAATACATTACTGTACTCTACGAAGCAGGAACGCTCATCTACGAGGGAGCTTCAAATGAAAACCTTAAATGGTTTTATTTTTTTTCATTTTGGGTGATTGTTTGATTGATTGATTTAGGATCCGACATCACAGCATTCGGTGCATTCCCATAAGCGCTCCGTCCCCATCCTCGGCAGCCAGCGAAGAGTTCCAACACGAATAGTTCCAGTAGCAATCTGATTATATGTCCGACTCGCCTTTCCTCTGAGCGTTGAGCGTCGGCCAGATCCCCTCGTCACACCTCGCTGTCTAATTCTTGCCAGACTATGGTGATCCATTTGCTCCTCCGAGGTGTACACATGCTTCACAAGGCCGCAACCACGTCTGCCTTGTCATGCATCAATACTCCACTAAGTTTTGCAGAGCCAGCTAATCTGTCCGCCTGTTCATTCCCCAGCACACCGGCATGCCCCGGAGAAAAGATCCAGGCAATGCTTGCCACCCGTGACCTCCGAAGCGAAGCAAGCCACTCTGCACGAAGCCTGCCTGTCCTCACCCTCCTCAGCATGCTTGCTGAATGTTACAATCACGATGTGTGTATGTATCATGTTTTGGGTGAATAGTGTATGAAACAGTAAAGAATAAATGTACCATTATTCATTGTAGTCACCACTGATTTTCATACAAGTCCTCCAGCGCCGATAAAGTGCCTGGATTTCTGTAGAAATAACATATCTTGGTCAGTACTTGGTATGCCTGACCCGTTCGTAAACAGTATATCATAGAAGTCAGGTCATATTGAAAATTCCTACTCCACTCATACACTTGTTGGACTGAGAGGCATGCATCACCATACTGGACCTTCATTCACTGATGAACTTCTATAGGTTTAACCCTTCACTGATACACATTTTAAAACAAAACGGATAACAGAATGCTGCTCCTCTTTGGTGCTTATTAAAAGCAGGACGGCCATATTTACACTGTCTTTATGACGTCATCGTGTTCGGCTGCACCACGTGGTTAACCCTCTTGATATCCGTTAACAACAATATTGACAGGTCACAAGACAATGACATGGTTATTGTAATTTCTAACACAACAATATTGACAGGTCACAAGACAATGACATGGTTATTGTAATTTCTAACACAACAATATTGACAGGTCACAAGACAATGACATGGTTATTGTAATTTCTAACACAACAATATTGACAGATCACAAGACAATGACATGGTTAATGTCATTTCTAACACAACAATATTGACAGGTCACAAGACAATGACATGGTTATTGTAATTTCTAACACTTGTAATGTTTTCATTTGAACCCTCTCGTACATTGCACCTTATGCATTGCTAACAGACAGCTCTGGTTTTAAAGATATGGTCCCCATTTCCTCTGATCTCCGCTCTGTGGTAAAGGTGTTACTGTTGCAATTCGTAATTACGCTTACCCGGTTCAAAACAAAGCTGCGGGGATGTAACAGCAGATTGTCCTGCTTTGGTTTTCATAGAATGGTATGTGTGCCGGTTGTTCAGAAAGCAATGACAAACTACTGAAAGTAAACTTGCCAATAAATCACAAACAACCAACCAATGCTTTGTTTAATGTGACGTCATGTAATGGATATGCAACTAACTTAACTTCTTCTGATCTGTCCAAAACATCTGACGGAAATTTACACTAAGCACATTGAAAGCTGTAGTGACCACACTTGACACCGATAAACACATTGGAACTCTACAATATACAAACAGATACTCAACAATATACACACTGATAAGCAACAATATACACATAGATACTCTACAATATACAAATAGATACTGAACAATATACACTTAGATACTCAACAATATACACGCTGAAGGCTATTGTGACCATACCGGTATCCGAACCCCACATCAGGACAACGCCTCTCTGCTGGAATAATTGAGCCTCTCTCAGTTATATTCTTGTGTGATTTAGGAAAATACCACTGTGGTAGAGAGGGTTGATCAGAATGTCTTCATGCAATGAGAGTACTCATCTTGAATTCGTAGACGTTCCCTATCAGTGGCCCATGCAATGGACTAAAGTTCTGATGTATTCTCGGACACTACAATTAAAACCAGTTTCTTGGTTGTGCATCTGATTGGAAGTTCTGTACACAAGAGAAACACAAGCAACGAATAATTTATCAGCGCTAAGGGAACAGTCAAATCTTAGCACTACTTATAATACTGCAGGGCGAGAAACACAGAAAACAAGCAATTAAACAAGACATCTCACGTACGCGATCAGAAGGTTGTGGGTTCGATTCCGGGCTACGTCATTCGGTTCGCGAGTAGAACATTCTCGGAGACTCCTGGAGGGGTGGGGGGTCGTTGCAGGAGGTATGGAGTTCGTGCTTTGTGAGACGCTTTCGGCAGGCCGCCCTGTGAAAAGATTCCGAGCCCTATGGGATAACACCCGGTGCAATGAAATCGAGACTATCGGCTTTAAACACCCTTGAAGTCACATCAATAACATTAGATATGCAGATGATACAGTACTGATTGCAGACAATGAGCAGGATATGCGACATTTAGTAGATGCGGTTGTTGCACACAGTGAACAACTAGGGTTAGAATTAAATTGTAAGAAGACACAAATTATGGTCGTCAATAGGAAGAACGAAATACCAAAATGTAATATACAGGTAAATTGGCATATTCTTAAACAAGTCAATCGGTACAATTATCTCGGAACAGTCATAACATCAGATAGGAGATGCCTTGAACAAATTAGAACAAGAATTGCCATAGCGAAGGTAGCTTCTTGCAAGATGAAACACATAAAGACCTATAAAAAGATGTCATTTGCAACCCGAAAAAGAACGAAGGAACGAACGAACGAAAATCTTTATTTTCAAAGGGTTAAGAATTCGGCACGCTGCCCCGTCTGACATTCTGCCCTTCTTCTCTATTTCCTCTCATACATTCTTTCATTCAACATCACTTAAGAAGCAAATTTTTCACAACAAAAGAACAATAACCATTAAAACGCTTGAAAAATAATCAATAACAAATGACTCACCGAGGCAATGTTTAACATGAGCATTATAAATACCTAAGGAAGTTGTAACGTGCCATACATATGGGAATGTTTTTTGGCTAGTTGTCGTTTGAGATAATTTACCATTATTATTGTCTTTTTTATGGGGGAATGTAATCTGTACTGATGTAGTTTTCAAACAGCTTGCGAATGTATGTATAACGATTGGTGGTCTCTTTGATTTTTGCGGAATAATTTTCCACAACTGAGCGGCAGAGTATGCTAAGCTTGTTTTATATAAGGATATCCTATGTTTAGGGACATGAAGTATATTTAGTCGTTCGCAATGTCTTGCGTTATATTAAAATAATGGCCAAAGGTAGCTTGGAGCATTTTGAAATAGGATTTTGTGAATTAGTTTAGCCTTTTTAAAAAGTAGGCGTTTGTGGAGTGGCAGTAACCGAAGACATTTATGTAGGTTAGAATTATCGGTAAGCTTTTCACCATTAAACATACTGCCCTTTTCTGGAGTGAATAAAAACGTTCTGTTATTGATGTGGAGAATCCATCT
This sequence comes from Cepaea hortensis, assembly GCA_963921405.1. Taxonomy (NCBI): domain Eukaryota; kingdom Metazoa; phylum Mollusca; class Gastropoda; order Stylommatophora; family Helicidae; genus Cepaea; species Cepaea hortensis. The sequence continues at coordinate 10,335,574 of OY992879.1, read as the reverse complement.
CAGATTGTGGAGCAATAATCAATATGTGTTTGTATATGGGAAGTATATAATATCTTTCTTGTTTTCGTCAAGAATATTTTTAATTTTGGCAAGTTGGTATACTTTTTTGGCTATTTTTTTTAACGAGAGCATGAACATTGTTTGGTCTATGATAAGACAAAGTGCCTTGTGCTCGGTTACACCTTTTATAGGCATGCTACTAATGTGCAGCTGTAGAGTTCTCTGTGAGTCTAGCGTGTGAAGTCTTTGCCTGGTTCCTATTAATATAGATTTTGTTTTAGAAATGTTAATTTGCATGCAGTTTGCATGACTCCAGTTAACTACACTATTTATTTCCTGTTGGCGAGGATAATTCTAGCACATTACAATCAATAGCGTTTGTATATACTTTGAAGTCGTCTGCAAATAGATAATAGAGTAAATAGAATAGAGTGAGAGTGAGAGGGAGAGAGAGAGAGAGAGAGAGAGAGAGAGAGAGAGAGAGAGAGAGAGAGAGAGAGAGAGAGAGAGAGTTGAACTGCATCACTAATTAAGTTACAAAATGTATATGTACAATTTTTCTCCGATTTCTTTACAATTTTGCGACAATGCTCATGACAATCGTCACTGCATGTGTGTGTAAAGTGTGGGAGTTTGATCATAATAGTAGGTTGGGGGTTGAGGGGATGTGTGTGTGGGGGGAGGGGATGTGTGTGTGGGTAGATTCGTGATGTTTGTGGGTGAGTTAAGGATTTGTGGGTGGGCGGGGTGGGATTGTGTGTGTGGGTACGTGCGGGATGTATGGGTTGGCGGGGAGATGTGTGTGTGGGTGGGGATGTGTGTTTGGTTAGGTGGTTGTGGGTGAGTGGGGAGGAGGATATGTGGGTGGATGATTGATGGTGGGTTATGGGATGGGTGGGAGATATGTGTGTGGGTGGGGAGATGTGGGTTTGTGGATATGTGGGGGGTGGGAGATGTGTGCAGGTGGGAGATGTGTGTGGGTTGGGAGAGGGGTGCGTGATGGTGTGGGTGATGGATTTGGGGATGTGTGTGTGGGTGGGGGATATGTCTAGCTGGGTGGGGGTGTGTGTGGCTATATGGAGGATGTATGTTTGGCTAGTGAGGGTGATTGTAGTATGGGGATAAGTGGATGGGTTGGAGATGTGTGAGGAGATGTGTGTGTGGGTGAGGGATGTGTCTTTGGTATGTGTGTGGGTGTGGTGTTGTGTGGGAGGGGAGCTGGGAGTGGATAAAGGATGTGTGTGTGTGGGTGGGGTGTGGTTGGGTGTGCGGGTGGGTGAAGGATGTGTGTGAAGGTGGGGGATGTGTGTTTAGATGGGTGGTTGGTGTGTGTGAGTGTGGGTGGGTAGATAGGAGATGAATCTGTTGATGAGTGGGTGAGGGATGTTTGGTGTTAGTGGTTGAGGGATAAGTACGTGTGTCTAGGGATGTGTGAGGGGATGAGTGTATGGGTTGGGGATGTGTGTGTGTGGATTGTGTGTGCGTGGATGGGAGGTGTGTGTTTGTGAATGGTGGATGTGTTGGTGGGTGGGGATGTATGTGAGGGATGTGTGTATGGGTGTGGAGATTGTGCGTGGGTGGGGATGTGTGTGTATATGGGTAGGGGTGTGTGGTTAAGGGATGTGTAGTTGGGGGATGGTTGGGTGGAGGATGTGTGGTTGGGTAGAGGATGTGTTGGTGGGTGATTGTATATGAGTAAGGGTGTGTGGTTAAGGGATGTTTGGTTGGGAGATGGGTGGGTAGAGGATGTGTGGGAGGGTAGAGGATATGAGGGTGGGTGAGTGTGTGTAGGTTAGGAGATGGTGGGCGATGTTTGTAGGGGTGGGCTCGGGATCTGTGAGTGGG
>OY992879.1:10311229-10328729 GCA_963921405.1 Cepaea hortensis | reverse complement strand
GATACCAGTAGGTGACTTATGGAGGCATATAGTCGGTATGAAGTAAGTATTGAAAGAGTTTTCGGTTGAATGTGTAGTTACTCATTGTAGTTTTCAGATCTGGTGGAAGGCTATTCCACAAGTGGGCACCAGAATATGCGAAACAAGTTTTGTATAAGTCCAATATCGGCTCAGGAAGCTGTAATAAATTTAAATGCTTACTGTTCATTGCATTAGATTGAATTAACCGTAGAAGATACTCTGGGGTGTTTTCAGATATAATTTTATTCACTAATTTAGCTTTGTTAAAAAGGAAGCGCTATCGAAGTGGTAGAAGTCTTAGATGGCTGTATAATTTATTACTTTCAACGTGCTTTATGCTAGAAACTAGACGTATAGCGCGGTTTTGAAGCGAACACAATCGTTTCATATTAGATTTAGGTCAACCATCCCAGACTGTGGAACAATAATCGAGAGGTGACTGGATATAGGATGCATGTGCTTTCATCCAAAAAGTGCTGAATTTTAGCAAGTTGGTAAACGTTTTGTGCTATTCTCTTTGTAAGGACGTGAACACGAGAGCTCCAGTTTAAATGTCTGTCAATTAAAAGACCTAATGTTTTATGTTCATTTACATTAATTATAGGTAACGTGTCCACGTGGAGCTCGAGCGGTGTTCCAGTTATGGCTAGGGTCTGTAGTTTTTGTCTGGTCGTTATTAGCATGGATTTGGTTTTGTAGATGTTGATTAAGCGTGCGATTGTCATTGCTCCATCTACTAAGGTTGTCAAGTTCGTTTTGTAAAGAGCTCTCTAAGTCACAAAGGTTCTCTTGACTAGTGTAAATACTGCAGTCGTCCGCAAATAGGTCACACGAAGTATTGAGGTATAAATGAAGATCGTTAATATACACTGCAAAAAGCAGCGGACCTAGTATTGAGCCCTGAGGCACATACAATTTAAGTTTTGTGGGTCTTGATAGACAGTTATTGAAGGACACTACCTGTTGTCTGTCAGATAATAATGACGTAATTAGGTTGACCATATTGGTGCTAGTCTTCATTTGTTTTAATTCTCTAATTAAAATATCATGATCTACCATATCAAAGGCTTTTTTTAAAGTCTACAAATACTGCTCCACAAATGTTGCCATTGTTGATACAAAGATGCCAGTTATCGGTCATTTTTGTAAGGACACTATGGCAAGAATATTTAGGTCGAAACCCAGATTGACTGTCAAATTATTAGATCGTTGTTAATTAAGTGATGTAGTGTTATTTTTATCTTTGGACCCATTAGGGATACACAAAGTGGAGAGTGGAAAAGAAGAAGTAACAAAGACATTTATGATCTGTTTAAGTCCCCGCTAATCACTGGTATCATGAAGGCTAATAGACTACAATGGCTGGGGCATATAGAAAGAATGGAAGATAATAGGGAAACAAAACTCGCTTACACTCAGGAAATAAATGACCGTAGACCCCGAGGTAGACCAAGAAGACGGTGGAGAGATAATACATGTACAGACCTACAAGCACTTGGAATCAACGACTGGCAAGAGAAGGTCCACCAGAGAGACGTGTCATAGTCTTGCTCGTATCTAGGTAACTAAACTTGGGTTCATACAGGCAACAATAAATCTGTTCGTTATGAGATCGAATATTTATTGTATTTACATATACAGTATGCGTTGGCGCAGTGGGTAAACAGACCCGCGCTATATTACATATCCCAAATAGTGAACATCAAACACATAAGTATCATTTAACAGTCTAGCAAACTATCTAGCCTATGTCTATATATCTATTGATATCTATAGAGTCCCTCAAAGGCAGGCCCTGTTGCCTCTCTCAAGTCCGTCTGTCCTCTGCCGGTCCACACGTGTCCCATTCCGACACGGGTGGTAACTCTGTCCGAGTTCCTCGTGGACCCCGCAATAGGCGGGCCACATCAGTGTCCACGGAACCCTGGACTTATTGGCCAGTCCTTCTAGAAGGCTCTAGATTACTCGGGCTCTGTTCTCTCCCTTGGGCTGGAGTTGTAGCCCTCTAACTAATATATCTAACGGTGAGGCGGTGACAGGATTCCCCCCTCCCCCCTAATATGGCTTGTTATTGGGTAATTAGATGTATTCTAATTCTGTCACCGAATCACATAAAGTTGGTGTTTGTAGATTGGTGGACAGTAACCTGGTAAGCTATATACTGGCATTAAAACTCATGTATTCTCCCATACACCACTTCTCTGATTTGGTAAAGAGATCACTCTGTCTCCTGTGTCCTTAACAATGCTATCAGACCGAAGTTACGTGACGTTTAAGTAGTTGTATTTACAACCCGCCCTTCTCAATTGTACCCAACTGGTACCCAGACAATTAACCTCTGTTAAGAGAGTTAACAAGACCGAAGTCCTGGCTCATTAAGTACACCTTCAAATCTTGATTTGTGTGTGCATTTCAATACACTTTTACTCTCGTATGTTATCTAATGCAAAATATGTAGTTACCTTGTTATTTTATCCCCCTCATACTACAAGTGTCCCTGTTGGCTTGTTAGTGTGCTTGACTAATAAGTTGATGTTTCTAATAAAGTGACTGTATTTTAACTTGATAGTGTTGAGTTTTAAGGTTTGTGTACTGTGTGTGCTGAATGTGTGGCGTATTTCCAAGCGTCACGAGTTGGGATAACCTCAATCATGAACTACTGCACTGTGTGCAATACATGAATAGGCATTCCAAGTAGTGGTGCTTAGATGTATCCTAACTGCTAAACTAAGTATATTAACTCACTATTAAACTAAGTACTACACATGTATTCACAAATTAGACAAGTCATGCAATTTACATGAAAGACGCAGACAAATTAAAATAAATACGGTTTGCGTACAATTTGTCCGCCAAGTGTATCGTTCTCTCATTTAATCCATTCACACAGTCATTCACTCACTTTTCATTAAAAATAGTATTTGGTTAAAATATATAATTAAAGTTGAGGTAAGTGTTATTGCCCTTAGAAAAAATGGGCTAGGCGATATTTGCCCTTTAAGAAAATACGTACTTCTTGTACGATGACTCAAAAATGGGTTATAATTTAAACAGAGACAATTGTATAGGACGGTTCTTTAGCCTAGGAATGGTACCGCCTGTAATATTAATGTCGAATATGTACAAATTACAGGTTAATACAATTTATATACATCAATAATGGAAATATAATACATATTTAATCCTAAACTAATTAATTAATTAAATCCAACGATGATATGCGCGTTGTCATTCTGTTGCCATGAATGGTAAAGCTAGTATGGCTGTCTCTTGAGTGTTGTAGTCGATGTCGTTCTGTTTCGGCTGTTTGTAAAGTTACGTAGTAACAGCAAGTATGGAATGTCCTTAATGTCCCATATAACGAGTTCTTACAGAATTCGGAGTTAGTTCGCTGGTTGATCTTATTGGTTGACACAAACACAGTTACTGTTTCTTGCTGGAATCGTTCTAGCGCTTAGGCACTTGATGGTATAGTTCTCAAAGTAACGTATCATGTTCTTGGGTGTCGTAATTAAACTAATCACTGAGAGTACTCTAGCAGGTGTAGAGTTCCACTGTCATATGCAACCGACTAAAAGTATCACAGTTTATAGTATGGCTAATGGTCGATGTGATCAGAGTCATTCTACTGTCGCATTTATTTGCCGTGATAAAAGGTCAGCCATAATGTTGTCAGTGCCTCTGATATGGCGGATTTCGAAGTCGAAATCTTGAAGTAGAAGACGCCATCTTTGTAGCCGATGGTTTTTAGGCGACCCCTGGTTAAGGACCAATAATGGCGAACTGTCAGTGAGGACCACAAAGTGACTCCCTAAGAGGAACTTCGATAATCTCAATATACAAAACAATAGGCTCAAACACTCTAATTCAACCGTGGCATACCGAGTCTCAGCCTTCTTTAGTTTGCGGCTCACATAGAGAATTGGGTGTCTTATGCCATCCACTTCCTGCATCAAGCATCCTCCTATTGCGATAGCGCTCGCATCTGTGGTCAAAATAAAGGGTAAATTTATGTTGGGTAATCGTAAGACTGGTGGATTAGAAAAAATATGTTTCAATCTACACATTGCATCATCTAAGCTGGTACTTTTACAAATTTTTGATGGATGATTTTTAGTTAACATATCAGAAAAGACTGAGGTTAGTTCAGCCCAATGTGGAATGAATTTAGAATAATAGTTGATAAGGCCAAGTAAACTTCTAATCTGTTTCTTGGTGGTAGGCACTTCTAGATTAAGGATCTTAGAAACAATTTTATCATCTGTCAACAATTTGCCTTCAGAAATTCTGTGACCAAGGAAGTCTATTTGTGTATAACCTATTTCAACCTTGGAAGGTTTGATAGTAAGTCCAAAAAGAGAGATTTGGTTGAAGACTTGTTTGAGGGTAAGTAGATGAGAAGTCATATCAGAAGAATGGACGCATATATCATCAATATAGGCTACTACATCTTTCATTCCGTGTAATAACAATCTTGTTAGTCTCACAAATGTGGCCGGTGCGTTCTTGAGCCCAAACGGAAGATATAGCCATTCGTACAAGCCGAGAGGTGTTGCGAATGCTGTTATATGTCTACAAGAAGGGTGTAGTGGAACTTGCCAATATCCTTTCGCTAAATCGGTCTTGGAAAATAAGGATGATTGAGCCATATTTAAGATAAGATCTTCACAGGTGTTCATTGGCTCTGCATCCGTTGTTGTTCTTGTATTTAATACTCTATAGTCGATGCACAAGCGAATTGTCTGGTCCTTTTTTTTCACCAGAACAATCGGTGACGAATATTGAGACATCGATTTTTGAATGATGCCATTTTTTTCTAAATCTAAAATTTCTTTATCTAAATTAGATCTGTAATGGAGAGGAATAGAATATGGTCTACATTTGACCGGTCTCAGATCTGTCAGCACAATTGAATGTGTTATTTTATCAGTGCGTCCAGGTTTATTAGAAAAGATAGATTTATACTCGTCAAGGATAGTCAAAATGTCTTGTCGCTGTTGTTGTGTCAAAGTTTCAGAGATATGTATGTCATTTATACTTCCGTCGTCAGTCATGATTGGTACAGGGATTTCAGTGTTGTCCACGTCTGTCTGATTTATCACAGATGCTACTGTTTGTAAATTGTCTTCAATGTCCTTGTCGTCGTCGTTGAGATCAATCGTTGTCAATATGTCGTCAAATTTGTCGTCGTTGTCGATATCACAGATTGTCGGTAATGTCCATATGTCTTCGTCGTTTTCGTCGTCGTAAGAGTGTGTCGTTAACGATGCTTCGTTTGTCGAGGTGTCATTTCGTTGGGAACTTGTCGTTTCGTCTCCGTCATCAGTTCGTTGAGTCAGTTCATTTCCAAAATTGATGTTAGTTGAGTTAGGCGCTACTATTTCTAAGGATTCCTGCAGTTGGTCAGTGTTGGTTTTGTGGGTTGTCTGTCGTGTTATTGCGTTTGTGTGTTGTGTGTTTTGCTGCACATTTACATGTTTGATACTTGGTAGCTTGGTAGCATCCTCAATTCGAGGTTTTAATTCGGTCGTATCGCTCATAGATTCGACCGCCCCTGCATTGTACACCTCGGTGAATTCTTTTTGAATTACCTCAGTGGTTGTCTCCCTTGGTATTTTGGCAGAATGGGACAAGCAAGAATGGTGTTTCTCTTTAGTGTCGCTGTTTTTGTGGTGGATACCGTGTTTTTGCTCCCACTCTTTGATTTCCTTTTCAGAGCATGGATGTATGTTGGGTAAATTGCCAAGAATAATATCTGCGACTGGATTGTCAAGGATAGCGCACAACACTTGACCAGATATGAACGGTGTTCGAATTTCGACCAGAGCAAGGGGGTATCTCTCTATCGTACCTGAGAATGTGCGACAAGTCACATGTTTGTTCGTGTAGTCTTTAGTGTCTATTAATGTTTTCTTGATCCCACAGAGAGTTGCGCCGGAATCACGAATTAATGTGCACTTTTTGTTGTTAACAAACCCTGTAAAAAAAAACTAGCTTGCCTGTAGATGACAAAGCAGCATTAGCTGTTTCATTTGAAATAGGGATCGTGTGGCCACAATGTAGTGTTGGGTCTAGTTGGAACTTCGTACAGGTGTTGCACTTACTGTCTGTAATGGTGTTTATAATGTGTACAGCATTCCCAAGCTCGCTTTCATTGTCGTGTAGATTATCACATTCATTCAGTGATTCGAGATCTTCGTCAGACGACGTTTCTACTAATGCAGCATTGGCCTGTTTTAATAATTTACGGCCTTCACAATTGCGACTAAAATGGCCCCAGCTATTGCAAAAATAACATTTAACCGCTCTGTGGTAAGCACTGCGTTTAGCTTTTTGTTTCTCCACCATCATTTTGAGGTGGTGAGGGTAGGTGGGTGCTTTGTCACACATCCCGTAACTGTCGTGATTAAAACCGCAATATTGGCATTTAACAAGTTTACTGACATTGGAGCGAGGTTTGAATTTACTCTCTGTTTGTTTGGAGTATTTGGTGTTCACTACTGCAGCTGCTGTAACGTTGTGACTTATGTTCAGTTGAAAAATATCCCTATTTGCTGTGAAAAATGCATTCCCCTTGGCCTCTATTTCCTGAATACTTTTGCAATCCATTTGTTTTAAGAACTTGGCAAAAGGTGTGGGGATGGTGCTAATTATTTTGTCTATAATAATAAGCTCTTTAAGTTTGTCATGGCTATTGTTGGTTTTAGCCGAGTTGATCCATTTTGTGCATACGTCTTGAACTGTACTGACATAATCTATAAAGGTTTGGTTTGGTTGTGGTGATAATTTGGCAAATTGTTGTTGGTAACCTGCAGTATCTAAAGAAAAATGTTGGAGAATGCGTTGTTTTAAGTAATCATAGTCTTTACGCATCTCCTGTGGTACTGTCTCTATTACTTTTAGTGGTTCAAGAGCTAAGTTCCTCATTAGAATAAATGCCCAATCTGATTTAATGATCTTATGGTAGGCCATGAGACACTCGAAATTTTCCAAGTAGGCGCTGATGGAATCTCCTGAGCAGAACGCTTTCACGAGGCCTTTATACTTATTATATTTTTATTCTTCCTCTTTGCTTCTTAGCTTATTTATAGATATTTCTGCGTTAGACTCAAGCTCCATCTGTTTTAATTTTATTTGTGTTTCGGCATTCAATTGGGCCTGTTTGGCCGCCGCCTCAAGCTCCAGTTGTTTCTCCTGAGCCTGCAATTGCATTTTCTTTTCATCTGCCTGTATTTGCATCTGCAGTTTCTTTTCCTCGGCCTCCATCTGCAATTTCTTTTCTTCGGCCTCCATCTGCAATTTCTTTTCCTCTCGTTCTATCGCTCTTTCTTCACGGGCAATGTTTTCTGCGTGCGTTTTCTGTGCCCATTCTGACAATTTCTCTTCTTTATAACCTAGCTTTATTCCTTGCTCAATGCATTTATCTAAGGTAGACATTTTGTGTTTCACTTGTTTGTAATATTTATAAAGTTAAATCCCTTAGAAAAAATGTTGTGTAGTCGAAAATTTGGTTAACTCCCTTAATTGTTAATGTGTAAATCAAAATGCAAGGTTATGTTGGTGACAAGGTCATGAATATGCAACCAAATAAATATGAAACAACATAATACATTGATGGAAGATGAGAAGTACAGCTTAGAGTTACAATGGGTATGACATGAAACTTAGCTTTCAATCAGAGAACTCGCCGATGTTGTCCCAGAAAGCTTGTCTTGTAATCTCGCCACTGTTGTAAAGGTTACATAGGTTGCACGCGGCACTATTCACGGAACAATCTGCTCGTAGAGTGAGAAAACATTAGTAACAGTCAAAAAATGTCACAGTCATGTCAAAAATAGTGTACAAATCACAATAATGAGGCACACTGCTTAGGCACTGCTGAGATACTGCTGAGGGACTCAGATTAATCCTACTTTATTGCTAGATAGCTACTAATTTTTGTAAACTTGTACGTTAACAATTCAATGTGATATGATCAATTAAGTAATTTTACATGGCAATTAACAAAATTTTCACAAAACATTTTATGCCAAAACCGGAAAACTAGCCCCCAAAAAGCCTGTCATAGTCTTGCTCGTATCTAGGTAACTAAACTTGGGTTCATACAGGCAACAATAAATCTGTTCGTTATGAGATCGAATATTTATTGTATTTACATATACAGTATGCATTGGCGCAGTGGGTAAACAGACCCGCGCTATATTACATATCCCAAATAGTGAACATCAAACACATAAGTATCATTTAACAGTCTAGCAAACTATCTAGCCTATGTCTATATATCTATTGATATCTATAGAGTCCCTCAAAGGCAGGCCCTGTTGCCTCTCTCAAGTCCGTCTGTCCTCTGCCGGTCCACACGTGTCCCATTCCGACACGGGTGGTAACTCTGTCCGAGTTCCTCGTGGACCCCGCAATAGGCGGGCCACATCAGTGTCCACGGAACCCTGGACTTATTGGCCAGTCCTTCTAGAAGGCTCTAGATTACTCGGGCTCTGTTCTCTCCCTTGGGCTGGAGTTGTAGCCCTCTAACTAATATATCTAACGGTGAGGCGGTGACAGACGAATGGAGACGGATTGTATTTGCAGCAAAGAACCTCAATAGCTCGGAAAGCTGAAGAAGAAGAAGAAGAAGAAGAAGTGTTATTTTATGCATGTGTTTTTCTAATGGCTTTTATAGCGACGATAGTAAGGAAATAGGTCTATAATTACCCAAGACGCTAATATCAGTTGAGACATTTTTAAGTAGAGGATACACTTTAGCAACTTTAAAGGCAGATGGAAAGTATTTTTGGACAGGCACTGGTTATATATGAACGTTAAGGACTCACTAATAATTGGTGCAGCACACCGAAGAATTCTATTACTGATACCATCTAGGCCTTCTGAATTTGTTGCTTTGAGATTCGAGAGATATTTATATACTTCTGCAACAGACATCAAGGGAATCTCAGGTGGAATATTTCTAGAGCACTTTCCTTCACATAATGGTGACAGTGAATTTAAATTACATACTGAGTCTGGTATTGAGGACTTTAGATTCTCTATTTCTGATTGAAAGAAGTAACTGAAACCCTCGCATGTTATAGAATTTGGTATTGCTGACTCTGAAGCGTGTTTCTTGTTGGTTAGCGAGTTAATAGCCTTCCATATATTTGTGTTATTTGATTTATCTACAATCAAATTTTTTAAATGATCTTTCTTTATCCTACGAATTTCATATTTAACTTTATTTCTTAGTCTGCGGTAATTGATAAAATCTTTATTTTGTGTGCTGTATCTCGTTCTCACATGATTTCGAGAACTTCGCTAGTGACCCACGGAGACTTGCGTTGATTCTTGACTCGAACTTCTGTGACTGCCACATGTTTATCAAATACATTGTAGACTGTCTTTGTCCAGTAAGCTAGTGCATCATCCGGATCAGGAAGTTGGTAAACATGTTCAAGGGCTGCATTTTTTAAGTCGTCTAAAAATACATTTTGGTTGAGAGCATTAAAGTTTCTAAATTTGAAGCTTAAATGTTTATTTTTAGGAGTTTTGAACCCAATTTTCGACCATGTACAACATAATGGGTAATGGTCACTAACTGCACTAACAGGAACAGAACATTCGGTAATATTAACTGGACAAGTAACATATATATGAGACAGGAACACGGAACTGATCCACAACTCTGGTGATGGAGTGAGATTGCAGAACATGACCGCCCACGCTCACCGGCATGGCACATGATGGATGGATGGATACCTGTTGAGTTGTTCTGCCTGTTTATAAGCACAATGTAACAAACTATCGTCTGTCAAGGCGGAAAGTGCCACAAAGAGATAAAAACTACTAGGACAAATATCAATAAAATAACTACGAATGAAACATCACAAACTGTCCGACGTTTCGGTAAGAAATGCTTTTGTATAAAAGAAAACATAGTTATAAGAAAATTAGTACAACATTAAAACACAATGAATTGTGATAACAATATTTACAAAAGGGACATGTGAGTGACACACATATCCTGCAATAATGCGGTTAGGGACATATGCTGGACACACATAGACTGTAATAATGTGGCGTAGGACATGTGCGGGATATAAATAAAATGCAGTAATGCCACGCAGGACATGTGCGTGACACAAGTAGATTGCAATAATGCTTCGAGGGACATGTGAAGGACACACATAGACTGCAATAATGCTGTGAATAGTAGGACAGATCTAATCATTAATCAATCATGTGCCATTCGGAATGCGTGGGCGGTCATTACTCGCAATTTCACTCGATCACCAGAGTCGTGGATCAGCTCAGTGTTCCGATCTCGTCCATGCCATGTGGCCAAGCCATCCAGGTATTTTCCTCTCGGGCTTCCTCTTGGTCTGTTCCCTTCGATCTTGCCAGTTGTCACTAAGTTCTCAAATCCATTTCTTCTCATAACATGTCAAAATTTTTTTGACTGTCTACGTCTAATTTCTCTAATCAATTTACGATTGTCATTTGTCTCCTGTAGTACTTGTTCATTGGTTTTTCTGTCTGTCCATGCTATTCTTTGCATTTTCCTCAGAAACCACATTTCTGCAGCCATCAGATTTTTTTCAGCTTGACTGCTCTTTGTCTAAGTTTCACATCCATACAAAAGAAAACAGGCTCTATGTATCGCCTCAACACTCTTTTTCTGGACTTCCGGTCGCCATCATGGCGGTTGGGCGTTGAACTGTTAAGGCCGTGGCGTGTTTGTGCTTGCAGCTACGGTTTGCAATCGCATTTTCCTCATTTTGGACTGGTAGTACATGGTTCCGTCGCCTTGCTACTGAATGAGTGCGTGGGCGACACTGTGAGCTGTGAAATTCGCGGGGAATGCATTTACATCTGTCCTGTACATTGACCTGCATGTTTAGAACAATGGCTACAGGCTGTTGCTGAATTGACTGATTTGACTTTACGGTTCACGAGTGCATTTTTCAGGAGACTCCCGGGAGTCGGCGCTGAAGCTGCGGAGTTCGTGCTTTCGGCGGGTCGCCCTGCGGTAAAATACCGAGCCATGTGAGAAAACCCGGGTCAATGAGGTCTTTCTGGTTACTGTTGAGTCCATCGACGATGAACTGTGGTTTTCGTGGAATAATTTTGTGTTGGCATTCTGGCGGCGGCATTATGCACAGTGTATCTGTGCGGGCTGTTGGATTGCCGAGACTCCTGCCTATTCCACTTTTCACATTGGACAGTGGAGGGCATTTTGTGTGATATTCACAGGCACAGGAAAGGAGCATAATGGGGACGACTCGTTGCCGTGAAGTTGGAACCTCGACTAACTAACTAACTCTTTTTCTCGTTTCCATTGACATCTTTTTATTGGTCAGAATGTTTTTCATCTTGCTAAAGGCTACACTCGCCATGGCGATTCTTGTTCTAATCTCTTCAAGGCATCTCCCATCAGATGTTATGGCTGTTCCGTGATAACTGTGCCAATTCACTTGTTGAAGAACATGCCCATTTACTTGTATATTGCATTGTGGTATTTCGTTCTTCCCAGTGACGACCATAATCTGTGTCTACTTACTATTTAATGCTAACCCTAGTTGTTCACTGTGTGCAACAACCGCATCTACTAAATGTTGCAAGTCCTGTCTATTGCCTGCAATCAAGACTGTATCATCTGCATGTCTAATGTTATTGATGTATTGTCCCTTAATTTTGATTCTTGCCAGTACTAAGGAAACTACTTTCTGAACTTTGCAATCAGAATAAGGTCACCATACAGTAGATACCAGTCCACTGTGGAAAACTTTAAAATGACAGGGCTAACCGACTGGCTAAGGAAGAAGCAAAAGAATAACATACTGATGTGTCTGTTACATACCACCAAAAGAAACGCAATGAATGAATCACCCAAAATAAACGAGAAGTAGATTGTGAGCTTTACTAAAACACGACTACAAGAGACAAATTGGACGTTGCGGCCAAAGCCTTCGTCAGCACAGGACAAACAAATACAACCCAACACAAAACTACATGAAACACACTATGACAAATATTCTTGTTCACCAAAAGAAACGAATGATCAAATCAGTCAGAAAGCCACAAAAACCTGTTCAAGACGACTACAACATTATGGACAGACCAGAATAAGTCATTATTCTGCGCCTCAGAACAGAACACAATAGATTACGCAACCACATGTTTACAAAATTCAAGATTGGTGATCAGCCATGTGCACATGTAGATTAGCGTCGCAGACAGAAGAGAACATACTCCAAGACTGCCCAAATTACAACATGTCTAGGCAAACCTTCTGGCCTAGAGAGACAACAGTTGAAGATAAACTCTATAGACAGCTGAGTGAACTAATAAAGACAGATTAATACAAGAGACATCACTGTAGTTACAGACATATTTCAAGCGAACGAAAGAAGAAGAAGACGAAGACAGAAAAACCAACGACCAAATCTTACAAGAAACAAATGAAAATCGTAAAGTGATTAGAGAAATTAGGCGTAGATAGTCAACAATTTTGGGACACATTATGAGAAGAAAGGAATTAGAACACTTGGTGACAACTGGCAATATCGAGGGGAAGACAATAAGGGGAAGACAGGAAAGTAAATACCTGGATGGCCTGACAACGTGTTATGATCGAGACAAGAACACTGAACTGATTCAGTACTCTGATGATGAAGTGAAATAGCGAATCACGACCGCCCACGATTACTGGCGTAGCACATGATGGATTGATGGAACTTTGCTCACTCTAAACTCCCGACACTTTCTGTGAGTGGAAAGCTCAAACATCACTGGACTGGCTACTTCATGAACACATTTGGATTGGCTACTTCATGAACACAGATGGACTGGTTACTTCATGAACACAGATGGAATGGCTACTTCATGAACACCGACCAGCTGACTATTTTAAGAACACAGTTGGAATGGCTACTTCAAGAACACAGCTGAACTGGCTAGATTTTGAACACATCTGGACTGGCTACTTCATGAAACCAGCTGGACTGGCTACTTCATGAACACAGCTACACCAACATGCCTCCCTGCCCTACGGATTGTCCTTGGTTCGATCCGCATCCTGGCTGCCAGCTCGAACGCAGCTGAACATGAGTACCAGGAATTGTGTGGGAAAGTAAAGTCGGCGAGTGGCACGCCGACAACATCAGCTGCTGAGCTCGGCTGGTGTAGGAGAACTGTGGTTCTCTCTGCTGACGTCCAATGCATGTGGGTGTGTAGAAGTACAGTGGTTCTGCATCGTGACGCCCATTGCATGTGGGTGTGTAGAAAAACTGTGGTTCTGCCTTCTGACGCCCAATGCATGTGGGTGTGTAGAAGAACTGTGGTTCTGTCTCTGATGCCTATTGCATATGGGTGTGTAGAAGAACTGTGGGTCTGCCTCCTGATGCCCACTGCATGTGAGTGTGTAGAAGGGACTATTACCAAAGGAAATCGTTGTTGGTGAATTATAGATGGGCAAAAGATCTCAGTGTCGGCCTCTACTATGGTACAACGATGTGTGTAAGCGGGACATGATTGATACATTCATTGATATTTTACCTTGCCAGAAAATCTCCGCTGATCGTGTTGCATGGATGGCAAAGATGAGGAATGGAATAAAGACAAAGAAGAAAATGAATGCAGACAATTCATACACTGAGCGTGTGAGACGTTAGATGGTGCATGGTGGTGGAAACAAAAATATATTCACATTTATCCATTGAGAACTAACAATCATATATTCCATTGATAAGTAAATCAGCAAATCTGTCAGTCGGTGACTCAATCAAACAGTCAATACGTGACTCAAGTAATATATAATTAGATCAGTTTGTCAATCATTCATTCACTCTGTCACGCAATTAATCTGTCACTATATATATATATATATATATATATATATATATATATATATATATATATATATATATATATATATATGTGTGTGTGTGTGTGTGTGTGTGTGTGTTTGTGTGTGTGTGTGTTTTGGATATCAATAATTGTGTTAGTTAATCAATCATACATAATTCAATGTTAATTTGTATCAACATTACAATTGAGAAATCACAAGAATTAATACAACCTTACAGTATTTCATTTATTTTAGAAGTTTCCAGACATTTTTTTTTTTTTTTTTTTTTTTTTTTTTTTTTTTTAAGCATATCCTTTACAGGACTTAGCTGTCAACACCAGCATCTTTCAGCTGTATGTTGATCTCTTGGCAAGATTACGCTCAGTAGTTTGCCATTGCTTTCTGAGCGGCCGGCTAACATACCCCGCAAGTCACCAATGCGATTCGAACCACTGCTGATTTGAACCGTCATCACGTTAACCGACGAGAGTATACGAGATTACGGAGAAAAGTCATAACCTCTAAGCCACGAAGCCGGCTTCCAGACATTTACATGTATAAAATAGAACATTCCCAAACCAACTTTCTATCGCAAATGTTCACTTGTCGTACCACATTGTTTACTGACACATCGTGTGCCCGACAATGAGAATGCCATGATGGGATTTGTACACGACGATATACATTGATATGTATAATATCACTTTTAATCTAGTTGATATGTAGTTAGTGATAGCCAGACACTACAAACTACAATTACATGTATCTGCAACTGTGTAATTAAGAAAACATAAGACAACAAAAACAACATTACTTTGTAAGCAACAACTGGCACCCTAATATCGATATTATACAATCATGATCCATATTTACCCACTAGATTGCCTGAATGATTTCTGATTGTCCATGCCGTGTGGCTTTGGTGATCATATCTGTCCACAGCTTTCTGCCTTGTGTGCTGCCAATCATTTCTGATACCGATGTTCACCTATTGTATTATGTCTAGCTGCACAGCATATTCTATCTTGGTCTTCTCTTGCCTCTCTTCCCCTCCAATCTTTTCATTGTGACAGCATACCTCAATTTTCCTCTTTTCATGACGTTCTCAAAGAATGCGGACTGATTTCTTCTGATGCGAGTAAACAGTTCTCTTGTTATCGAACTTCTTTCAGCATGTCTTCATTACTCTTTCTACCCTTCACTGTGATCTCAGCATGCTACTGTAATGCCTGTACGACTACTAACCACATTTCCCTTTGTTGTTGAGCGTGTTCCCTAACATTTACTTTCTCTACGCTCTCTATTGTGTTCAGGACGCTAAGATAACGAATCAACGACATGGTCTCACAATGACCAACACTCTGGAGCATCCATCACCTACACACATACCCTACTCCTTAGTTTAGCTAATTAGGGAAAGATCGCTATTTCCACACCCACAGACCCTACTCCTTTGTGTCATCTAATATTGAACGCACATACTCAGACGATACTCCTAAGTTTAGATAATGTTGGAAAGATCTCTATGCACCTACTCACAGACCCTTCTCCTTAGTTTAGCTAACGTTGGAAAGATCGCTATACTTCTACAGACATACAGTTCCAGTACCATTCTTGAACATGCAACTTATTTCTAAGCCTGGAGAAGGTAAGAACTCCTACAGCACACTACCCACTGAAATGCTCTTTTGAAATTGCATCGGGCAGAAGCCACCTAGAAAACCGCAGGCCATCATAGGAGATAAGGGACGCAGAGGTGTTTCCAAGGCACCAGGGCCGGGTTAGATACTGGCCAAGACCTATTGACGCGTCCTCGTCGAGCGTCCTGGGCAACAGGTCCCTTCGGGGTCCTGGCTAAAGTCAGTAGGATCGCCAATTCCTCCGAAGTCGGAGAATGTCTGCCTGTATGGCGAGGAACCACCAGTCTGCACACCAATAAGCCAGACATGGACAACGTGTACTCACGCAAACCTCAGGTCCTGTATGACATCACACTGATGTTGGACAACAGGATGCCTTAATCCGACATACAGGACTTCGTGTTGGAGCTCAACCCAACGAACACAAGCAAGCAAGCAACGCATAGGAGATAAGACGTATTGATACATTACATACCATGCTTGTCATATCGAAGTGTAGCTTATGATTATCCTTTTCTTTTCCGCCCTGTATCATCCGTGGTGAAGGGGTACTTATGCATTTCGTAATTCCCGCATACCCACGTTCATAACGCAGCTGTGGACGATTTGGCAGTAGACCACCTTATGTTGGTTTGTTATGAAATGGTATGGATGCCTGTCGTTCAGAAACCAATGGCAAACGTTCTTTTTTTTTCTTCTTATCTTGGTACAGGACATCGCTGTCAACACCAGCATTTTACTGCTGTTGTTGATTTATTGGCAAGATTACGCTCAGTAGTTTGCCATTGCTTTCTGAGCGGCAGGCTTACATATCCCGTAAGTAAAAAAAACGGGCGCGGCGAGAACCGCTACTGCGTTTGCTCACGTTGATAAACGGGATTACTTAGAAAGTCGCTAACGCCTAGGCCAGGGAGACGGCCATATCGAAATGTAGCTTCTGCTTACCTTCTAGGCAAACTATTGCAAACTACGCAAAAATAGCAAGCAATGGCGCAAAATGGCAAACTACTGAACGTAAACATGCCCAGGAATCACGAACAGCCAAAAAATGCTAGGGTTGACTGCTATGCCCTGCAAAGGATATGAAACTAACTTTATTTGTATCTTCCCATTGGGTCATATGCTCTCAATAAATTCCCCCCATGCCGCCTCACACGTTGCTGTTCTGGCAACTCTGTCCATATCCTCCCAGGTTATTCATTTAGATCTATAACGCTCTTCATGGCGTGTTTTTAGGTCCTTATTTATTTCCAATGTCCAGTGGATTCGGGCTAAAGGGCTTTCTCCTTTCTTTCTCCTGCTTCGATCACTTTCGATCACCTTCTTCAAAACGACTAAATGCAAAGAAAGCAGCAGTAAACTTAAGCGCGATGCCATCCCCATATAGTTGATCCTCGCATAGAGCGGGTGTAAACCTAAATAAAGTTGTCTGTTTTGTATATGTTGGAAACTCCTGCAGCAAAAATGTAGCTCTCATTTTTAAAAATGTTCTAGATGTACAATTCTCATGTTTTCTCAGTGTATCTAGCGCCAGTGTCTTCTCCTTATACTTTGATTCCCTGGCGTCTCAATACTTTCCTTTAGCTCCACATCTCGTGATTTAGACGTGCCACTTTAGTACCTCTAGTCTGCGTGGGCACCATTGAATGAATATGTGTTGTTTATCAGCACTCGTTGTGTTCTCCGTATTCCTGATGCATACAAAAGTACTATAGCTTTAACGTTACAATAGGATGGTTAATATCTGTTGCTATGTGTAATTGACTTCCATAAATGTTGTAGTGCTATGTGTAAATGACTTCAATAAATGTTGTAGTTCTGTGTGTAATTGACTTTTATTTATGTTGTAGTGCTATGTGTAATTGACTTCAATAAATGTTGTAGTGCTATGTGTAAATGACTTCAATAAATGTTGTTGTTCTGTATGTAATTGACTTTTATTTATGTTGTAGTGCTATGTGTAATTGACTTCCATAAATGCTGTAGTGCTATGTGTAAT
>OY992879.1:10243729-10308729 GCA_963921405.1 Cepaea hortensis | reverse complement strand
TTAAGGATATTTCTGAACCTTTTTTATCCATGCGGAGACATACAAATGATTACGCATATCATGGACTCAGTTCATTTTGGATAAATTGTCTTCTAATTCCTAATCGGTAACTTGAAACTATTGTGCTACATCTTAGTACAATCTTTTTGTTAACAGATTAGTAACCACACCATAAGTGTGAGGGACATGCAGTCATGTCATAAAATATTGCTAGGGAAATGCCATGTTTGAGAATATAAATTCAAGAACAAAGAAAGTAAACTCATGATATACATTGATAGGAAGTGCCTTCAGTCCGCATCACCTCACTGTGGTAGGGGCAGAAGCGAAGATTGATGTTCCTAAAATGCTTGCAATATTCAGAAGACTAGAAGATGCGGCATAAGTTATTTCTGATAAATAACTCTTCGAATACTAGCAGCAATTGGACCTGGAATATTATATGGTCTAAACCAGTGTTTCCCAACCTTTTTTGTGCCATGCCCCTCTTAAGCCTTTCTAAAATTCATATTGCCCCCCTCCCCCGCCCCACGCCCCCCCCCCCTCTCAACATATACATTATTTTTAATATTCAAAGATTGAAATGTTCACTAAAGAAACTTGAATGATAGGTTTTAGGAAGAAATCACTAGGTAATTATTGAGCAAACACAGTAAGTAAATTTTCAAAACATATAATGGAGAACTGAAATTCAAGTACAAATTAATTTTAATGAAAGATTTTTCTATATTATTTTAATTATTAGTAATTAATTATTATTTAAATTTAGTGAGATCCTTGCGCTTGATGCTTGCTGCAAAGAGATCTTATGTCAGGTTCCAATTTAGTTAACTTCAGTCTCAAGTCTCCCCGTTTTGTTATATTCAGCCGATTTCTTCCATTTTCGAATTTCCCCCCTTAACAATCAAATTGCCCCCCTGTGGGGCGTGGGCCCCACGTTGGGAAACACTGGTCTAAACACTTATCAGACTGCATAAATCATTTCTGATAGATAAGAAATTCTCTTTAAAATAGCAGAAACTGGTAAAAGATATCACGGCGTTCACTAACCCTATGCTGCACAAGCAGTGGGGAAAAAGTATAATCTAGTTTGTGGATTAACAAATAAGAAAATTCAACACCATTGGCTCCTGCATTACATTTTATGATGATTATCATGTATTTAATATCAGAGAAATGTACATGGTTGGGTTTCTCTGTTATGAGAATTTTACTCTGGTCCTGATTGTTACTCTTCACTGTGGGAATATACATTTTAAAGTTACCCTGGGGACATGATGATGTTGATGTAAAAATTATTGTGCATGTCAGTACACAAGAAATGGTGATCCGTATGGTCATTAGCCTTGGCCTAATGTTGTTTATAGCGAAGGAATGGAGACAAGGAATCGGAAATAAAAGAGCCTATTTCTGGACTATTCTCTTCAAAGTATGACAAATGCACTAGCAAAGTGTTGGATAGAAAGGATGGCTTCACTCATCTAATAGTCCATGTAACAACAGAACAAAACATAGAGTGAAAAGATACCTCACTCACTATTAGAGCTAGGAATGCTCTACAACAAGCAAGGAGGGACAGAGAACTTGGAAACCCACTCCAATCTCCTACCCATTTTTTGTTTGTAATTGTGTTGTGAAATGTTAACACATCACAGTAGGTTAATTCTCGGTTGTATTCTTTGTCATCACTTTTCTATAGCGAGTGGTGGAATTGGTGGGACTCCATTGCATCACTGGACCAATACATCAATGTTGACTGCTGCACTCATTAGCTGCCATAGCCAGCGAAAGACACATTCGAAGAAGATCGACACTCAGCGTTTGATATTCTGACTCCTGTCAGAATACCCCGGATGGACTTCCTTATCAGAAAGTCGACATGATATATCTAGTACACAGATACAAAAAGGATAACCTGTTTTACTTCTTGGAGGTACCGCCTGATGAACCATCAATCGTCGAGGTCAACTAAACTATGGGAGTTATACTGCGAGTAATAAAACTAACAGCAGTAAGAACCCTCCATCTGTCTGTTGGACTCCAAAGTTCAAAGGATACACCCAAGTATCCTCCTTCGAAAGAAAGTCTCACAGCAGCAAAAGTCAAACAAGGTTTCAGCCACTCAACACCAAGTTCTAGATACTAACACCAACTCAAACAAATGGGAAGAGACACTGAAACAACATAAGCCAGTACAACCAAGGTACCAACTGAAAAACAACTTAAAAACCAGATTACCTCAAGGTTCAAATCTACAACACTCTGAAAACAGCCAGATCCCCTCGAGATCTCTGAACCGAAACACCATCAGAAGGTCATACGAAAGAAGCTATAGGAATAAATGCCTCTATGCATGCAACAACAAGAATTATCTGATTGTTAGCAACTCCCAGTGGCGTGTTGGAGTTAATATTCCTCAGTTTCATGACTGCAGCAGATAAAATCCTGGAAAGATCTCCAGATGAAACCAAATGAATGACTCACCATTGTATGTTCTACACTGAAATGGAATGAATCAGAACTCTATGCTGGTTCCATGTCGGCCTAACTGCCCCATCACCAAGTGTAGGATGGCCTATCCACATGAACCGGGTGTGTGACAAAGCCTTTTGAACTAAATTGGGAAATGGTTAACATAAACCGAGCTATTGGACAGTCGTCATCTTTTCATCGATAAGATGATATATGAAGAACCTTCTGCACGAGCTTAAGTTGCATCTTCTGAAAGTATGACAGACCTAGGCATCAATTTCAATTGGAACACAGAGCCCAGTGGCAACAGAGTATTCTTGAATTCAGTCCCATGGAGGGAATATGTGCTTATGTATAATTCTATTCTTGGATTATGGATTATAAATATTCACCAGCCAACTCCAGTGGACATACTGTAAGTAGAAAATGACTGTGAGTATATGTATGTCTGCCCGGATAAATATGGACATTATCTGCTTCGCACTGGAGAAGAATAACCGACAGCAACACCTAAGAAAATAGACTGTAATTAAATAATTAGTTTAATTATTAGTATTAGCAAAGATTTTGTATGTGGATTGTTTTCTATGCCATGGTGTTAGGGGTTCAGTAGCGTTTTTTGTTTTGTAATGAGGTATAACCAAAGGGTGGTTATGTTAAAGTTGAGTATTTTGACACCATCTCATTATTTTTAAATATGAGAATTGTAAAGGGTGTCAGAAACAATTGTTTCATGTGTTGGGTTCTATGTACTTAGATCATTATTTGCCTTAATTATGTAAGGTGGGTCAAGGATAGTAGACCCAATTTGTGGTTGTTGTGTTGTTTGTAATAACATTGTTTTGTTCTTGGGTAAAAGGGGGTAAATGTGTTTTTATAATGCAAATCATTCCCATGCCTGTTCATGAAATTCAGTGAGACTATTACGCTTTCATGTTTGTAACTACAGATCGTGAGTTAATACCTGAACTGTTTGTCCAAAAATTGTTGATGTGTACATCAGTTAAATGTGGTGTTCACCAGTGGTTGTTATATGTTGTGAACAATCAATGTCTTCTAGCACTAGATAAACTTTAGAGGATGATACGTGGGGATGGAGAATTACTAATAAATACAGTTATGAACAGGAGTGAAGTATTTTCCTTCTTGTATTTATGGTAGAATTCCATGATCACATCAAGTGGCTAAAATAATATAGAATCAAATTAAATCCCCTAGACAACTTAACAAAATATTCTCTTAAATTAAAATCGACATCACATAACCAAGATAACACCCATTAATAAACGCAAGTATCATTAGTATGTAGTCTATGGCGGTGAATGAGTACTCTTCCTTCTCCGTCTGTTCTATTATAGTTGATTTTGTTGTTGGTGCATTTTTGACTGGTGTTATCAGATCAATATTATCATCTGTTTGTGCCTCAGATGTTGTGTCTATCATTACAGTACTAGTTTCTGGCGGTGCGGCGGTTGGTCTCACGGGATCTAATTTGTCTCTGAGGTAGGTAATCAGCGGGAATCTCCCAGCATTGCATGCCTGTATGCAAGGGATATAATTAGAATATGAAGATATTAAGCATTAAGGTCATCCGCATGATGACGTATGTCATTAAAAAACATACGTTAACAAAAAAGTTACATTCTAAAGACTACGGACAGGTCACAGCATAATGTCATAAGTAATAAAATAAACAATGTGAAAAGCTGAAAAACATATAATGTCGGTGGAAATGTGGTTTCTGGGGAATATACAAAGAATAACATGGACAGACAGAAAAACCAATGAGCAAGTCCTACAAAAAACACATGAAAACCGTCAATTGATTAGTGAAATTAAACGCAGGCAGTCAACATATTTTTGGACCCATTATGATAAACATAAATTAGATAGGGTGGTAACAATTGGCAAGGTTGTAGGAACAAGAACACGGCGAAGGCAAAGAAGTAATATATGGATCATTTGGCCACGTAAACATGGTCGAGGCAAGAAAACAGAGCTCATCCACGACTCTGGTGCTCGTGAGATGGCGAATCATGACATCCCACGTTTAATGCCATGGCACATCATGATGATGATGATGAATAAACTAAAGAATAGATACACTAATGAATGAAACTGTGAGCTGGTCAAATAAACTAACTAATGGATACACTGATGAATGTAAATGTGAACTGGTAAAATAAACTAAATAATGCAGGGGTGGGCAAACTTTTCGTGCGGAGGGCCGCATTGACAAATGTAAAGCTATTGGCGGGCCGCATATATATATATATATCCATTTTGTCTACATCAACCAATCACAATAATTAATTATTAATTATTTATAGGTTATTAAGCAGTATAAATAACTAATTATTGCAATTTTATTTTACTTATACACTTATACATTATATTTGACAATATGGACACAAACTTTTACTAACTTGTTAACACGATTTTACAGCTTGTTATTATAAAATATATTCTTTATTGTCTATCAATGGCTTTAATTTAGACACATAGCGACTACATTGTCACTACAGTTGTTGATTTCTAATGAGATGTATGTAATTGCTTGCAATTTTTGACAATATTCTTGAAATCTGGAGCAAGTTTACTTGTTGATATTCGCATGCCAGCATGCAAGTTGCAGACCGACAATAAAGACCTATTCTTAGATTTAATGATCTTCAAGCAAGAGAATGCTTATTCGCAAATGTATGTTGATCCAAATAATGATAAAAGTTTAGCTGCAAAGTTTTTAAAGTTGGGAAATGATTCTTGTGATAAAGATCCATAGAAATCCAGCAAACCATCTGTCTTGAATTTCTCTTTCAGTTCATGATCTGCTTGTAAGTCAAGCAGCTCCAACTGTATGTCCTCTGTGGCTGTATCAGCTTCTGCACTAAAAGGTGAACAGATAATATTGAACTATGGCTCTAATTTCTTGAAATCTTGGAATCTCCATCCAAATTCTTCAATCAATGCATCTAATCGGGCTTTGTATTTTTCAGTCATTTCACCAGAAACTGTTTCTTGTTTCAGCAAAGGGAAGTGACAAAATCTTTTTTTTCACTTGCTTGTCTGGAGAACAGTGAGAGTTTTGCCTGAAATGATTTTACATTTACATACAATTCATGTGCAAACACACCATTGCCCTGAAGTTTGACATTCAGTGCATTTAACTTTTCCATAATTTCAATGGCAAACATAAAGTCTAACTACCACTCTTTATTGACAATGTTAGTATTAAAGTCACATGCAATGCCCTTCATCTCTAGGAACATAACTATTTCTTCTCTGAGTTCCCACACTCGCCTCAATACCTTGCCGAGACTCAGCCATCGAACATTGGTGTGGTACAGGACATCGGAATGTTTATTTTCCAAATCATCAAGTAATGCCATGACCTGTCTGTGATTAAGTCCTCTTGATCTGATGAGGTTGATGACACTGACAACTGGGTCAATAACATGCTTGATATTCAAAACAGTTTTACACAGACTTTCTTGATGAATCACACAGTGAAGTGGTAATAGTATGTGGTCTGGATATTCTGCTTTAATCTGATCACTTATCAACTTTACCAAACCTACATTTTTTCCAGTCAAAGCACGATTTCCGTCAGTTGTAACACTTGCCATCTTGTTCCAAACCAACGCGGTTCTTTCAATACAGTTAGTAACAGCATTGAATATGTCATGGCCTCTTCAGTGAGTTTGAAAGAAGTGTTTATTCCACGTGTAAATATCAATAATTGGGCAGTATCATGTACATCGGTACTCTCATCCAATGCAAGAGAGTACCACAAAAATTGTTTACTTGCATCTTGAAGTTTATGCACCAAATTGTCACTGATCTTGTCAACACGTCTAACCACAATTCTCTTGATAAAGTAATGTTGTCAAATCTGTTTTTTTTTGTTCTGAGCACATAATGTTTGCTGCATCTAGCAAACATTCCTTGATGATATCGCCATCAGAAAATGGCTTGTTCCGTTTTACAATTCTGTGTGACAGCACAAGACTTTGCTTCAGTTGCAGCATATTGAACTGAAGACTTTAGTGAAAACAGTTTGCTGTTTCTCCAAATTTTTCACCAACTCAAGGCATTTCCTTTCCTTCTCTTCGGTCATTAAATTGTATCCGAAATGGGAATGTTTTCGGTGATAATGTCTTTTTAAATTGTACTCCTTGAAGACAGCCACTGACTCACGACACAACAAGCAAACTGATTTGCTACCAACTTTTATAAAACAGTACTTAGTTGTCCACTTATTATTAAAAACACGGCATTCATCTTCAATCTTACGTTTGTTATTGACACTCATCATAACGGTACATGAGATTCTGTAAAATTCAACAAAATAACTTAAAAACTAATTTAAAATTTTTATTTCTAAATGCCCCGGGGGCCGCATAAAATCACTTGGCGGGCCACATGCGGCCCGCGAGCCGTAGTTTGCCCACCCCTGAAACAATGGATACACTGATGAATGTAAATGTGAGCTGGTAAAATAAACTAAAGATCGGATACACTGATAAATGCAATTTTGAGCTGGTCAAATGGCAGCCAAACCCTTCCATTCTATGCGTTCCCTTAGTGTGGCTTTCAGAGATCAAGAAAATACCAGTGACCGAATAAATAGGAATACGCTGTGGAAAAGTGCTGGAGGAAACGATGAATGTGCTGTAAGAACGATCATCGCCTTGATAAATTGGCTGCAAGGTACACCAGGTGACAGCCAAGGATGTATTCTATCACCACTTGCGCCCATCACCTGCAGGGACACGATTACTAAAGAAGAACATCCACAAGCATGGAGTTCAAGAAGCTGCTGTTTGCAGACGACCAGAGTTTACTGCATCAGAACAATGCAGATCATCTGCACCACGTAAACTGGCAAAGAAATGGCTGTCAGCATTTTGATATGAAGTCGAACACGCTGTCAGTCTTAGTCGCAGACCTGCACACAGGCGGCTCAGGCCATATGGTCGTCTTCTACTGGCCGGAGCAGCAGTGGGATTCGGCAGCCCCTGAGCAGCCCTCTATAGGAAGCACTGCTCACCTCCATAGCGTTATGAAAGGGTTAAAAAAGGTGTCCTAAAGACTGTCTGCTCCATCATTACCTAACCTGCTACCAGCGGTTGTGGGTACTCTAGGTGTCCTAAAGACTGTCTACTCCATCATTACCTAACCTGCTAGCAGCGGTTGTGGGTACTCTAGGTGTCCTAAAGACTGTCTGCTCCATCATGACCTAACCTGCTAGCAGCGGTTGATGGGTACTCTAGGTGTCCTAAACACTGTCTGCTCCATCATTACCTAACCTGCTAGCAGCGGTTGATGGGTATTCTAGGTGTCCTAAACACTGTCTGCTCCATCATTACCTAACCTGCTAGCAGCGGTTGTGGGTACTCTAGGTGTCCTAAACACTGTCTGCTCCATCATTACCTAACCTGCTAGCAGCGGTTGTGGGTACTCTAGGTGTCCTAAACACTGTCTGCTCCATCATTACCTAACCTGCTAGCAGCGGTTGTGGGTACTCTAGGTGTCCTAAACACTGTCTGCTCCATCATTACCTAACCTGCTAGCAGCGGTTGTTTGTACTCTAGGTGTCCTAAACACTGTCTGCTCCATCATTACCTAACCTGCTAGCAGCGGTTGGTGGGTACTCTATAAAGCAGTAGACGCACAACTAAAGTTTAAAAACAAAGGTAAAGCTAAAAAAGCAAACATAACATGTTGACTTATTGTCTTTGACTTGGGGATGTAGATTACAAGTACTTCAGAAGTAGGAGTGGATACACCTGATAGCGAGAGATACTTATATGAGTTGAGCTAAGAAATGACGTCAGTTATGGACATTCCCATACGTTCTCTGTTTCCTCGTTCAACAGCCAGGGAAGAGTCACACTACTAATCGTTCCCACGGCTTTCTGATTGAAAATTCCCCTGGTCTTCCCTCTTAGTTTTGAGATTCTACCATAAACCCTGACAATTCCCTGCAACCTCATCCTTTCCACATAAGGGGGTTCTGAATCTGTTCCTCCACCTTCTAAACCTGTTCCCGCTGGCTTACGACCAACTCACCCTTGTCCATAAATAATCTACCACCAAGAGGTGCATTTCCTGCCAGCCTTTCACCTTTTCCTTTGCCCGCACTCCCGGATGGCCAGGGCAAACAATCCATACAATACCCACAATATGTGATCTCTGAAGGGATGAGAGCCATACTACACGAAACATTCCTTTCTCCACCTTACTAAGCATACTCCTTTACTCCGCGATGAACACAATGTGTGTTGCTGTGTCTCCTCTAACCAACAGAAAGCCGCCGTGACTGCTTCCACTACCATTCTCATGCTGGAGGTCGTAGCCTCATATGCCAGTCTCTCCTTTTTTTTTATAAGAATCGTCCAATAGCCTTCACAATGAAACCCCAACCACACCGTCTGTTTCTCACCACTGACCCATCAGTATAGCCCACTATGTCACTTTGATGTATGTTGCTCTGCATTAGTTGTTGCGGCCCGCTGCCCATTCTCTGCACTCACGACCCAGTGTTACTATTACATTGTGTCAGTCTGTCATGACTTCCGGTACTTGAACCCACACTTATTTCACGATTAATGGTCTCTAGATCACACACCTGATGTATAGATATTTCTTCCTGTGCCATCCAGGACCTGCATCGTTTTAGTCTTGACCATATCCATGGCTTCATACAGCGGGTGATCCCTCTTTGCCGCAACTTTCAGGTACCATTTGGCTTGAAGGACCCTATGCCTATCCGTCATTGTTGGTAGCGCCAGGATATGCCTCATGCATATAATTGGTGTGTTCTTTGTGCACCACAGGAACACCCCATAGCCGCATTATGTATGCAATTTAACCTTTCAAGCTGGCTCTTTGATACTGTCAGCAGCCCCAAACCATACTCGATGACATAAATTATTAACTGCTAAAAAAGCATGTAAAACATCCGGTTGCTGCCATCACACTCAATGCATTAAGCCCACTACATGTCTTCACCACCAAAGCTTCCATATGATCCTTAAAAGACATACACCTGTCAAAGGTGATACCCAAGTACTTCACTTTACTCTGTCTACTAAGAAGACATCCATTCAATATAATACACGAGACTTCTGCTTTCACAATCCGGTAATCCATGGAGTACCACACAACCGATGCCTTATCTGGGTTTATAACGACAGTGCGTCGCTGCACCACTCCGCCTCCATGTTTACTGCCATCTGTATGTCTTCAAGCAAACTCTCCCTGTCCCTGCCCTGTCCCTACACCAGTACATCATCTGCAAATGTCAACATTCTACCAAGAGGGACACTGGTAATGGGGGAAGCTAATTCACAGGGACAAATCAGTTCAAAGTAAGCGAGGGAAAACAAAATACATTTCTACAGCTGTTGAATCAGCCTTAAACGTGGAGATGACACTTGATGGTGAAGATGATCGAATACACAAAAGTTTTTGGGAAATTCTGACCTGGTCGATGTCTATCCAGGTATGGGTGTAACACAATGTACCCCATACTCTTTCAGGTGTGTACAAGGGTCTTTGACCTACTTTAGTTACAAAATACACACATACCCCCACCCCCGAAGCATGCACACACACACACACAAACACACACACACACACAGAGAACACTTCAATGCAAGACAGGATACAACAGAATAGACCTAGAGAAACATCTGGAGACCAACATAATGAAAGAAATGATAATGCAATTAGATTGAAGAAAACAAACGTCCTCTTTATAATAAATACAGTTTTTAAACACAAAGACTCATACATATACACCTTGTATAAAAGAAACGATCTAGGCACCAACAGCCAAGCTGATTTTATATTAACATGAAATAACAGACATATATTTTATTCAAGGGCAGTGCCCAACTTAGGTATAAACACAGACCACAAAGCACTTATAACCACAATAAGAACCAACAGAAGAATAAAGCAAAGATCGTGTAAAAACATACCATGCGAATTAGTAAACTTAAACCACCCCAAAGACGAGAGAGGAAATTATGAGAAAGAACTAAATGAAATCTTTCTAAAACAACCTGTAGAAAGAGAAAGTGGAAGAAGAATGGGACATTTTCAATCGAAGTATTTTAAACACTGCAAAAAGTAGGTCATCATGGCCAAATGGATAAGAACGCATGCTCTTAAACATCCGGTGTGCTGATGTCGAGGTAAGGGGTTCAGCCCCTACACCGGACAGTTGGACTAAAATGTTGACCTATCGTCCTTGACTTGGGGACGTACTTTATAAATACCTCTAACGTCAGAGTGTATTATCCTGATGTCGAAGGACACTGTTAATAGGGACAAACTAGAAGTAGTACGTATGGGCTAAGTTTGAGCTCAAAGCTTGCGAGGGGAAAAACACGGCAAAAATAACATGTTGAGTCATGAAAAAACAAATGAATAAATTGAGGAGTGGGACAGTTAGAACTACAATAGTAAAATATTTAAGAGCATGCATCGTTCCATTTGCTAGATACGCCTGTGACACCTGAACAGTTACTAAACAAGATGAACAACGCATACATTTCTTTGAATATCCATGTTATAGACGGGTTATACGAATATCTTGGATACAGCAAAGAACAATGCAACCTTAAGACACGATCTGAATATTGCAGACTGTTGGCTACTAAATACTGCTACTGAATGAATAATGAATATACTAAATATGATAACAACTTGACCACTTATTTGTATACATATATTCTCACTTTATTTCTCAACATAATTTCCACCAACATTGATAGACTTGTACCATTGTTTTATCAGTCCTGCCAAACCGGCTGCCATAGACGTGCGAGACCAGTTTTCTAATCTACGTTTTCACTTCACATTCAACCTCGGCGTCATTAGCGAAATGTCGCCCGCCAAGGTGGGTTTTCAGTGTTTATGCTGACAAATGTTTGTCCCGTAAAGCGGTGCATAGCTGGGTAGAAAAAGTTACTCGGGTTAGTTCATAGGAAAGTCACACAGTTTTGTGGGATGACAGGTAAATTAGAACAGAGCCCGCTTTTCTATGCAGCGAGTTTGGCAGGACTGATAAAACGATGGGATAAGTGCATCAATGTTGGTTGGATTTATGTTGAGAAATAAAGGGACAATGTATATATAAAAATAAACTGGTTTCAAGTTGATATCATATTTAGTTATTTTTCTACAGCCATTTGTGACTTACTTATTGATTTACCCTCGTATATACATATAGCCCCTGATGCCTAGTATGACTTAAGGAGTAAAGAAGTTTCCTTATTGCTTATCTGATCTGACCCACTCATCCAAACATCACCATCAACCTACCGTTCCGGAAAAATCGTCCTCATCTAGGTTCATGAAATAGAGGCCAGCTAAACCCCATTCATTCATAAAGTATATCTGCAAGAAGAAGCACGGTTCCATGTTAAATTATGTCACTGCTAGTGTAATCTGAACAAAACAATACAATGAAAAAGAAAGAAAAAAACAGCTAACTAACAAAGGACAGATCTAAGAGTTAACATTATATGAATTGAGTCAAGAACCGACATCACAGCACATGGGAAGATTCCATACGTGCTCCTTTCTCATCTTCAATAACAAGCGAAGAATTGCAGTACTAATGATACCAGTTGCAATCTGATTATGTGTCCACCTGACCTTTTCTCGGAGTACAAATCCACGCTATGGTGACCTATCTCCTCATCCACGCTATGGTGACCTATTTTCTCATCCACGCTATGGTGACCTATCTGCCCATCCACGCTATGATGACCTATCTTCTCATTCACGCTATGATGACCTATCTGCTCATCCACGCTATGGTGACCTATCTCCTCATCCACGCTATGGTGACCTATCTCCTCATCCACGCTATGGTGACCTATCTCCTCATCCACGCTATGATGACCTATCTGCTTATTAACGCTATGATGACCTATCTGCTCATCCACGCTATGGTGACCTATCTCTATTATTTCTTGTGCCTAAACCATAATTCCCCACTATATCCTCTATTTTTCCATTTTCTACTTTTGCATTAAAATCTCCCAGTATTATTTTTATTTCCTGTTATCCATTTTGAGCTATCGCCCTTTCTACATCATTGCAAAAAGAGTTGTATTTCTTCATCACTACTGCTTGTTTATGGTGCATATACTTGTATAATATATATATATATCTATTGGTTTGCCTTTGATTTTGACCATTATAACTCCATCTGGAATACATCTGCTATGAGCTCAGATGCAGAAAATACCAGACTCGTAAAAACAAGGAGAACACAAGCATGGTGCGCACTAGTTGAACACGAACTGAGATTGCTTGGCTACGGGAGTTGCGGTTGAGAAGGCTGGAGCGTCAACATCGGAATGAGTTTAACATAATAAAGGAATGATAGAGCAATGACAGATTACATCAAGAAAGAGGATCTCAAATATTGAGTGAAGGTAGTATTCCCTCCAACTACAAGGAGCAGGACGGAATCAAGGAATAGATCGACAACAAAACGTTAGCACAATGAAATAAGTGTGGGTTCATCGGTCAGCAGGTGTAAGTAGTGAGACATTTATTATATATATATATATGTATATATATGTGTATGTATATATATATATATCGACGTAAAAAGAATGAGAGTGTTCGTCATGGCTGGAGTGCCACAAGAAATGATTATGTGTACAAGTGGAACGCGGTAACAGTCGGAGTGCTGGCGGCGGCTGAGACTTGTTTGTTATGTTGATGTAACAATAAATGGGGACCCTGATACAGGTGTTACTTCTTCATTTGTTGTGGATAAGTCGTTGTTAAAATGCCACCCTGATTTCTGACACCAAGCGAGCCACAGAAATAAAAGACTCTGGCAAATATGGGGCGCTCGTTACGGTAGAGAACCCAAGGAATAACACTGGATAACCACAGAAAATAAACATTGTTTAACAGTTAATGAACTCTGTGCGACTAACAGGATAGATTCAACAATGATATAAATGCAAAAAAAAAAAAAAACATATGTGATAATATCACACGAAAATGAACAACTAATCTGGGAAAATAGCTCAAAGAGTGGATACCACCTGGAATGACATCCATGATGGACAACATGGTAGCCAAAATGGAGGCATGGCTACAGATTCACGCAAGACAAACGACCTCTCGACCCATATTCGTTATTGGTTTGTGACATCTGTGGAAGTTTCCTACACACAAATGTATTGTAAAATAAACGACCGTCAACGGCAAAAATACCACGTTAGCTGTGGAGAACTGTCAACAAGTACCCAGCTCACTCAATACACAATCAATCAATCAATCAATCATGTGCCATGCCGGAAAGCGTGGGCGGTCATGACTCGCTATTTCACTCGATCACCAGTGTCGTGGATCAGCTCAGTGTTCCTGTCTCGACCATGCCATGTGGCCAAGCCATCCAGGTATTTTCCTCTCGGTATTCCTTTGGTCTGTTCCCTTCGATCTTGCCAATTGTCACTAAGTTCTCCAATCCATTTCTTCTCATAATATGTCCAAAATATTTTGACTGTCTACGTCTAATTTCTCTAATCAATTTACGATTTTCATTTGTCTCCTGTAGTACTTGGTCATTGGTTTTTCTGCCTCGCATGGTATTGTTTGCAGTTTCCTCAGAAACCACATTTCTGCAGTCATCAGATGTTTTTCAGCTTGGCTGCACATTGTCCAAGTTTCACATCCATACAAAAGAACAGGCTCTATGTATCCCCTCAACACTTTTTTTCTCGTTTCAATTGACATCATTTTATTGGTCAGAATGTTTTTCATCTTGCTAAAGGCTACTTTCGCCATGGCGATTCTTGTTCTAATCTCTTCAAGGCATCTCCCATCAGATGTTATGCCTGTTCCGAGATAATTGTACCGATTCTCTTGCTGAAGAATATTCCCATTTACTTGAATATTACATTGCGGTACTTCGTTCTTCCTAGTGACAACCATAACCTGTGTCTTCTTAAAATTTAATTCCAACCCCATCTGCTCACTGTGTACAACAACTGCGTCTACTAATTGTTGTGGATCTTGTGCATTGTCTGCAATCAATACTGTATCAATACACAAGCAGTTAAGAAAATACGCTCTGAAACTCCATTGAACTGAAATGGAGCCAGCCATCTGAACGGAGTCACCAAGGACACTAGGACTGGATACGCACGAGTTAATTTGCTTCCTTTTGATGTGTTTGTATGTGTCTTGGTCAATAGTCCAGATTTTTCAGGCACCCTTTCATCGCTCTATTTACTCATCCTCATCAATGGCAGGAAGTTTGTGGGCTACCTTTGGGTTGATTAACCATCTACACATAGGTACGTTCCGTTCGGTTGGCAGTCGAAATTAACCTTATAAATTTTGTTAAATATTCGACGTATGCTAACCAGAACTTTGTCTTGTTTTGTGAACTTGTCCACTATACGTTGTTCTTTTACGACATTAATGTTCTTATTAATCGTAACAGTTCTGTCCACAGGGGTCTTTAGGGGTCATTTAGATACATTTCTGATAGGTGTTATCGGTTGTCCTGTATTGTCATTATTTGTGAATAGCATCACAGCAGGTTCAGCACACCGCCGGCTTCGCAATAACCCAACCAGAAGCGACTCTGACTAGAATTACGCTGACACAGAACACCTCCTGTCATAGAGTGATACTATAGTTCCGGAGACATTTGGCACAGGTAATATCTGCAATTATTGTACATTGATTTCAATTAACAATATTATTGACACATAGATAATATACAGGTCTACTACAACAACCATGTCTACATTTGGAGACATTGTAGCACTAGGCGAGAAATGCGGCTTGACAGGCCCTGAACTTATGGCCTTGGCAGAGAATAAAGTTTCTGAGTTCCAAGCACAGCAGCGAGAACATAGAGAGGCACAAGAAGCAGCAGCTAGAGAAGCCAAGGAGACACAAGAAGCAGCAGCTTTGGTAGCTAGGGAACTAGAAAAATAAAGAATAGCTTCTCTAGAAAAACAGACACAGAAAGAAATGGAACTAGAAAGGGAAAGATTAACTCTTCACTAGAACAGACTATCCTTTGAAAAGGACAAGCTGGCGGCCCATCAACTTATGAAGAATAAGGAAGTAGAAGGGAATATAACAGTAAAGATGTCAGAGATGGAAAAAGAAACAGAGATCGCTAAAAATAAATTAGCATTTTATGCATCTGAGCTCATGACAGTATCAATATCCATTAATTGATTTGGCAGTTTTTCATCAAATATTATTGCAACACCTTTTACATGTGTATCTCCTCCAGAATAAATGATTGTGTGTTTGTCGGTTATAATTGTGCCAAACCCCTTCCATCTCATCTCACTTATTGTCAACAAACAAATATAAACAAAAAGAAAAAAAAAAACATGCATCCCCTATGCGTATCGAACCCTACTCGACAAGTTCGGTAGGCAGCGATCTTCACATCTCTACACTGCCGGGGCCCCAGGCTGTAGAAAGATAGGCTGGCTCGAGATTTGAACACTTCTACCGACAGAATGCTGGTAGGTGTAATCATGCGCAAATTAACCACGGTATCGAAGTCTGTCATTCACGCCGTTCATAACGTCAAACTCAAAGGAACTTTCAAAGGAACAAGACGACGTATGCGAATATGAGAACACAAACACCCGAAACTGGTGGCATATAAAATTAAATAACGTGAAATTAAAACACTTAAGTGGGTGAACACCATTTTACCCTTGCATCTAAGCTGACTGTATCAATGTAACCAACCCATTCATCTCCGTGAACCAGGTAAGCACTCTTCTCAGTATTGTTAAAATATCTCTGGGATGAATCCATTAAGGCACAGATCTGGAAATGGCATTACCGAGAGGTACTGTGTCACAAGTGTATTACTAACTATTACCGCATATCACACACACACACACACACAAACAAGCATTTTTTGTATATATAGTATGTATAGCCGGTACATGTATATATAGCCGGTCCCTCTGGCCGAGGGGTTACAACACTTTCTCCGTAATCCCGTTTATCACGCAGTGTCTCGTAGCAGGGCGAGAGCTGGGAGCGGTTCGACCCCCGCTGGTGACTTGCGGGATAACTGAGCCGGCCGCTCAGAAAGCAATGGCAAACTACTGAGCGTAATCTTGCCAAGAAATCAACATACAGCTGAAAGATGCTGATGTTGACAGCGATGTCCTCTAAAGGATATGCAAAACAAACAAACAAACAAACAATGTATATATATATATATATATATATATATATATATATATATATATATATATATATATATATATATATATATATACACATATACATACATACATATATATTTGAGACTGAATAGATCTTTAGTCAGGTGGTGTCGTCTCTACACTGAAGGTTGGCTGCAATGGATCTCCAACACTGTTTGTCTCCTTTCTTGATTGTACATTCTCTCTGTCTGTTGTTCGTCCATCTAGTGACGCTATCTTCACACTCCCATTATACACTGTTGACCTCGCAGTTGCTGACTGCCAGCAACATTCTCACCTTTCCGTGGCCATCTCTGTCTCCAGACATGAGTCCGATTGAGCACCTGTGGGATGATCTGCATAAACGTGTTTATCGCCGAGACGTAGCTCTGGCCAATCGTCGTGATCTGGTCCAGGTACTCCAGGGAGAGTGGGCCACCATCCAACAAGCCCACATCAGACGTCTAATCGCGTCCATGCCCAGGATATGCCAGTCGCTGCTCCATACCTTGATACCTCACATTCATACTTGTCCCCAATAATGGACTAAAGCGGGCCACTGAGGTAGGCAACCGCCTACTGTCCGAAAAGAGAGCAATGAAACAGATCTTGATGAGAAAACATGGGGAACCTATAAAGTCGAGTGTTTGAAAAAGATCTTCAGGTCCCGTTCAACTGTCACTCCATTGACATGTTTCACCGGAACATTCGTGTTATTTTCTTTCAACTCTTGAAGATCTCAAGGTCCCGAAAAGTGGAATTCCATTGATAGATTACACGGGGCCTTCAGTGAAAGAGGAGACATTACAACCATCTCCTCATAGGAACAGTGAGAGATTAGAAATTACAAACGTCTCATCATGGGAACAGTGAGAGAGGAGAAATTACAACCAATTCCTCGTGGGAGCAGTGAGAGGGGAGACATTACAACCATCTCCTCATGGGAACAGTGAGAGAGGAGACATTACAACCATCTCCTCATGGGAACAGTGAGAGGGGTGACATTACAACCACCTCCTCGTGGGAGCAGTGAGAGGGGAGACATTACAACCATCTCCTCGTGGGAGCAGTGAGAGAGGAGACATTACAACCATCTCCTCGTGGGAACAGTGAGAGAGGAGACATTACAACCATCTCCTCGTGGGAACAGTGAGAGAGGAGACATTACAACCATCTCCTCTTGGGAACAGTGAGAGAGGAGACATTACAACCATCTCCTCATGGGAGCAGTGAGAGGGGAAACATTACAACTATCTCCTCGTGGGAACAGTGAGAGAGGAGACATTACAACTATCTCATCGTGGGAACAGTGAGAGAGGAGACATTACAACTATCTCCTCGTGGGAACAGTGAGAGAGGAGACATTACAACTATCTCATCGTGGGAACAGTGAGCGTGGAGATGTTACAACTATCTCCTCGTGGGAACAGTGAGAGAGGAGACATTACAACTATCCCCTCGAGGGAACAGTGAGAGAGGAGACATTACAACTATCTCATCGTGGGAACAGTGAGAGAGGAGACATTACAACTATCTCCTCGTGGGAACAGTGAGAGAGGAGACATTACAACTATCTCATCGTGGGAACAGTGAGCGTGGAGATGTTACAACTATCTCCTCGTGGGAACAGTGAGAGAGGAGACATTACAACTATCTCCTCGAGGGAACAGTGAGAGAGGAGACATTACAACTATCTCCTCGTGGGAACAGTGAGAGAGGAGACATTACAAATATCTCCTCGTGGGAACAGTGAGAGAGGAGACATTACAACTATCTCCTCGTGGGAACAGTGAGAGAGGAGACATTACAACTATCTCCTCGAGGGAACAGTGAGATAGGAGACATTACAACTATCTCCTCGTGGGAACAGTGAGAGAGGAGACATTACAACTATCTCCTCGTGGGAACAGTGAGAGAGGAGACATTACAACTATCTCCTCGAGGGAACAGTGAGAGAGGAGACATTACAACTATCTCCTCGTGGGAACAGTGAGAGAGGAGACATTACAACTATCTCCTCGTGGGAACAGTGATCATGGAGATGTTACAACTATCTCCTCGTGGGAACAGTGAGAGAAGAGACATTACAACGAATTCCTCGTGGGAGCAGTGAGAGGGGAGTCATTACAACCATCTCCTCATGGGAACAGTGAGAGAGGAGACATTACAACCATCTCCTCATCGGAACAGTGAGAGGGGTGACATTACAACCACCTCCTCGTGGGAGCAGTGAGAGGGGAGACATTACAACCATCTCCTCGTGGGAGCAGTGAGAGAGGAGACATTACAACCATCTCCTCGTGGGAACAGTGAGAGAGGAGACATTACAACCATCTCCTCGTGGGAACAGTGAGAGAGGAGACATTACAACCATCTCCTCTTGGGAACAGTGAGAGAGGAGACATTACAACCATCTCCTCATGGGAGCAGTGAGAGGGGAAACATTACAACTATCTCCTCGTGGGAACAGTGAGAGAGGAGACATTACAACTATCTCATCGTGGGAACAGTGAGAGAGGAGACATTACAACTATCTCCTCGTGGGAACAGTGAGAGAGGAGACATTACAACTATCTCATCGTGGGAACAGTGAGCGTGGAGATGTTACAACTATCTCCTCGTGGGAACAGTGAGAGAGGAGACATTACAACTATCCCCTCGAGGGAACAGTGAGAGAGGAGACATTACAACTATCTCATCGTGGGAACAGTGAGAGAGGAGACATTACAACTATCTCCTCGTGGGAACAGTGAGAGAGGAGACATTACAACTATCTCATCGTGGGAACAGTGAGCGTGGAGATGTTACAACTATCTCCTCGTGGGAACAGTGAGAGAGGAGACATTACAACTATCTCCTCGAGGGAACAGTGAGAGAGGAGACATTACAACTATCTCCTCGTGGGAACAGTGAGAGAGGAGACATTACAAATATCTCCTCGTGGGAACAGTGAGAGAGGAGACATTACAACTATCTCCTCGTGGGAACAGTGAGAGAGGAATTCCACTTTTCGGGACCTTGAGATCTTCAAGAGTTGAAAGAAAATAACACGAATGTTCCGCTGAAACATGTCAATGGAGTGACAGTTGAACGGGACCTGAAGATCTTTTTCAAACACTCGACTTTATAGGTTCCCCCTGTTTTCTCATCAAGATCTGTTTCATTGCTCTCTTTTCGGACAGTAGGCGGTTGCCTACCTCAGTGGCCCGCTTTAGTCCATTATTGGGGACAAGTATGAATGTGAGGTATCAAGGTATCGAGCAGCGACTGGCATGGAGATGTTACAACTATCTCCTCGTGGGAACAGTGAGAGAAGAGACATTACAACTATCTCCTCGTGGGAACAGTGAGAGAAGAGACATTACAACTATCTCCTCGTGGGAACAGTGAGAGAGGAGACATTACAACTATCTCCTCGTGGGAACAGTGAGAGAGGAGACATTACAACTATCTCCTCGAGTGAACAGTGAGAGAGGAGACATTTCAACTATCTCCTTGTGGGAACAGTGAAAGAGGAGACATTACAACTATCTCCTCGTGGGAACAGTGAGAGAGGAGACATTACAACTATCTCCTCGAGGGAACAGTGAGAGAGGAGACATTACAACTATCTCCTCGTGGGAACAGTGAGAGAGGAGACATTACAACTATCTCCTCGTGGGAACAGTGAGAGAGGAGACATTACAACTATTGTAACAGAAGTAGAGTATTTAGTACCTAGTGGGAAAAGGCTACGGCACAATTGAGCATCGGAGGAGAATGGGAAGAGAGATGCTCAAGTCGTGACGTAGTTGGTTGTCAGGGGGCAGTGAAGATCAGGGTCTGGACTTGGAAGGACGCCATCTTAATAGAACTGGTCACCATCAAGAAAATAAACCCTATTGATATGAAACCAAGTCTTTGTTAGTCCTTTACACTGTTACAGGACTAATTTTGGAGCCTTAGACACAGGATTCGAACCTGGTATAACGCGGAGTTTCAAAATGCGGTCTACAGAGTAACAACGCGAAGTCTCAAAATGCCGTCTACTATATAACATCGCGAGGGCTAAAAACTATGAAGGTCCTTGGTCGGTCCGCTTGTGTCGATCGCCAGAAACAGAATTGCG
Organism: Cepaea hortensis; assembly: GCA_963921405.1. Taxonomy (NCBI): domain Eukaryota; kingdom Metazoa; phylum Mollusca; class Gastropoda; order Stylommatophora; family Helicidae; genus Cepaea; species Cepaea hortensis. The sequence goes on along the minus strand of OY992879.1, from coordinate 10,287,903 downwards.
GCACGCTTTTGAACAAGCATTGAACGTAAACAAAGCGCAGTTGGAAAGATGGACAATAACTTATCTGTGAGTACAGCAACCAAAAGCCCGGCCAGGGGTGGTTGTCTGTAAGTCTTTTTCAAGACTTGATGTAAAAAGTTAATTGGCGTCAGGAGAAGAGTGAAACCCAACTTGCTATAACGGGTTGCAGCGCCTGCGATTGTCATCAAACCGGCGAGCATCAACTGTAAACATCATCCTAACAACTCCTCTTGTCCATTACTCGGTCAAACGTGTCAGGAGTGTGCTGAAGTTCAAGTCAGTAAATCGATATCTCGAGCGAGCAGGAGTGTGCTGAAAGTCGGCCCAGTTTGATAATGTCTTGAGCGAGCAAGAATTTGGCTGAAGGGCAATCCAGCAATCCAGTCTGAAAGTTGTTTCAGGTGAGCTATTCACAAGAACTTTTCAATAAGAAAATCAACTTCAGCCTCAATGTTAATAGGATTTGTTCTGAGCGCTAACAACTAGAAAAAAGAACGTTGGTAAAAGACAATCAAAACAGCAAATAAATACCTCATTACTTCAGGGGTTGACGAATCAGACTATCTCAGGGCTCTACTACAAATGAGAGCCGCTCGCTAATCCTTTTGGACTCTGTTGCATGTGAGTCGTTTTCAAGACGTCGATTTGATGTACTCCATCTCAGAAGGGACCCAACCAAGGGTTGAAGAACTGTACTGAGGCATCCCAAGAAGAGAAACGACCTTAGAAGAAGGAACGAACTACCTGAAGTGCGCGATTGGTTTCAAATAATACAGCGGGGAATTTAACCTGACGGCGAACTTAGGAGAATACGTGTTGCTTGGACCGGGAAACAAGAGTAGGGTAATTTGTAAACCTATTAACTGATTGAACTGTTATTACGGTATAAGTGATTTGTGTTTCTTAAATTAGTAAATTACAAAAGTGAAGCTGTTTGTTTGGTCTGTATAATAATATTTCAGAATGGCGGAACAAGACACTTTAGCACATGTTTTGACGGGGGTAGGAACAGCGGTGGGTAGACTTAATACGATAATAAAACAACAGGGAATGGCAACAGAAATTGTCAAGTTTAGTGGACAGGCCAGAGAGTTTAAGAAATGGATCACTTCCATAGAAAAATATGCGTATTTGGTCTCAGCAACAGATGAAGAGAGAATGAGACTTGCGTATCAGACGGCAACAGAACCGGTTTCGGATCATATAAGAAGAAAGTTAGAGGCTAGAGTAGATGAGACATGGGAACAATTCAAGGAAGACCTAGCAAGGAAGTATGCGGAAATAACGGATCCACAACATGCATTTTCGGTGTTGAGACAGGCTAAACAAAATAACGGAGAGACGGTACAATTGTTCAGCGATAGGTTGATTAACCTGGCTGAAGAGGCATTCTTAGGACAGAATATACGAGGAGAAGAGGTGGAGAGGATGTTAGTCGGAATTTTTGTAGATGGCATAAAATCCGATGGTTTGAAATTTAAGTTGATGAGGGAAAACCCTGAGAGGTTATCACAAGCGGTAGATATCGCGGTACAAGAAGAAAATTTGAGACGTAGATTCAGATTGAGAACAGGACGAGAAATAGGAACAAGTCGAGAAGACAGGATTGAGGAGCCTATGGAAATAGGACAAACAAGATTCGGATGGAATAGGAGAGGAGGTATACAGACGTTACAAGGTAGAAATAGAAGTGATTATGATGAAAGAAGAAATATGAGATACCCTACAAGTGAGACAGTAGGCAACACAAATAACACAAATATTGTCTGTTGGGTTTGTGGTCAACGCGGACATGTTTCTCGTTTTTGTAATAACAGGCGTGTCCAGTCAAATACACAGTGTAGACATGACAATAACAGGTTGAGTAGGAATGTTGAAAGTAGACACAGGAATTTTACAGGTACAAGAACGCAGGAAAACCGGCGCCCTACCTATTAGAAAGGACCTATGATAGGAGGGTAAATAATAAGGTCCCAAGGTTTAGAGAATATGTTAATAACAGGTATAGTAGGACGAACAGAGAATATTTTAAACTAGATGAAGTCAAGCAATTTATAGAAAATAAAACAGATTATAGCTCTTGTATAATAGAAATAGGAAAGTATAGAATTCGTACATTAATTGATTCGGGAGCTCAGGTTAGTGTAGTAAAAGAAAGTTTTCTATACAAAATAGTGAGAAATTGTAGAGTATTTAAGACTCATAATAATTTACACCCTGTTACTGGACAGAATTTACAAGTAATTGGACAAACAATGATAAATTTTAAGTTAGGAGGGATCAACATAAGACATCTTTTTCATGTAGTGAAGGATTTAAATAGAAACATGTTGATAGGAAGAGATTTTTTAATAAAAAAATGGAGTAAGACTTTTCTATGATTTACATAAATTAAAATTCAAGGACGTCTATGTAGATATGGAGGAAGACATGCATATATCAGCACTAGTTAGAGTTAAAATGTCCACGACGTTAAAACCACAGTCGGTTAATTTGATACAAGCAAAGCTGAAGAGAAACCCATATTATGTGGCAGGAGACACAGTCAGAATCACTGAGTTGCAAGAGGAAGTAATTGATGAGCCTGGTTTGGAAGTTCCGGATGGAATAATAGCGTTGGATAAACACTTAAACTTTCCAGTGATGATTATCAACAACACAGGTAGAGAAATTAAATTATACAGAGGATGTGTGATAGCCAAACTAGAACATAACATTAATGACATATTGGCAACGGATAGAGCAGAAATGTCGGGAACAAGTTATTCAGAAACTTCTAGTGAAAGGGTTAATAACAGACGCGGACGCGGAAGAAGAGGGAACGTCAGAATGGATGAATTGATCCATCCATCCAGAAGAAATACAGCCCAAATACATTCACTAGACAAAATGACAAGGGAACAAGAATTGTTGGCACAGTTAAAAGCTCCGCCAGAAAATAAGGAAGTGTTAGAACAACTTATAAAGCAAAATCAGGACGTATTTGCAATTAATGATTTAGAATTGGGAAAGACACAAACAGTTACAATGGAAATAGACACGGGAGACCATCCACCAATTAGTTTAAAACCATATAGAACTCCATTAAGAAATAGAGAAATCGTGGAAAAGGCAATAGAAGAGATGTTGAAAGCAGGAATAATAACAAGGTCGAAGTCAGAATGGTCATCTCCGGTCGTCATCGTGGCCAAACCTGATGGTTCGAGTCGCTTCTGCTGCGACTATAGGGCGTTGAACAAAGTCACCAAGAATGTAGCGTACCCACTGCCAGTAATTGATGATATTTTGGGGCTGCTTAATGGCTCTACATATTTCACGACGCTGGACGCAAGGTCAGGATTCTGGTGTATTCCGATGTCGAAGGACGCGCAAAAGAAGAGTGCTTTTTGTACTCATATGGGCTCTTACGAATTCTTACGAATGCCTTTTGGGGTCAAAACTGCGCCATCTCACTACATGCTCTTAATAAATGAAGTATTAGAAGGTATGCAAAAGTTTGCATTAGCCTATATAGACGATATTCTGATTTTTACGAAAGGAGATGTGAATGATCATTTAAAACATATTAGACTAGTGTTTGACAGGTTAAGAAGGCATGATGTTAAATTGAAGCTTAGTAAATGCCAGTTTTTAAAGACAGAAACAAAATATTTGGGGTATATTATAAATAGAGAAGGTATTAAACCAGACCAGGAAAAGATAAAGGTTATTAAAGAGTTACCTCCTCCAACTAATGTTAAGGAAGTGCGTGCGTTTATAGGAACTTGTGCGTATTATAGGCGGTTTGTCCCAGCGTTTTCAAAGATAGCAGAACCTATTACAAATTTAACGGGCAAATACGCTAGATTTAAGTGGGATGATGAGTGTCAAAAAGCGTTCGAGTATTTAAAAAACAGCTTAACACTGGTACCACTATTGACGCATCCAGACTTAAACAAACAGTTAATACTGTACACAGATGCTTCGGACAATGCAATAGGAGCATGTTTGGTTCAACCATATGAAGGAAAAGAGTCTGGAATACCAGGGGTTAAAAATGAAAGGCCAATTTACTTCTTATCTCATAAACTTAGCAAATCTCAACGCAAATGGACGACTATTGAAAAAGAGGCATATGCTATTCATTATGCTCTACAGAAACTAAATTACTACTTACATAACGCAAATTTTGTTATTAGAACTGACCATATGCCTTTAAAGTCTTTTTTAGAAGCTCCAGTGCAGAACAGGAAAATACAGACGTGGGTATTGAATCTACAAGGATACCACACGAAAATTGAGTACATTCCAGGTAGGATTAACACATGCGCTGATTTATTGTCTAGAATCCCGTACCCACAGTTGGTGGGCCACTGTACGTAGTAATTTTAAGAGAGTTTTTTTAAAATCGTGTGTTATTCACTCTGAGTTTATGAGTCATGAGTCATATATAATATGTTTTTTTTTGCTTGAGTTGGTACTGTAAAATGATGGTTATTATTTGATTGTTTTATTGAGCCTAAGTTTCAATGCCTCATATATAATAAGTTTTTTTTTTGATTTGGTCTTGTAAAATGATTGTTGTTGTTTGATTAATTGATTTAGAATAGGATGATTGTGTTCCTAGTATTTGGAGTAAAAACTATTGCTCCGTAAAAGTGTCCAATAGTGATAGGTAGTAATAGAATGTTTTATTCTGATTTGATAAAATGCATGTTATGTCATTTTAAAATGTGTTTTTTCTTTAGATTAATTTGGGGGTATGACGTCTTGTGTTGATTTTATTTCGATTACATGAATGGTTTTGTATATTAAGTTACATGGTTAATGAATAAGTTATAAAGTTAGTTAAGTAAGTTTAATTTTCGAATATATGGGGATTTGCTTAAGGCTTTTCGTTCAGAAAAGAGTTAATAAAAACTACTGAGGGATAATATAGAGAAATATTCTCTTTGTCCACTGATATAAGGTTGGGGGAAGACTGTAAATGGCAGTATATAAGTATGGGATGTACGGGAGCAAGATATAGGTGCTGTGAAAAACCAGCGTTAATTATATTAAAAATGTTCATAGAATATGAACATGGGCTCGTGGTAAAAGGTGAGATAACGAAATATAGACAAGATTGTGGATGGCAATATAAATTTTGAATATATAAGGCTTGTGAAAACTTATGTCAAATTGTTGTATAGTGAACAAAGATCTATTTCATAAGGTGTATTTTAAAAATTATTTTACAAAAAATTTTTTTATTGGCAAGGGAGGTAAATGTGAGTGTCTTAAATATTCATTACTGTATGTAAATGTGGTCATGTTGAGTATTCATTCTTTATACTTCTCACTCGGTGCGCACCGCTTCTTTACTTTTTCTAACTACATTGTTTTTGTACATCCTGTGTTCTGGAAGAGTGAGGAATTTTATAAGGTCAAAAGGTACGATAACGATTTTACGAGCTGTTCTTATGATGTGTATATTTTATACAGGAAAATAAGGAGCCAAGAACGAGCCAGTAATATATAACTGTATAGTGGATAACTATGATAACTATGATAACTATATAACAGGGGAAAGAGTTGAAGAAATAGAATATTTACGTAAGTTGGAGTTGGTTTGGGGAGGATTAGAGGAACTGTGAGCGGTAAAGAAAAAAGGGGAATAGAGTAAGGGGATTTGGAGTAAAGATTTTTTCCTTTATAGGAAAAAGTCTTTAGAAAACATGGGGAGGTGTAACAGAAGTAGAGTATTTAGTACCTAGTGGGAAAAGGCTACGGCACAATTGAGCATCGGAGGAGAATGGGAAGAGAGATGCTCAAGTCGTGACGTAGTTGGTTGTCAGGGGGCAGTAAAGATCAGGGTCTGGACTTGGAAGGACGCCATCTTAATAGAACTGGTCACCATCAAGAAAATAAACCCTATTGATATGAAACCAAGTCTTTATTAGTCCTTTACACTGTTACAGGACTAATTTTGGAGCCTTAGACACAGGATTCGAACCTGGTATAACGCGGAGTTTCAAAATGCGGTCTACAGAGTAACAACGCGAAGTCTCAAAATGCCGTCTACTATATAACATCGCGGAGGCTAAAAACTATGAAGGTCCTTGGTCGGTCCGCTTGTGTCGATCGCCAGAAACAGAATTGCGGCACGCTTTTGAACAAGCATTGAACGTAAACAAAGCGCAGTTGGAAAGATGGACAATAACTTATCTGTGAGTACAGCAACCAAAAGCCCGGCCAGGGGTGGTTGTCTGTAAGTCTTTTTCAAGACTTGATGTAAAAAGTTAATTGGCGTCAGGAGAAGAGTGAAACCCAACTTGCTATAACGGGTAGCAGCGCCTGCGATTGTCATCAAACCGGCGAGCATCAACTGTAAACATCATCCTAACAACTCCTCTTGTCCATTACTCGGTCAAACGTGTCAGGAGTGTGCTGAAGTTCAAGTCAGTAAATCGATATATCGAGCGAGCAGGAGTGTGCTGAAAGTCGGCCCAGTTTGATAATGTCTTGAGCGAGCAAGAATTTGGCTGAAGGGCAATCCAGCAATCCAGTCTGAAAGTTGTTTCAGGTGAGCTATTCACAAGAACTTTTCAATAAGAAAATCAACTTCAGCCTCAATGTTAATAGGATTTGTTCTGAGCGCTAACAACTAGAAAAAAGAACGTTGGTAAAAGACAATCAAAACAGCAAATAAATACCTCATTACTTCAGGGGTTGACGAATCAGACTATCTCAGGGCTCTACTACAAATGAGAGCCGCTCGCTAATCCTTTTGGACTCTGTTGCATGTGAGTCGTTTTCAAGACGTCGATTTGATGTACTCCATCTCAGAAGGGACCCAACCAAGGGTTGAAGAACTGTACTGAGGCATCCCAAGAAGAGAAACGACCTTAGAAGAAGGAACGAACTACCTGAAGTGCGCGATTGGTTTCAAATAATACAGCGGGGAATTTAACCTGACGGCGAACTTAGGAGAATACGTGTTGCTTGGACCGGGAAACAAGAGTAGGGTAATTTGTAAACCTATTAACTGATTGAACTGTTATTACGGTATAAGTGATTTGTGTTTCTTAAATTAGTAAATTACAAAAGTGAAGCTGTTTGTTTGGTCTGTATAATAATATTTCAGAATGGCGGAACAAGACACTTTAGCACAAGTTTTGACGGGGGTAGGAACAGCGGTGGGTAGACTTAATACGATAATAAAACAACAGGGAATAGCAACAGAAATTGTCAAGTTTAATGGACAGGCCAGAGAGTTTAAGAAATGGATCACTTCCATAGAAAAATATGCGTATTTGGTCTCAGCAACAGATGAAGAGAGAATGAGACTTGCGTATCAGACGGCAACAGAACCGGTTTCGGATCATATAAGAAGAAAGTTAGAGGCTAGAGTAGATGAGACATGGGAACAATTCAAGGAAGACCTAGCAAGGAAGTATGCGGAAATAACGGATCCACAACATGCATTTTCGGTGTTGAGACAGGCTAAACAAAATAACGGAGAGACGGTACAATTGTTCAGCGATAGGTTGATTAACCTGGCTGAAGAGGCATTCTTAGGACAGAATATACGAGGAGAAGAGGTGGAGAGGATGTTAGTCGGAATTTTTGTAGATGGCATAAAATCCGATGGTTTGAAATTTAAGTTGATGAGGGAAAACCCTGAGAGGTTATCACAAGCGGTAGATATCGCGGTACAAGAAGAAAATTTGAGACGTAGATTCAGATTGAGAACAGGACGAGAAATAGGAACAAGTCGAGAAGACAGGATTGAGGAGCCTATGGAAATAGGACAAACAAGATTCGGATGGAATAGGAGAGGAGGTATACAGACGTTACAAGGTAGAAATAGAAGTAATTATGATGAAAGAAGAAATATGAGATACCCTACAAGTGAGACAGTAGGCAACACAAATAACACAAATATTGTCTGTTGGGTTTGTGGTCAACGCGAACATGTTTCTCGTTTTTGTAATAACAGGCGTGTCCAGTCAAATACACAGTGTAGACATGACAATAACAGGTTGAGTAGGAATGTTGAAAGTAGACACAGGAATTTTACAGGTACAAGAACGCAGGAAAACCGGCGCCCTACCTATTAGAAAGGACCTATGATAGGAGGGTAAATAATAAGGTCCCAAGGTTTAGAGAATATGTTAATAACAGGTATAGTAGGACGAACAGAGAATATTTTAAACTAGATGAAGTCAAGCAATTTATAGAAAATAAAACAGATTATAGCTCTTGTATAATAGAAATAGGAAAGTATAGAATTCGTACATTAATTGATTCGGGAGCTCAGGTTAGTGTAGTAAAAGAAAGTTTTCTATACAAAATAGTGAGAAATTGTAGAGTATTTAAGACTCATAATAATTTACACCCTGTTACTGGACAGAATTTACAAGTAATTGGACAAACAATGATAAATTTTAAGTTAGGAGGGATCAACATAAGACATCTTTTTCATGTAGTGAAGGATTTAAATAGAAACATGTTGATAGGAAGAGATTTTTTAATAAAAAAATGGAGTAAGACTTTTCTATGATTTACATAAATTAAAATTCAAGGACGTCTATGTAGATATGGAGGAAGACATGCATATATCAGCACTAGTTAGAGTTAAAATGTCCACGACGTTAAAACCACAGTCGGTTAATTTGATACAAGCAAAGCTGAAGAGAAACCCATATTATGTGGCAGGAGACACAGTCAGAATCACTGAGTTGCAAGAGGAAGTAATTGATGAGCCTGGTTTGGAAGTTCCGGATGGAATAATAGCGTTGGATAAACACTTAACCTTTCCAGTGATGATTATCAACAACACAGGTAGAGAAATTAAATTATACAGAGGATGTGTGATAGCCAAACTAGAACATAACATTAATGACATATTGGCAACGGATAGAGCAGAAATGTCGGGAACAAGTTATTCAGAAACTTCTAGTGAAAGGGTTAATAACAGACGCGGACGCGGAAGAAGAGGGAACGTCAGAATGGATGAATTGATCCATCCATCCAGAAGAAATACAGCCCAAATACATTCACTAGACAAAATGACAAGGGAACAAGAATTGTTGGCACAGTTAAAAGCTCCGCCAGAAAATAAGGAAGTGTTAGAACAACTTATAAAGCAAAATCAGGACGTATTTGCAATTAATGATTTAGAATTGGGAAAGACACAAACAGTTACAATGGAAATAGACACGGGAGACCATCCACCAATTAGTTTAAAACCATATAGAACTCCATTAAGAAATAGAGAAATCGTGGAAAAGGCAATAGAAGAGATGTTGAAAGCAGGAATAATAACAAGGTCGAAGTCAGAATGGTCATCTCCGGTCGTCATCGTGGCCAAACCTGATGGTTCGAGTCGCTTCTGCTGCGACTATAGGGCGTTGAACAAAGTCACCAAGAATGTAGCGTACCCACTGCCAGTAATTGATGATATTTTGGGGCTGCTTAATGGCTCTACATATTTCACGACGCTGGACGCAAGGTTAGGATTCTGGTGTATTCCGATGTCGAAGGACGCGCAAAAGAAGAGTGCTTTTTGTACTCATATGGGCTCTTACGAATTCTTACGAATGCCTTTTGGGGTCAAAACTGCGCCATCTCACTACATGCTCTTAATAAATGAAGTATTAGAAGGTATGCAAAAGTTTGCATTAGCCTATATAGACGATATTCTGATTTTTACGAAAGGAGATGTGAATGATCATTTAAAACATATTAGACTAGTGTTTGACAGGTTAAGAAGGCATGATGTTAAATTGAAGCTTAGTAAATGCCAGTTTTTAAAGACAGAAACAAAATATTTGGGGTATATTATAAATAGAGAAGGTATTAAACCAGACCAGGAAAAGATAAAGGTTATTAAAGAGTTACCTCCTCCAACTAATGTTAAGGAAGTGCGTGCGTTTATAGGAACTTGTGCGTATTATAGGCGGTTTGTCCCAGCGTTTTCAAAGATAGCAGAACCTATTACAAATTTAACGGGCAAATACGCTAGATTTAAGTGGGATGATGAGTGTCAAAAAGCGTTCGAGTATTTAAAAAACAGCTTAACACTGGTACCACTATTGACGCATCCAGACTTAAACAAACAGTTAATACTGTACACAGATGCTTCGGACAATGCAATAGGAGCATGTTTGGTTCAACCATATGAAGGAAAAGAGTCTGGAATACCAGGGGTTAAAAATGAAAGGCCAATTTACTTCTTATCTCATAAACTTAGCAAATCTCAACGCAAATGGACGACTATTGAAAAAGAGGCATATGCTATTCATTATGCTCTACAGAAACTAAATTACTACTTACATAACGCAAATTTTGTTATTAGAACTGACCATATGCCTTTAAAGTCTTTTTTAGAAGCTCCAGTGCAGAACAGGAAAATACAGACGTGGGTATTGAATCTACAAGGATACCACACGAAAATTGAGTACATTCCAGGTAGGATTAACACATGCGCTGATTTATTGTCTAGAATCCCGTACCCACAGTTGGTGGGCCACTGTACGTAGTAATTTTAAGAGAGTTTTTTTAAAATCGTGTGTTATTCACTCTGAGTTTATGAGTCATGAGTCATATATAATATGTTTTTTTTGCTTGAGTTGGTACTGTAAAATGATGGTTATTATTTGATTGTTTTATTGAGCCTAAGTTTCAATGCCTCATATATAATAAGTTTTTTTTTTTGATTTGGTCTTGTAAAATGATTGTTGTTGTTTGATTAATTGATTTAGAATAGGATGATTGTGTTCCTAGTATTTGGAGTAAAAACTATTGCTCCGTAAAAGTGTCCAATAGTGATAGGTAGTAATAGAATGTTTTATTCTGATTTGATAAAATGCATGTTATGTCATTTTAAAATGTGTTTTTTCTTTAGATTAATTTGGGGGTATGACGTCTTGTGTTGATTTTATTTCGATTACATGAATGGTTTTGTATATTAAGTTACATGGTTAATGAATAAGTTATAAAGTTAGTTAAGTAAGTTTAATTTTCGAATATATGGGGTTTTGCTTAAGGCTTTTCGTTCAGAAAAGAGTTAATAAAAACTACTGAGGGATAATATAGAGAAATATTCTCTTTGTCCACTGATATAAGGTTGGGGGAAGACTGTAAATGGCAGTATATAAGTATGGGATGTACGGGAGCAAGATATAGGTGCTGTGAAAAACCAGCGTTAATTATATTAAAAATGTTCATAGAATATGAACATGGGCTCGTGGTAAAAGGTGAGATAACGAAATATAGACAAGATTGTGGATGGCAATATAAATTTTGAATATATAAGGCTTGTGAAAACTTATGTCAAATTGTTGTATAGTGAACAAAGATCTATTTCATAAGGTGTATTTTAAAAATTATTTTACAAAAAATTTTTTTATTGGCAAGGGAGGTAAATGTGAGTGTCTTAAATATTCATTACTGTATGTAAATGTGGTCATGTTGAGTATTCATTCTTTATACTTCTCACTCGGTGCGCACCGCTTCTTTACTTTTTCTAACTACATTGTTTTTGTACATCCTGTGTTCTGGAAGAGTGAGGAATTTTATAAGGTCAAAAGGTACGATAACGATTTTACGAGCTGTTCTTATGATGTGTATATTTTATACAGGAAAATAAGGAGCCAAGAACGAGCCAGTAATATATAACTGTATAGTGGATAACTATGATAACTATGATAACTATATAACAGGGGAAAGAGTTGAAGAAATAGAATATTTACGTAAGTTGGAGTTGGTTTGGGGAGGATTAGAGGAACTGTGAGCGGTAAGGAAAAAAGGGGAATAGAGTAAGGGGATTTGGAGTAAAGATTTTTTCCTTTATAGGAAAAAGTCTTTAGAAAACATGGGGAGGTGTAACAGAAGTAGAGTATTTAGTACCTAGTGGGAAAAGGCTACGGCACAATTGAGCATCGGAGGAGAATGGGAAGAGAGATGCTCAAGTCGTGACGTAGTTGGTTGTCAGGGGGCAGTAAAGATCAGGGTCTGGACTTGGAAGGACGCCATCTTAATAGAACTGGTCACCATCAAGAAAATAAACCCTATTGATATGAAACCAAGTCTTTGTTAGTCCTTTACACTGTTACACTATCTCCTCGAGGGAACAGTGAGAGAGGAGACATTACAACTATCTCCTCGTGGGAACAGTGAGCATGGAGATGTTACAACTATCTCCTCGTGGGAACAGTGAGAGAAGAGACATTACAACCATCTTCTCATGCGAACAGTGAGTGAGAAGACATTACAACTATCTCCTCGCGGGAACAGTGAGAGAGGAGACATTACAACTATCTCCTCGCGGGAACAGTGAGAGAGGAGATATTATTCAATATATAAATCATGGAAACACTGAACAAAGACACGCTCGTCGCTCTATCGAGAACAGATCGCAATATGATAACGCAGATGATGCCTCGCGTTGAAAGTGCAGTGCAGAGACATGCACTTTATGCAGCCGGGAAAAAGAAGGCAGAGGCGAGGACGGCCGCTGCGACTGCTGGTTCCGTTTCTACTAACAGAAGCAGTCCTGCTTCTATACCAGCTGAAACCGTTCCCGTAGCGGAAGAAATCACAGTTGAAACCAGCAGCCGGGAAGTCCTAACCAGCACCACGACGATGCAGTCCAATATACCAGAGACCTCTACACAGGACGAAACAACAAATACTGTGGACTTCACAGGGAAAAGTTTACTCAAGCAGACAAACGTGGGAGAAGCTAAACTGTCGGCGCTACCAACAGATAAGATAATCAGTCTGTTGGAAAACGAGCTGGGAAGACAGCATCTACCAGCTGCGCAAGACACATGATGGAGTAGTGGTCTCCCTCAACAAAAAACCAAAGACCACATCACTTCTACAGAAAATGTCACAAGATGAGACAGACGTCTTCCAGCTCCACCACGGCATAGTATTGGAAGCCGCCCGGCACCGCACAATCACAAGGTGGGTCATCAAACAAGTCAAGACCCATCTCAACAACGACCAGATCAGGGAGATGCTGACCTGGGAGAACCACAAAACCTAGATCACCAGTGCTGAGCGGATCATCGGAAAGAAGAACATACCCTCTACAGTTGTCGTCGTAACATCAGAGGACCGACTGATCCCTCAATACATTGTATGGGACAAGAAAGACCAAGTACCAGAGCTCTACATACCGAGAGTGCTGCAGTGCTCCAAGTGCCAGAAATTTTCGCACACCCGTGGCACCTGCAAAAGGTGTGTGGGTACTGCTCTGGTCCCCATCAGTATAGTCAGTGGCAGCATGCCAAGAACGACTCGAACTTCAGGAGGCCTAACACCAATAGTATGTGCGCCAACTGCCTCGGTAACCATGGCGCCAGATAGCTCGTCTGCCCCTGCCACCAAGACAGCAAGGAAGCCATGAAAATCGCCATCTAGTCTAATCTACCATATAAGGAGGCTAGGAGGCGGTACGAGGCGACCAATCGACTTACTAAAAGTGACAAAGCACAATTGGAAGGCCAACTGAAGGATCTGAGAACACAGTTCAAAAACATGGAAGAAGATAAAGACAAGACGCAAGAAACCCAGATAACGGCCGTTCAGCGCATCCTGGGCGAACTGAAGCAAGTCCAGCAGAGGATTGAGCAGGATGTTGCTCGAATGGCTGCTATAAAAGCTGAAACTGACGAAACTCTATCGAAAATTCAAGAAGAAAGAGCAAAGACAGAAGAAACTCTTAAACAAATCCAAGAAGAAAGAGACCAGAAAGAACTACTCAAATCACAGAAAGAACCAGAAAATGCAAAGACCCAGACAGAAGACGAAGCACCAGAAGAAGAAATAGAAATAGAACTGGATGAGAACGACCTCCCAAACCAAGACCAATTATGTAGGGCGATTGCGAATCGCTCGCCACCAAGATCGAACCGTCGAGACGACACACGAAACCAAAGACGAACGGGAAGGTTCGAAGACAACCCAAGACGGGGAAGGAGGAGGAACTACAGGTGGGACGACGAGTGGTGAAACTCCCTGAAGGAAACAGCACCATATAACGGGGTGGGCTTACAATAACTCCAGGCCCCAGCAAGTGCGCGACTCTGTCCAGACATGACATACCTTATCATGACAGCAACAAACAAAATCAACCAACCAGAAGCCAGGAAGCTGAAAACAAGCAGCCAGATCTATTAACGAATCGAAACAAGTCACACAATAAAGGACCCAAATACAACCAAACTGACCCAGTCGACGGTTGAACGGAACCATTCGTTTAAACGATGAACGAACAAACGTATAAACGATGAACGAACATACGAACAGAGACACCAATTTGTCTGTTGCATCCGAGGACAGAGTACGCATGGGAGTACGAAATGTATTGGGAATGTTGATAGTAACAACAAACCATTCCTCCTTCCTCACTCTCTTTCTTCCTTCCCCTCCTAATCCTCCTTTCTACTCCTCCTCACCTTTTCGCCACCCTCCTCACCTCCTCCTCCACTTCCGCATTCTCCCCTTCACGTCCACCTTCTCCCCGTCTCCTCAACTCTCCGTTGTTCTCTATCCCTCCTACTCCTTCTTCTAATAGTTCTTCCTGCTTCTCCATCGTCTTCTTACCCCGCCTCTGCCTCATCCGTATTCATCTTCTCCCCTCCAACTCCTCCCTCCCCCTCCTCCTTCTTCTTCTTCTTCTTCTTCTTCTTCTTCTTCTTCTTCTTCTTCTTCTTCTTCTTCTTCTTCTTCTTCTTCTTCTTCTTCTTCTTCTTCCAGTAACCTATAACATCTTGGTACATACATGTAACGCGTAAGTTATAAGGAATCAAATTACCTCAGGATAGGCAAGGCGACCGCTGATATTATACACCGGGCCGCGCAGGACCTCAGTGGTGGCATTTGCCCCGGGTTGATAGTCTCTCCAGTCTTGCAGGCGATCGTAATGGCCCAGTGCCGTTACACCCATCACCAGTTTATTGGCTGGTACACCAATTCTTTTCCAGAAGGTTATACTTTCATGCTGCGAATCAATAAAGAATACATTACTATGTTCCATCATTCCTGTGAAGTAGTTGTAATGAGTCCGCCTTGGGTAGCGAGAGTGAACCACACCCAAGGTGTCTCTGGCACTCCCGTGTATTCTAGCCCCAGGGGTTGGACAGGCAGATACACATTTTTACTCTGTGGTTGATCTCATATTAGTTAAATATGTCTACAAGCCCCTCCAGATTCTAGACCCCCACTAACTACCTACTCCTGTGGAACAATGAACACTTAGGCATCGTCCGAGACCACACTCAATCATTATACAAAGAGCAAGTCAACTTACATAAAGTTTATTCTACCCTTGAGAATATAGAGCTGAAATGAACATCCTGATAGAATAATCTATTTACACAAATAGAAGATAGAGTAGAGACAGAATCAGAGATATGGGTGTCTTCATCGAGTTGAGAAGTAGATTGGATGCAGATGTCCCGTCCAGTCGGTCCGCCACTCACCCGGCTTCCTTCCAGAGAGATGACTAGAACCTTGGAGACCACTCCGTCTCCAGAGCGTGGATCCACAACAATATAGTCACTGCTGGACCTCACTCACCTGGACCAACTGCATCTGTATCACTCCCACGGAGTCACTGTTAATACACAGTTCTCTAACAACACTGGTTGGGAGACAATCCTCTAGGACTTGACTCCAAGTATTCGTAACTTCGATGAACCTAAGTAGTCACTGACCAATCTAATGGTCCCACAAGCATAGCACAGTAACACTGCTAGAAGAATATGTCATTAACCAATTCAATGGTCCCGTATTCATATCACAGTACCACTGGTTATAGAATCAGTCACTAACCAATCTAATGGTCCCGCAATCATAGCACAATAACACGGCTTGAAGACTATGTCAATAACCAATTCAATGGTCCTACACTCCTATCACAGTACCACTGCTTGAAGAATCAGATAAGGCAACTGATATGTCACTGAGTCCTATATGAACACAGTTCCAAGTCTTCGTACTCGTTCAGTACACTATTAGAATCAGACATCTATTTCAAGGAAGACAATTCAGGTTAGACTATAATCTATTGCCCCTTCCACCTGGTAACACTTGCCACAAGTTAATAGCTGGTGTAGTTCTTCTCAAGACCTGCCACTATAGCTGTCATAAGAACCATTCAAGTGTCTAAATTTCGTATTTTCCGCGTTTAGGCGGAACCACCGTAATAATATACGGTCAGGTGTTTCCTTTCTTTGAGCATGATTGCTCAAAATGCTGATATGTTCCTGGCTGAAATAGAGTATCTTCTAATGTAGAAAAACATCACAAACCATCACATCCCACACGTGCACCGTCAGGGCACCTCTATTACTTGATGCAAACCTTCACGCATGATGGATCACACTGGGTACATGGTGTGGTTGAGTCTGGCGTGATAAGCAAAGACTTGAACCCTTCTCTGTGTCCACGAAGTGGTTTCCCGCCAACGACAATTATAGTTGACTGGTTCCTCAACAGGCAAACTCCTGAAAAGGAAGAGCGACCGGTGAGAGTATACTGGCCCAAACATTAGTCCACATGCATCCTAACAATAACTACTCAACCCTCAGTCATTCTACTTAGTTATTCATATAACTAAAGCATTATCTCTATATGGAGAGTAGTAAAGCATGGGTTCAGTGGTGTCAGCTGGCCTCACAGAACAGCCCGTCAAACAGAGCAAGAAATCAGAATGACGAGTCTGATCGTAGGTCTCACCTATCCCTAATCATCTACCAGTCGTCGCTAACGTCAGTAGTGATAGTAGGCTGTTTTCATAGTTCTAATTTAATCGAACTAAACAATAAGGTCAAGAGTCCCTGGACTCGTTCCTTACATCATCAATGTTCATTAATAAACATAATATTGATCAATATACCATCCCTCGGGATATAGGAATAGTACATGATCACATCCAATATGTACACAAGCCTGTTTGCTGGTGGGACCACCTGCCCACGCTATAGCAAACTCTTCTTATCAGACTCCTCCTTAGAGTCAAGAAGCCTTCTTGAGAATACATGTTCCCCACATGTTCCAAGGGTAATGTTCCAGTTCAGCCTTCCCAAGTGGTTTAGCCTTGGCCGGACCGAACTTCATCGTTGTTCTGGTCTACCAACTTATACTTTCATAACTTGCTTTTTCACATCCCCCATATCCTATATGTCCCCTGTCTCATACCGCCTCCTTGCATCCTTCCATCCTTCCAGCACCTTAGCATTCACTCGCACTAGCGCCAGTATGAAAGAACAAGATAGCTCAGACAAGAATTCAGAACGCAGATGTATATATCGCGACGGCACGCATTGTTATCACGCGTCGACCTATTCGGCGTTCGGAATTACTCCAGGAAGTCTCACATACCATGACCTAATATATATACACAATGCCACATCATATAATATATATATATATATATATATATATATATATATATATATATATATATATATATATATATATATATATATTAAGTTACTACACAATAGTTACATCATTCCTGGTGGCATAGAACTAAGTTCTTTCTTTACTTAGTAACTAAGCACAGTTTTGTCTGAATCTCCACCTACCAACTTACCTGGTTTTCTAACCATTCTCCTGGCTTCAGCAACTGACTGACATAAATCTAGGTTTCTTTCAGGCACAAATAACTATGTTTAATTCTAACACAGCAACCTAATAGATGCAACGATTGGCAATATATGGCAAATATAATTTAACCCAAATCGCCCACATCGCATTACTGCGTTCCCAACAGCTGTTTCGCGAACACACGCTGGTAAACAACACACGATTAGCCGTCAGCAGCGTTATCGATCGGTTTGCTAATTAGTATGCAAGGACATCCGCATAGGTAATGAGGTTAGAACGATGGCGTTTTGTACACACTTACAAAGTTAAATGATTTAAACAAATAGGTACCTGAATGTCGAGAACCAGATTCCAGTCAGCTTCAGAACTGTTCAAGGGCTTCTCAGCTTCCTATCCATAACAGTCAGCCGAATCATGGTTGAGGTGAGACGCAACACAATATGGCTCACACAGGCCTGCGTCTGCTCTCTACGAGCAAAATTGAAGTGAATGAATGGTTTAGCCAATTTCCCCCCTCGTGCCAACTTAATGCGCACGAGGAGCTAGTGCTTCTTGGGAAACGACACTTTCTCGGGAAACATTCATTCCCCGCCTAGAATTTCTAGATCTCTCTGCACGAGAATCTAGTGCTATACCCAACCTCACGGGTCACTCAAATTCAGGTGCTCCGAGAAGATTCTAGATGGTAATTCCTCTATCGTCTTCCCCCAGTCTATTTTTAGCTGGGGAAGTCCCCTGATGACGCGTCAAAATAGTGCGGAATCTTTACGACCCAGGACAGATAAACGCGTTTCGTCACAGTAGTAGAGGTCAAAATGAGCGAATGGATAAGAACCGCTCACTCTTAAACTTCCGGCGTACTGATGTTCAACCCCTACACGTATCAGCTGGACTAACATATTGACTTCTCGTCCTTGAATGGGTACGTAAATTACAAGTACCTCAGAAGTCAGGTGGACTCTGGATTTGCCTGATGGTAGGAGCACTGGCAATTGGGAAGCTAATCCACACGCAACCTGCACTCCAGTGAACTAGAAGTAGGAGTACGTGTATGTATGGACTATGCTGAAGTTCAAAACCATTGAACGTTTAAAGGAAGTGGAGTAGTGGTGGAAACAATGACAAGACATAGGGACATTTGGTCGATGTGATGGTGGCATCAATGACAAGACATAGGGACATTTGGTCGAGGTGATGGTGGCAACAATGACAAGACATATGGACATTTGGTGGAGGTGATGGTGTCTGCCATACAACCATAGGTTGTCGGGTGTCAAGATCAAGCCACTCTAGTGGTGGCAACAATGACAAGACATAGGGACATTTGGTCGAGGTGGCAACAATGACAAGACATAGGGACATTTGGTCGAGGTGGCAACAATGACAAGACATAGGGACATTTGGTGGAGGTGATGGTGTCTGCCATACAACCATAGGTTGTCGGGTGTCAAGATCAAGCCACTCTAGTGGTGGCAACAATGACAAGACATAGGGACATTTGGTCGAGGTGGCAACAATGACAAGACATAGGGACATTTGGTCGAGGTGATGGTGTCCGCCATACAACCATAGGTTGTCGGGTGTGAAGATCAAGCCAATTTAGTGGCTTGTGGAAACAAAAATAATGATATTTTGCTCGCGCAATACATCGTATCAGAGTACAATCAGTTATACCTATTCACAGAAGCAACAAATACCAGATTGCCCAATTTATTGTCTGGCATATTTAGCTGCATGATGTATTGATGTTACTTGACCTCTGGAGTAAACTATTCAGGTCGGGGACCGGATCGTGCGGCATGGGCAGCACATGGTCTCTACAACTAAGCCTAGATCAAGTGCAACTCCAGTATAACTCACTACAATTTCATCATTCATCATATGACATGCCGATAAGTGTGGGCGGTCATGTTTCGCCATCTCTTCGATCACCAGAGTCGTTAATCAGCTCAGTGTTTTACTCTATTCCTGGTTCCCGCCAGGGGTTGTAGTTATGCCTGTATTAAAGCACCATGTGAACAAACGAACGAAAAATCTTTATTTTCAAAGACTTAAAAAATTTTGCACGCAGGCCCGTCTAACATTCTACCCTTCTATCACTCTCTTTCATACATTATTTCATCCAAACATCATTCGAGGTTAACTGAGAACAACAGCAATATAAAATATATGCATTATGAAGGCATGGAAGAAATGCAAACATCACTAAAATCAATTAATGATGTGGCAGTTGTTATTAGCTACGGGGAACATACTGTCTACCAAAAGAGGAATGACTGTTATACTAGGGTTTTATTAGTGTTATTATTCTTCTTCTTTTTATTTTTTTTTTATTTTTTCATTATTATTAATTAAGGGGGAAGGTAATCTGTATTGATATAGCGTTCGAATAATTTGCGATTATGTGTGTAGTGATTTGTGATGTCTCTCATTTCTTGTGGAAGATTGTTCCACAGCTGTGAAAATTGTCAAGACGGCTATGTGCCAATTACTTAGCTGCATGTGACCCGGTGCGGCCTGCAGACTTAAATATCATAAGAAGTAAATAGATTAATCATATTGAGGCGGACATATATAACGCACAAGTATCGACTGAAACTGTTGAAGTGCTAACTAAAACTTCGTTCGTTCGTTCGTTCGTTACTGCAGTGGAAAAGTGGTTTCTAGGTGTCACGAAACTGCACTGGCACCTGGCTTTCGCTAGGGGAATCCTCGTCGGGAGATCTCCACGGGAGGTATAGATCGCGAGGTTAAAATTAACTTGGGGGAAGTCGGCTAACTGACCGCTCCAGATTGTTCGAGAAATCGCAAGAAGTAGGAAGTTCGAGGTCGCATCGTGTACTCAATCACCCGATGAACCGAACTGGGAAGATCCACACGTGAATGTAATCCATGCTTCACGGAGAATAGTAACTATTCCGTGATACGTGACATCAGCGTGAATCCAGTTTTGCACTCAACTCAGCGCTAGTCACCGAACAGAGCGTATGCACTTGAAACCAGCTGCTATTGCCGAAAAGGGCCGTCCAATGCCCGACAGTAACTACAGCTGAATGTGGTCATGTCTTCTGGTCGAAGGTAAAGATTTAATTTCTTCTTTTCGTGTATTGATACAGTGAATTTCGCAATTGTAAACTCCGCGCTGGACGTCCGATAAATTAATATTTATGAGGTCGGCGATCAATACCTGAGCTGAAAATGTCGCGGCGTGTGTTTGTGTAGTCAGGCCGTGTAACAGGCTTTCTGTGAAGTGGAGTTATGTAAACAAATCCTTTACATAAACAATTGTTGTGAGGCCCATATTATATTTGCTTAGAGTAGAAACGCAGGGATTTAACGGAATGTTACTATTGTGGGGAAGTGATTCCTGCTGTTCACGAATTTACCTTTTCCAGGACGGACTAAGTGTTAGTTTAGCATATACTAGGTTACTGGTGTTTCTAGATTAAACAGCTAGCTGAAGGAAGGTGGAATTCTTTCACAGACGTGTAAAATATATTTAGTGCTGTGATTGTAGTGCTAGGCTGTGATGGGGGGTGAGGGGGGGGGGGGGTACGCAGTGACAGGCATTGGTAGCACCTTTGGTAAGGATGGCTCTCATGTCCTTTCAGGACCCATCCCCCACTGGTCCAAGTCTGACACCCAGATCGTGCCTGTGGCTCCTAGTAGCTGTCAGCATGCGACAGCGGCCACCCCCCGGGCAACAGCTGTGAGAGGCTGGCTAAACCAGGCATGGGTATCCTATTTGGTGTCAAACCAAGAGGTAAACTAGGGTATGCCTACCCAGCATGTGAAGACAGGATTCGGCAGACTGCGCGGAAGAAATCATTCCTGATTCAACGGGCAAGACGGCGTTTACCTGCAAAGCGTTGTGGAACGTAATGAGCACGGCAAGGCACGTAGAGCGCCCTGGTCATCCACTGCACCTGTATTCGTATCCAATCGTCTCGACTTGTCTTGCCACTGGACTCAGATGGACTCAGGCAAGAGAGTGAGGTCGACGAATTGCGCAACTCTTCCTCACTTTAATCCAAGTCATCGCGCAAGTCATTCTTCATCCAACGTCACATATCACCTTCAAGTCCTGTGGCGATGGGCGAGCGGCAAAGCGGCAGGTGTGGGTACGCTGGCAGCCGTAGTCGCAGACCTGCACACAGGCGGCTCAGGCCATATGGTCGTCTTCTACTGACCGGAGCATAAGTGGGATTCGGCAGCCCCCTGAGCGACTGAGCAGCCCTCTATAGGAACACACTGCTCACCTCCATAGCATGAGGAAGGGGCTAGAAAAGGTGCCCTAAACATTGTCTGCTTCATCACTACCTAACCAGCTAGCCGCGGTTGGTGGGTACCCTAACTGCGGTCGACATACAAAGAAAGATAAAACAAGCAAAGCTAAAAGAGTAAACTATATTCCCTCAACAATTGGAACTTGGAATGTACGCACCCTACTTGACAGAGACGGCGCGTCGCGTCCAGAGAGACGAACAGCACTGATTGGGAGAGAGCTGGGCAGGTACAACATCGACATTGCAGCCTTGAGCGAGACACGACTTGCAGAAGAAGGCCAAATCTGTCAAATTGGTGCCGGCTACACATTTTTCTGGAAAGACGCCAATCCGGTGTGGGATTTGTCATTAAGTCGGCCCTGGTCGGCAAAATAGCTGGATTTCCAAAGGCTATAAACGACAGGCTCATGACCATGAAGTTGCCTCTGCTGAATGGAAGGAAGCAAGCAACCATTGTGAGTGTCTACGCACCAACTATGACCAACGAAGATGATGTCAAGAACAAGTTCTATAAGGACCTGCACAGTGTATTAACATCTGTTCCCAAAGGAGTCAAACTTATACTCCTTGGGGATTTCAATGCCAGAGTAGGCACGGACACCACCTCTTGGAGTGGCATTATTGGAAAGCATGGAGTCGGAAATTGTAACAGCAATGGACTCCTCCTCCTTCAGACATGTGTCGAACATGATCTCCTGATTACGAACACAATTTTCCGTCTCCCCATGAGAAATAGGACATCGTGGATGCACCCTCGCTCGAAACACTGGCACCTCATTGACTATGTCATCGTCAGGAGGAGTGACAGACAAGACGTTCGAGTGACAAAATCCATGTGTGGTGCCGAATGTTGGACAGACCATCGTCTCATTGTCTCGAAAATAAACATCCACATCAGGCCACCACGGCGTCCTCAAGGGGCGAAAATGCAAAAAAAGCTAAATGTCACCCGCCTAAACAGCAAGAAAATGCAGCAATCGTTTGAAAATATGCTGGAAGACAGCCTCAAGCCCAATGCTGAAGCTAAACAGGATACAGAAACAGAATGGAGAGCCCTAAAGGACACAATTTACAACACTGCTATGGAACTCCTGGGTCCAGCCCCCCGAAAGCATAAAGACTGGTTTGATGAAAATTCCGAAGACGTCAACCAATTGCTGGCCGAGAAACATCTTCTCCTCAAGGCACATTTGAATGACCCAAAGTCAACATAAAAAAAAGATGCTTTCAAGAACATTCAGAGAGTAGTGCAGCAGAAACTTCGGCACATGCGGGACTCCTGGCTGAGCAGCAAAGTTGATGAAATTCAGGGCTTTGCTGACAGACATGATATGAAAAACTTCTACGACTCACTGAAAGCGGTCTATGGTCCTACATCACCAGGCATAGTTCCCCTTCTCAGTGCAGACGGGGGAACATTGGTCACTGATAAGAAAGAAATCCTCCAACGCTGGGCAGAGCATTTCAGCAAAATCTTAAATGCAACTTCCTTCTTCGATGAAGAAACCATCAACTGCCTTCCTCAAGTTCCCACAAATGAGACACTTGATGACCTGCCAACCATAGTGGAAATAAACAAAGCCATCCAGCAACTCTCCAGCGGCAAGGCAACTGGCCCTGACTCCATCCCAGCAGAGATATACAAGGCAGGTGGGCCGGTCCTAACAGAACAGCTTCACCAAGTCTTCACAAACATATGGATGAACGAGACCATGCCACACGATTTTAAGGACGCGTCAATAGTCCACCTTTACAAACGTAATGGAAACCGCCAATCCTGTGACAACCACCGAGGCATCTCCATGCTTTCAATTGCAGGGAAGATACTCGCCAGAATTCTTCTCAATCGCCTCACAGCCCATCTCGATCAAGGTCTTCTTCCTGAGAGTCAATGTGGCTTCAGAAAAGAACGTGAAACTGTTGACATGATTTTCGCTGCAAGGCAGCTGCAAGAGAAATGTCAGGAACAGAACTGCGAAATGTTCTCCAATTTCATTGACCTTACCAAGGCTTTTGATACAGTCAGCAGAGAAGGACTGTGGAAGATTATGGCAAAATATGGCTGTCCACGAAAGTTTGTCCAAATAGTGCGACTATTTCATGACGGCATGCAGGCAAGAGTACAGGAAAATGGTGAACTGTCTGAATCCTTTCCTGTAACCAATGGAGTGAAGCAAGGATGTGTCCTGGCACCAACACTGTTCAGCCTCATGTTTTCAGCCATGTTGATGAATGCCTTCGAGAACAACGACATTGGAATAGACATCAACTACCGTATGGATGGAAAGTTATTCAATCTCAGAAGGCTGAAAGCTAAAACCAAAATTGACAGCGGCACCGTCAGAGAGCTCCTGTTTGCTGATGATTGCGCTCTATACGCCAACTCAGAGGCGGATATGCAACATAATGTTTCAGCTTTCTCACATGCCTGTGTCAACTTTGGGCTCAATATCAACTTGGAGAAGACTGTAGTTATGTACCAGCCAGCTCCAGGGAATAATCACACTGTGCCGAATATCAAAGTGAATGATCATAGACTAAGTGTTGTGGACAAATTCACCTATCTTGGCAGCACTGTGTCACAAGCTACCACAATCGATGACGAAGTGAATGCAAGAATCTCCAAGGCCAGTGTAGCCTTTGGCAGACTGTACAAGAATGTTTGGGACAGAACTGGAATAAGCCTGCAAACAAAGCTAAAAGTCTACAAAGCAGTTGTATTATCCACACTGCTGTATGCTTGTGAAACCTGGACTGTTTATCAGCGACACGCTAGGAAATTAAACCACTTCCACACAGTCTGCCTAAGGAAGCTACTGAAGATTAAATGGCAAGACAAGATTCCAGACACTGAAGTCCTAGAAAGAGCATCCATGCCCAGTATCCACACTATACTGATGAAGAATCAGATTCGCTGGGCTGGTCACTTGACCCGCATGCCAGATCACAGGCTCCCTAAACGAGTTTTCTACAGTGAACTGCGTTGTGGTAAACGCTCCCAAGGTGGCCAGAGGAAACGTTTTAAAGACACTCTGAAAATTTCACTGAATGCTTTTGGAATTCATCATGACACTTGGGAGGCTGCAGCCAGAGACCGAAATTCGTGGCGTGCATCATTGCGCAAAGGTGCAGTCATATGTGAGGCAACCAGGACTGCAAGAGCTGTGAAGAAAAGGCAGGACAGAAAAACCACTGCAGGAAATCCTCCTCCAGAGACGTCAAACATTCTTTGCCCACATTGTCAAAGAACATTTCGAGCCAAAATAGGCCTTATCAGCCATCTTAGATCCCACGGCTCCACACCTTCAACCCCACTGGATGAAATGAATGGTCATCATCATTCTTGATGTCCAAACAACATGAACAACATGAACACAGGCTGTGGTATTTGATGCGGCTATTTTAGTTACTATGAAATAGTGGTGTAATTCCAGGAACAAGTGTTGCTAAATAGTTTAGTAATATTGTGGCGGTGGATAATATATGTTGCGCGTATAGCGTATATATTTTGTGATGCCGTCTCATGCGACTTGACCGATGTGCCGTGGGACGATGCGGTATGCCTGTGCGTTGCTGTCGCGATGTTGGGGGACGGAGTCGTAATTGTTGGGAACCGCTTCGCGATGTGTGGGGAACCGATTGATGATGTTTGAGGAACTGATTGTCGAATTCAGAAACCAGTGGGGAAAACAATCTACACGTTCCTATGCACTTTCTTTACAGTCTGGGAATACCTATACTAGGGTTTGACTGACAAAGGGAAGGGTGCTGGGCTACTCATAGGGACTGTGGGAAATATGGGATAGTATACTTGTTGCAGGTACACTGTTGATGGGACTGGCTCACCAGGCCGGTTGAACGGTTCTACTTTTGCCAACGGCTAACCTAGGTGGCACAGGAACAGGAGGTTGTGTGTTCCGGTTTCAGGCTTCAAGAGGACGTATTTTCACATATTCTCCCGATTTTTGAATATTTTAACAAGTTTACTCAATTCAATCACGATGCTGTGTATACCATTGTGTTCGTTCTAAACTGGATTTACATACTACTCAACATTTCAAGTCTATGTGACTGTTTATTTAATGAAATGAGAGTTTCTTTATTTTATGTGGCCGTAAGAGCACCAATTTATAAATGTTACCAATTATCGATTCACAACAACGTGAGAATTTGCCATGCGTGACTAACAAGTGATAAACACCACGCACCTTCTACAGAAAGGCCTGCGCGTATATTTACTCCATCATTGTGTTCGTTTAAAGCTGTATTTACATATACAATTTAAAATGTCAAGTTTATGTGAATGTGTATTTAGTTAAATGAGGATTTCTTTGTGATTCGTGACGGTAAGATCACACATTTTTGAAATTTATCAATTATCGATTCACGAAAACGTGAAAATTGACCATGGTGGCTAGCAAGTTAAACGTCACGCACGACCTACAGAAAAGCCTGCAATATTATTTTATTCCTTGCCTTATCGAGCTGCTTATATTGCCAAAATGTCCTCCAATTTACGGTCATCAACTGTGTCCAAGAGGCACAATGTAAACAAAAACAAGACGGGACAAATTTTTACGAGCACGCCAGCTCAGCGAATGAATCGATCATCTTCATAGCCAACCTCAATCGTGTTGTCTAGTGAACAATCAGACACTGAATGCCAGCTGGACATACAACAGAATTCAGCAGCTCAATCTGATCAAACCAGCACATCACATTCAAGCACTCTTTCTTCGGCCGAACCACAGAGCCACAATGATTGTCGTGAACTAATTCAGGCTTTGGAGATGAGGTTAATAGATTTTATTACAAGCAACACCAATAATATTATTGCTGTGCTTACAAACGAAAACCTTCTTCTTCGAGAAGAAATCCGCCTCCTTAGACAAGAGAAGGAAACTTTCAAAGCATCCATACATGCTTTAAAACTAAAAAGTGCACAGTCATTTAATAAAAGTGCACAGACAGAAGCTATCCTTCGTGTTGTAGATGCGTATGTTACCAGTGAATGTTCGTCGCATAATGACATACAGACAGTTTCTACAATCAACAAAACTACTTCTAAACCTGTAGAACGCACACCATCCATCTACCTCATTGATGTGAATATCAGCAATACGTTCCAGGCCTTAAGTGTAGACTCTCCAGCAGCAGACCAGGAATCACAAAGTTCAATTGTTAAAACTACTGGGCATCAACAACCAACGCAAGCAAGCTATAATAAACACGAACACAAGAAAGACCAAAGTGGTCAGTGGCAATAACAGCCTAAGTGGACACGCCAGCAGCGTGAAATAACAATAGATGACAGTGCAACTCATGTTATCATTGGAGACTCCCTGCTGAAGGGAACCTATAGTGATCGCATGTCATCTTCTGACAGCGAGTCAACTTCAATCTTCCCTCTACCAGGCGCTGACATTGATAGGCTTACTGCTACACTGCGAAAATTCCAAGTGAATGAGACAATTAAAAAAGCGACAGTCCATATTGGTGTCAATGACATAATGGATAATAACATCATAGCACCTCACAACTATCTACGCTGGAGGTACTGTTACGCAATAAATTTCCTAACTCATCTATGTTCATTTCATCCATCATTCCACCATGTTATGGATTCCAGCGTCGGACTGCCGATGCTGCCAGTCTAACTTTGTATAAATTTTGTAAAGACAATGCCATTAGTTTAATTAATAACACCCCGTACTTTACTTCGTCGTCTGGGGCTCCTAAGAAAAAACTATACAGGGATCAAATACATTGTTCCAAGCTAGGAAGTAGTATACTAGCGAAGAATATAAAATATCCCGAACGTGCACAACAACCAGCACCAGTTACAGGAGAAAACCGAACTTCACCCCCGGCGACAGCCACCTCCAAGTGTTCAGAAAACGCTCCATCTCTTCCCGCACCACCATTGCCTATACCCCATGAATACAATGCCGTGGATAGCAACCCTTGCTCCAATCCCAATGTTGCCAACTATGATGTTTTGTTTCCACCCTTTCCCATAATGCAGTCTCCCCCTATTATGTCAAAGGGAACACCGTTAAACAATGTTGCCGTGCCCCCGATGTATGCTTCTAATGTAGGCACTTCCAGTAACTCTCACAGTCGTTGTCCCTCGTTGGATGGTAATCTACACTCCTATAAGTGGAACCGCCAACTCCAACAGCTAATGCAATACAATCCTGCAGCCCTGCATCAAGCTTTCATGATGTCACTCCAGCACAGACATTTTCCTACCCCATCTAATAGTCTTAACTACTACTAAATACAGTTTCAAAAACTCTGAAATTTTCTACCGCAAGCGATATCATCCTTTCATTGTGCAATGTACACCAATCACGATCAGTGGCTTCACAAAAATGGCCTACGTATAGGCCATCTCAACATCTATCATTTGCTCAATAAATTACCTGAGCTTTCGGTAATACTGTGCAAACAATTCCATGTGTTTGGAATCACAGAATTAACGACAAAATAACCGACTCTGAAACCACTCTTAATGGGTTTAAAGTAATTCGAAGAGACGCAAAACAAAAATTAGAGACAGGTATTGCTGTTTACATTTCCAATTCTCTCAACTGTTCCCGTAGAAGTGATCTCGGGTCAGTAGAGATAGAATGTGTTTGGTTAGAGGTGAGCCAGCCAGCCAGCAACCGTTTCTAATTGGATACCTATATCGGAATCCGTGTGCTGGGTACAGTTGGTATGACTGCTTCACTACAATGATGGATAGAGTGTTTACAGCAGGTAGAGAAGTTATGATACTAGGTGACTTCAACATAGATATTAGTAAATCCAACCAGACATGGGACGATATCATTCTTTCTTATAATTTCAAACAACTAATAAACCGTCACACAAGGGTTAATTACACATCCTCAACTATAATTGATCATATATATGTTACTTGTCCAGATGATATTATTGAATGTTCTGCTCCTGTTAGTACAGTTAGTGAACACTACCCTGTATATTGTACATGGTCAAGAATTGGGTTCAAATCTCTTAAACATAAACATGTAAGTATCAAATTTAGAAATTTTAAAGCATTCAACCAAGATTTATTTTTGCAAGACTTTAGAAAAACAGCCCTTGATCACGTTTACCAACTTCCTGACCCGGACAATGCATTAGCTTTCTGGGCGAAGACAGTCTACAATGTGTTCGATAAACAGGTGCCAATCAAAGAAGTTCGAGTCAAAAATCAACATAAATCCCCATTGGTCACTAGAGAAGTTCTGGAAATCATGAGAGAGCGAGATACAGCACAAAAAATAAAGACTTCATCAATTACCACAGACTAAGGAATAAAGTTAAATATGAAATTCGTAGGATAAAAAAAAAGATCATTTTAAAAATTTGATTGTAGATAATTCAAACAGTACAAATATATGGAAGGCTATTAACTTGCTAACTAAGAAGCAACGCCCTACAGAATCAGCAATGCCAGATTCTATAACTTGCGATGAATTCAGTTGGTTCTTTCAATCAGAAATAGAGAATCTAAAGTCTTCAATACCAGACTCATCGTGTAATTTAAGTTCACTGGCATCATTCTGTGAGGAGAAGTGCACCAGAAATATTCCCGCTGAGATTCCTTTAATGTCTATTACAGACCTATATAAATATCTCTTAAACCTCAAATCAACAAACTCACACGGCCTAGATGGTATCAGTAATAGAATTCTTCGGTGTGCTGCACCAGTTATTAGCGACTCCTTAACGTTCATATATAACCAGTGCCTGGCCAAAAACTACTTTCCATCTGCATTTAAAATTGCTCAAGTGTTTCCGCTA
This sequence comes from Cepaea hortensis, assembly GCA_963921405.1. Lineage (NCBI taxonomy): Eukaryota > Metazoa > Mollusca > Gastropoda > Stylommatophora > Helicidae > Cepaea > Cepaea hortensis. Next base: position 10,258,195 of record OY992879.1, on the reverse strand, counting down.
ATTAAAAATGGCTCACTCGATAATAGCGTTTTGGGTAATTATAGACCTATTTCCTTTCTATCGTCGCTATCAAAACCACTAGAAGAACACATTCATAAAATAACGTTACATCATTTACTTAACAACGATCTAATAATTAACAGTCAATCTGGGTTTCGACCTAAATATTCTTGCCATAGTGCTCTAACAAAAATGACCGATAACTGGCACTTAAACATCAACAATGGTAGAATTTGTAAAGCGGTGTTTGTAGACTTTAAAAAAGCTTTTGATATGGTAGATCAAGATATTTTAATTAGAAAACTAAACCAAATGAAGTCAAGCACCAACATGGTGAACATAATTACGTCTTTTCTATCCGACAGACAACAAGTCGTGTCCTTCAACAACTGTCTATCAAGACCCACACAGCTTAATATTGGTGTGCCTCAGAGCTCAATACTAGGTCCGCTGCTTTTTGCAGTTTATATTAATGATCTTCCTTTATATATCAATACAACGTGTGATCTATTTGCAGACGACTGTACTATATATACTAGTCAAGAAAACCGTAGTGAATTAGAGAATTCTTTACAAAAGGAATTTGATAATCTTACTAGATGGAGCAATGAAAACCGCATGCAAATTAACATCGACAAAACCAAATCCATGCTAATAACGACCAGACAAACATTACAGACACTAGCCATAACTGCATCACCGCTCGAACTCAGCTTGGGCATGTTAATGTGAATGAACATAAAACACTAGGTCTTCTAATTGACATCCATTTGAACTGGAGCTCTCATGTTCACGCTCTTACCAAGAAAATAGCACAAAAAGTTTACCAACTTGCTAAAATTCAGCACTTCCTGGACGAAAGCACACGAAAAATATACTATAATACATGAGAGAGTGAATGTGGGTGTGCCCACGTGCATGCGTGTGTGTGGAGAGAGTGATTAAGCGAGAAATGGTGGGGAAATGTGTCAGTGCATGCATTCGTACGTGTATGTGTGAGAGTGAGTGAGGGAGTGTATGCGTGTGTGCATGCGTTCATGCGTATGTGTATGTGTCAGAGAGTGTGATTGAGAGAGTGAGTGTGTGTGTGAAGGATTGTGTGTAAGAGAGTGAGACAGTGGGAGACTTGATGTGTTAGTGCGTGTGTGTGAGCGCGCGCATGCGTGTGAGTGTGTGAATATGAAAGAATAGAGAGAGAGAGAGAGAGAGAGAGAGAGAGAGAGAGAGAGAGAGAGAGAGAGAGAGATAGAGCTGAGCAGATGCATGTCATGTAACACGCATGTTATGTAACACGCGAATCCATATGTTTGTGTATTCACATCTGTCAAATTATCAGTTAAATACCATTTGATTTTATCATGTATAATATAAACTCATGTTCATTACTGTAGTTTGAGTGAGAGAGTCAGTGAGTGTGAATGAGAGACAGAATGGGTGAGCGTGAGAGTGAATGTGGGTGTGTGTGTGTGTGTGTGTGTGTGTGTGTGTGTGTGTGTGTGTGTATGTGTGTGTGTGCCTTCTCTGTGTGTGAGATCATCACTATTTTTTCGTCACATACATTTTATGTACACATTTTTCTCCATGTTTAACATTTTTATGAGACTGCTCATGACAATTGTCAGTGTATGTGTGTGAGTCAAGTGTGAGAGTTTGTTCATACTAGTTTCAATGCTAACGTGAGACATTTTGTATGTGTCTAGATGTGAGGAGGTGTGAGTGTGTGTGGAGGATGTCTGAGTGTGGGGATATGTGTGGGTGGGGATGTGTGGGTGGGGGTATGCGTTTGGTTTGGTTGGGGTGTGTGGGTTTTGGTGGGTAGTGATATTTGTGGGTGTTGGTGGGATGTGTGGATGGATGTGTGGGGGTGAAAGTAGGGGTGTGGGAATGGGTGTGGGGGATGTGTGTATGGGTGGAGGATATGTGTATGGGACGGTTGCGAGGGATGTGAGTCTATGTGGGTGGAGATGTGTTAATGATTTGAGGAAGTATGTGTGGGTGGCGGGGTTGTGTGGGTAGGGGATTCTGTTGGGTGGATTGGGGATGCAAGGTCGGGTGGGGAGAAGTGTATGGTGTGGGGGTTTGAGATATGTGTGCTGTGTGTTGGTGGGGGATGTGTGCATTGTGTGTGGGTGGGGTGTATGTTTGTGGTGGTATGGGTGAGGATATGTGTGTGGGTAGGGGATAGTGTGTGGTGTGGGAGATGTGTGTGTGATGGTTGCGGGGAATGTGTGTATGGTTGGGTATATGTGTGGGTGAGTAGGGGATGTGTGGTGGTTGGGGGAAGTATGTGTGGGTGGTTGTGTGTGTGGGTGGGAGATGTGTGCGTGGATGGGGAATGTGTGGGTGGGGTGTGTGAGTGGCTTTGGGATGTGTAGGTGGGTGAGGGATGTGTATGTGTCGGGGTGGGACGCGTGAGTAGGTGTAGGATGTGTGTGGGTATGGGTATTGCGATCGAGAGATGTTTGGTTGTGGGTGGGTGGGTGGGAGTGTGTGGGTGCGTAGTGGAGGATGTGTGCGTGAGTGAGTGTGTGTTGGTGGACGGGTAGGGAATGCGTGTGTGGGTGGGGAGAGGTGTGTCGTGTATTGGTTATGGATATTGTGTGGGTGAGGTATGTTTGTGTGGGTGGGGATTTTTGTGGTGTGTGGGTGGGGGTATGTTGGGTGGATGGGTAAGGGTATCTGTGTGGGTGTGGGTGGGAATATTGTGTGGTATGTGTGTGGGGGATATGTGTGTGGTGTGTAGATGGAGATGTGTGGTGGTATGTGGGTGTGGAATGTGTTGGTGAGGGATATGTTTGTGTGCGGTGCGTGGGTTGGGAATATTGCGTGGTAGGGGATGTATGTTATGTGCGAACGGGTGATTATGTGGTGGGTGATTGGGTTAAGGCATGTGTGGGTGGGTGGATGATTGGGTTAATGCATGTGTGGGTTGGTGGAGGATGTATGTGTGGGTGATGGAGTGTGTGTGAGTGGATTGGGGATGTATGGGTGGTTAGGGAGATGTGTGTGTGTGGGGGGGGGAGGGTAGAGAGATGTCAGTTGGTGGGGATGTGTGTGTGTATTGTTTGGGGATGTGTGAGTGCATGTGCGATGTGTGGGTTGGTGGGGAATTAAGTGCGTGGGTGGGGAATATGTGGTCGATGGAGATGAGGCTGGGGGATGGATGGTTTGAGGTGTGGGTGGGGAGAGGATGTGTGGGGTAGGATGTTATGTTGGTGGGCGTGGGATGTGTGGGTTGGTGGGGGAATGTTTGTGGGTGGCGAGTGTGTTTTGGTTGGGGGAACAGGTGAGGGCAGTGTGTGTGGGTGGGGGATGTATGGGGGGATGGGTCGGTTGGTGGGATATGTATGTGTCCCTTGGTGTGTGGGTTGGTGGGGGTGTGTGTGTGGGTGGGGTGATGTATGGGTTGGTGGGAGATGGCCTCATAACATGGTAATTTGCCTTGTTTATGTTTACAACATTCATTTCACAATGTTTATTTTTCCTCCTATGTAAATGTATAATGCTCTTGATGAACGAAAGATGAGTGATTGGAAGGGCCGAATGTAAGACGGGCCTTCGCGCCCAATTTGTGACTCTAATAAAGTTGATTTGATTTGATTTGATTTGAGGTTGGATTTACACTTTCAACATGGGGTGGAAAACACCATGATTTGCAGCTGAGACTTCTTGTCTCTGGAGCAGAGGATTTCATAAGGAGGGTTTCTCCATGACATGGGGCAGAGCTCCCAGAAGAGAAACCAATGTATGGATCTATTTATTATTTACCTTGTTAATTACTTAAGTGATTAATTAATGAGTTAATAATGATGTTTATGACGACAATGATGGGGAGTTGTCCAGTCAGACATCTCTACAGGAGACATATGTTCTACTTGTATATATTGCCTATTAGCTTTAGACAATGTACGTAGAGAATTACTAGGAGAAATAGAGATATAGGTACTAAGATGAGGGGGTGGAAGTGCTTCATGACTGGACCAGTATTTCTTGGCACCGCAACTCTCAGGCGGTCAATTCAAAGCGCACACTGACAGCGGATTTCCCTACTTGCCTGCTCATCTTCCTGATGGAGGAGATCCTGTATCCTTTTTTAGAAGGGTTATATTAATACTGATGGCATAGCAAGTTTATGTTGTGTAAGGAGGTCAGTGCTGGAGCCGAGTGCTCTCACATACCTCTCTCTTTGTGCAGGGTTTACCCTTTAAAGTAGTAACCACGAAGCTGATATATAGATGGAGTGATTTGACTACAGACTCATTCCAAGGACACAGCCCAGGCTTGGGTGATGTAAAAGAACTGGGAGCAAGTCAACGTCATCAAATTCGTGGAAGGTAACCATTCCCTATAGCATAAAGGTAATCCAGAAGAGACCATGGTTGATCACCCGTTGTGGTGAAGTCCGACGATGATTATTACACGTTAACTTGCCGGTATGAATCTGCTACAATCACCGACTGCTACAGCCACAATGACTGGTGAATTTCGTGTATTCCAGTCAGAAGTGTTGTGACAATGTTCCTGCTACGATTTAGAAGGACTGGTTGGACTTTTGGTATTCCAGTCAGTAGTGTTAGGACATTGATCTGCTACATTACAATGTGGTTGGTGTGAACTTCTTCAACCCAAGTAAGGGGTTTCCTGACATTGCTAGGTTAAAGACACTGCCTTTGTATGAAGCTCTAGAAACCCAGCCAGCGGTTCCAACAGCATTTGGACAAACAAAAAGGTCGCTTAAAAGTCGACAAGGTCAACTTCATTGCACCAGGTTTTGTCCCATATGGCTCTGTCTCTTTCCGCACACGGAAAGCGTCGCACAAAGCACGAACTCCGTAGCTTTTAGCGACGACCCACAGGAGTCTCCGAAACATTTAACTCGTAAACCAAAGGGTGCGGCCCGGAATCGAACCCACAACCTTCGGAGCACGAGTCAAATGGCTTGACCACTTCGCCGTAGGTGCAAGGATGAATGTTTCACTTGGTGATGATCAATAGGGGACACCTCAGGTCAGAGGGTCGCCCCAACTAGACTGCTGAGAATAGAAGTCATAGTGCTGACATCATTAAGTGACATTACATTATCATCTGTGGCGAAGTTCCAGTCAAGTCAAAGTGTCTATTTGGCTAATCCCATTTTGTATCACCGGGTACTTGTTTGCAGCCGGGAGAGTCCACAAGCGTCCAGACAACATTGCCTTGAGAGAGCCCGGTGAGTCACCAAGACCGACTAGATGGATACACACAACTGATCTTCCAGTGCCCGATGATGATCAAGGGATCATCTCCTACTCTTACTTTACTTTACTCTGTCATCTAATAAGTATATAGATATCCTTCTTATCAGTGTCTTCACCATCCTGCTTCGACGCTAGTGTACAATAAACTTCTTGTTTGGTTAACATGTCTCTAAGTAGGTATATGTGTGATGTCTTGGATGAGCCCTAGGGTTCAAGGTCCTGAGGTATAGGGGGATACGATAGCTGGAGTCTGGAATCTGTTGGGGATCCAGTAGACTGAAACAACTTATATTACTTGCGAGGTGGTCAGTACAGGTGGGAGGAGCAAGTGTATCTACCTGTCTAGCCACAGGGGTCAGTGTACACAGTAACAGTGATCCGTCGGCTGGGAAACCACGACGATCCCGTTACACTAGGGTCAATGCAAAGAATACAAAGGACAGACAGAAAACCGAATGAGCAAGTCCTACAAGAGGCAAATTACAACTGTAAATTGATTAGAGTAATTAGATGTAGACAGGCAACATTTAATTCTTGGACACTTTATGAGAAGAAGTAACTTTGTAACAACTGACAAGGTTCAGGGGCGAGAACAAGGGGGGGGGGGGGGCAGAGAAGTAAATGTCTGGATGGCGTGGCCTCGTGTATTGGTCGAGACAAGAACACTGAGCTGATCTACGACCCTGCTAATCGTGTTAAATGGCGAAACATGACCTCTCACGCTTACAGGCATGGCACATGATGGTGATGGCTATTCGATTGTGGGACATTCGTTATGCCTACAGTAATCACAGAGTGTCAGAGAACACATTATATCCGCACGATCCGTTTGACATACATGTCATTTGATTTCTTCAGTAGCATCAACCTCAGCATTTTCCAATTGTTATGCGAATTCTTGGCAATTTTACGTTCAGTAGTTTGCCATTGCTTTCTGAACGGCTGGCATCTATCCATCCATCCATCATGTGCCATGCCGGTAAGCGTGGGCGGTCATGTTCTGCCATCTCACTCGATCACCAGAGTCGTGGATCAGCTCCGTGTTTCTGTCTCGACCATGCCACAAGGCCAAGCCATCCAGGTACTTGCTTCTAGGTCTTCCCCTTGGCCTGTTCCCCTCGATCTTACCAGTTGTCACCAAATTCTCCAATCCATTTCTTCTCATAACATGCCCAAAAAATTTTGACTGTCTACGTCTAATTTCTTTAATCAATTTACGATCTTCATTTGTTTCTTGAAGGACTTGTTCATTGGTCTTTCTGGCTGTCCATGGTATTCTTTGCATTTTCCTCAGAAACCACATCTCTACAGCCATCAGATGATTTTCAGCCTGACTGCTCATTGTTCACGCTTCACATCCATACACAAGTACATGTTCAATGTAGCATCTCAACACTCTTTTTCTCGTTTCAATTGACATCTTTTTATTGGTCAATATGTTTTTCATCTTGCTAAAGGCTACTTTTGCCATGGCGATTCTTGTTCTAATCTCTTCAAGGCATCTCCCATCAGATGTTATTACTGTTCCGAGATAATTGTACATGCTCACTTGTTGAAGAATATTCCCATTTACTTGCATATTACATTGTGGTATTTCGTCCTTCCTAGTGACGACCATAATCTGCGTCTTTTTACAATTTAATTCTAACCCTAGTTGTTCACTGTGTGTAACAATCGCATCTACTAAATTTATCTATACCATACCATAAATATAATTAAAGCAAGGGAATAGCATATACTGTATTCAGCTAACAATCACCGATTTCTCATGTCCTCGGAGCGTTATAAATTAGGTTCCGAAACCCTCCTCCCACTGTGACGGAAGTCTTATTTCGTTCTCTGGCTTTTGGACTCAAGTATTGTCCATAAACTTGCTACTACTTCTAGTGCAATGATCTAATTTTGGCGTGTGGATTAGCTTTCCCTTTAAAAGTGCCATCAGGCCCTCTGCCTTCAGAGGTAATTATAATTTACGTCCGCACTTCATGGATGCTTGCTTGCTGCTTGCTTGTGTTCGTTGGCTTGAGCTCCAACGCGAAGTCCTGTATGTCGGATGAAGGCATCCTGTTATCAAACGTCAGTGTGATGTCACACAGGACCTGAGGCTTGCGTGAGTATCCGTTGTCCCATGTCTGGCTTATTGGTGTGCATACTGGTGGTTCCTCGCCGTACAGGTAGACACTCTCCGCCTTCTGATGAATCGGCGATCCTACTGACTTTAGCCAGGGCCCCGAAGGGACCTGTTGCCCAGGACTCTCGACAAGGACGCGTCAATAGGTATTGGCCAGTATATAACCCGGCCCTGGTGCCTTGGAAACACCTCTGCGTCCCCTGCATGGATGAGAAGTCAATATGTTAGTCCAGCTGACCGATATAGGGGTTGAACCCGCTACCTCGGCATCATTACAGCAAATATTGAAGAACCAGTGAGCTTATCTATTCGGCCGTGCCGACCTGACACTGTTACGTGTAGTAAAAGGTCTGCCTTCCATTGAAGGCTGACCGGGATGCGTTCAGCTGATCTAAATGGGCCAGCTGGAATGGAGATAACATCACAACCGTAGTCCTATGTCCTTCAAAACACCCGGGGATTAAGCCGGCCATCAAATTCATGAAACAGTCGGATGTGTCGGCCGAAAGGCCGCTGCAAACAGGGACAAGGCAATTAATCCAATTCAAATATCCCAGACGAACGAAGAAGACGAAGACATTGTTAACGTACTTACCACATTACGGCGTGAATAGATTTTTGGGTTGCCAACAAGAGGACCGAGAAACGATGCAATGTTCTCTGATACCAAATCTTGGCTCTGTACAAAAACATAATCCAAGTATCTGGAACATAATGAGACAAGACATCAACACGGCAGGCTCCAGCCTCCATTAATTAGTCACATAATGTTGCGAATTAAAGATATAACTAACGAACGAACGAAATTTATTTTCAAACGGTTAAGAATTGGGCACGTAGGTCCTTCTGACATTCTGCCCTCCTTATATGTCTGCCTGGGACGTAGAGTTGTTTCCAAGGCTCCAGGGCTGGGTTCTATACTGGCCTAGACCTATTGTCGCGTCCTCGCCGAGCGTCCTGGGCAACAGGTCCCCTTTTGAGTCCTGGCTAAAGTCAGTAGGATCGTTGATTCCTCCGAAGTCGGAGAGTGTCTGTCTGCACGGCGAGGAACCACCATCCGCACACCAATAAGCTAGACATGGGACAACGGAAACTCACGCAAACTTCAGGTGCTGTATGACATCCACTGATGTTGGACAACATTAGGTTTTCATCCGACATACAGGACTTCGCGCTGGAGTTCACAGTCAGCGAACACAAGCAAGCAAGCAAGCAAGCATATGTCTGCATAAATACATTATTTGATTATTGATGAGTTAGTTACCCAATTTTGTGATTTAAATTAGAGGTATAACTAACGAACGAACGAAATTTGTTTTCTACCGGTTAAGAATTGGGCACACAGACCCGTCACATATTGCGCCCTTCTTATATGTCTGCTCTCATACATTATTTAATTCATACATCATATATTGTCACGATTTGGATTAAATCAGATGTCTTCGTACGAGGAATCTCCGGAGTACTAATGTACGTCATTATGGAATTCCCCGGGTTACTTTTAACTCGGGTAAAGTCGGCTGATTTGCATAACTTAGATTGTTCGGGAACTCGAAGTTTCCAGACCGAGGGTAGAAACGGGCACTTGTTCTATCCCGTGCGTGAACTAGACTTGTTCACTAGTCGGGAGAAAGTGTGATTCTCACTTAGAGTGAGTAATTCACGCTTCATGACTTTCCCGGGCTTGGAGGGTTTACCTCCCAACCGGAACAAGGCATTTGGCCATCATTTTTGACCAGATTCCACCGAGAGCAGAAGCGCCTATTATCAAGCAGATGGCTTGTTAGCTACAGACAGTAAATACAAGCTGATAGGTAGTTTCATTTTGGTTCAGGTAATACCACTTTACATATTTATATTGTGGAATATGGTGTAACAAAGCAAATTTAACGCATTTCATTAGCTATGCGACTACGTAATAAAGTTGGCGATCGATAACAGACAGGCAATGTCATTTTTTCGCGTGTGGTAACTTTGCGTTTTCCGCTTGAGATGTGTAACAGCGTAACTTAAACATTAGATTCTTGTAAGTCCATTTGTGTGGCACATCCATTGTAGCTACTAATAACATTGCAAGTTGTGAGATCTTGTATTTTATTAGTGAAGTTACAAGTGTGATATAATGTTTAATGTTAGTTGTTACCATCTGTTGAAGCCAAGATAGATTAGTCAGTTGTTACTGTGACCAGTGCTTGGTAATTTTGTAGTTAGGCTGTGTAGGTGGAATTCAAACACTGCTCTGGCAAGAACAAGTGGGATTCGTCGATCAATCTGAGCATGGAATTCTAGCCGCTAGGGTTTGATGCAGCTATTTTGTGATAGATAAATAGTGTAGGTGTCATTCCTAGGAATTGTTCAGATGCTGTAAGTAGTGACATTGTGCTTTGATGATGTATATAATGTACTGTATGGCATATATATGTTGTATTGAAGTGCGTTATATAACTGAGTGACTTGTCGACGTCCGATGCGGTCCGACGCGAGATACCTGTGCGCTATCATCGCTGGGGGTGGCTGTGAAAACCGGTCGAGGGTCTACGCTACACTATCCTGTGAGTTTTTTTGTGCTCAGAAGTACGAGAGTGCTGGAGTGCTTGAAGGAAGACAAGATGTATGGATGTTGAATGAGACTCGGAGATGTGTGGGATATGGGATGCAAGCCAATTATAATATGTATATAACTGGTACACCAGGCCAGTTGTGTTGTTCTTTCATCACCCAAGGCTAATCCGCTTGGGAGACCAGAACAGGTAAGGTAGGGCGCTAAACATGTTTAGACACAGAACTTCTCGCCTCCAGGACAGAGGTGGATTCAGAAGGGTTTCGATATTACGTGGGAAGGAATCTCACTGGCAAAATGGATTGTTATTACAGTAATTAAGTTTATTGTTTAGTAATTGCTTTGCTGTTAATTACTTGAGAACAATTCGTCCATGTCCTATGATGGAGAGTGGTCTAGGGACCAACTTTTCCAGCAGTTTAGTTTTCTATTCATGTAAATAGAAACTGTACAGTTCTTCACACAACCACTGAAGATAAGAGTAAGGTAAGAGTGTGAGACTACAGTAACGTCATACTCGAACTTTTCGGAACCTAATCCTTCCGACGGGCTGATTCAGGTGCCATTCTACATCGGTTGTCTATACATGCTTCCACTATATATATATAGGGATGATTCCCCATGTAAGTACATATTACATAGTATGACTGAAGGTAAATGCTTTAGTGGATGATAGCATGTGGATCCGAGTTGGTACCGAGTGCGCTCATCGCCTGCTCTTTCCTTTCAGGTGTTGCTGGTCGTAGAAGACCTAGAATGCTGTTGTAGAAGACCTAGAATGCTGTTGTAGAAGACCTAGAATGCTGTTGTAGAAGACCTAGAATGCTGTTGTAGAAGACCTAGAATGCTGTTGTAGAAGACATACCGGGCTGTTGTATGTGGTCTGCAGTGATGATCTCTGAGACCTAGCCTATGTGGACCAGAAAGTCTACACTGAACCGTTGTGGTACCGGAATTCAAACATGATCCTAAATGGTGAATGAATTCTACAAAAAGGATTGGTAATGAAGGCTACAATTAAGGTATATTGTATAGAACCTTCACGCTGAAGCTGACCTTTCAATGAAAGATGTTTATTTGCTTGATCCAAGGACAAACCCCGGCTGGGGAAACATCATAGCTCTGGGAGCTTTTCAGCTTGAACATCAGTGTTGAATACCAACGATCCTTCCACGAGAGGTCACTTGCAAGATTTATGATTTCACAGTGATACGTCTTCCTTGAAAGCGTATAGACACTTAGCCAGACATTATAATAAACATTCATTATATTATTATATACCGGTGTTCAGAACCAGACTCAGATGAAGTCCACTCAATACTGTGTTCCAGCCATATCTGCAGTTAGTTGTCTGCCAGAGAATAGAAGTCCACACTAGACACCTCGAAGACTGTGTTATATGAATCCTGAGCGATTTTCTTATATTCCAGGTGTGGAAAACCTATGTCACCCAACAAATGGTGAAGCATCCCTTGAACATAATAAGTGACTGTTACCAGACTTTATTTTCAGCTATTGTCCAGGTGCATCAAGAGATACCTCATGGTCGAGAATCTCCCATCCAGACCGTGTAGGCAGAGCAGTCAGAGAGACAATAGAGACCGAGATTCTTACGATTGTAGTGGTGTGTTCTTAGTCCAGTCATCGGAGTCCTGGTGTCTGTCAAGGTAATGACAGGACATAACAGAGGACAGATGACAGACATAGGGACATGGGGTGAGTACGGGAGTACAACAGTCTAGAAGCTTAGGACAGTAGAGACAGGACTGTACCCTTGAGTGACAGGTTCACGTCGGACAGAATTACGCGGGACGCCTAGCCCCAACCAGGCGAGTGCGAGATAGACGTGACAGTACGACTTCCCACGGATTGCACGAGGGTCCAGTACCTCGTGACCACCGGACGGTAGAGGAGAAGTCAGACGGGCGTTTGGACACGACTGAGAGAGGATTTATGACTGAGTGGAGAGACAGAATAGACTTACATTTAGACTTCAGTGCAAATGAATGTGACCGCTACTAGACGTGTGTTTGTGTGCATAGCTTGATACGAGTGCGCTTAGCTGTGAAAAGAGCCCGAGGATCGTGTGAGAATATTGAGAGAATTGGAGCGAGAGCAAGTATTGAAGTGATATTGCTTCGTTTATGTGATACTGTTGTAATCTTGTGATATTTAAATGATGCGGTTTGTAAATAAATATGTTTAATACATTTATGCGTTTATGCCTCATCTGTGCTGGCAGCATCTGTCTGTCTGAACCCATCTTCTAACCCGTTGAGACGTTGACAGTGGCTAAATCCCATCGTTTGACCACCGGTTGCATGCGGCAGGGCAGTCCACAAGTGTTCCAGACGGCAGTGCTCGGAAGGGGCCGGGTGAGTCTTCTGGACCGACTCGACGGAAACACCTGCAATTCTTTTCCTATACCTCAGGATGACCCAGTATCATCTCTGACTCTATCACTAACCTGTTTTTTCTATATTGTATATAAATCATATCGTATAAGGACGTTCCTTTCCGACCTGTGTCTCTAGTTTACATTAAATTGTTGAAATGTTGGCATGTCTTCTATACAGTTATTAGGTGTGATCTTGGACGAGGCCTGAGAGTAAAGTCCCAATGTAGAGGGTAGATGGTAGAGGTTTAGGATCTGGGAGAGGTTTGTGGATGCATGACACGTGCCACCTTGCAGAGGGGGTCAATAACAGTAGTATCAGTGTATCTACCTGTCCAACCCCTGAGATTAGTATACACGTGAGTGACTGGGATACCTCGGGGCTTGTGTTCATTCACTGTGGGCTGTGGGAATGGGTGGATGGAGGATGTGTGGTTGGGTAGAGGATGTGTGGGTGGGTAGAGGATATGTGGGTGGGTGAGTGTGTGCAGGTTAGGAGATGGTGGGGGATGTTTGCAGGTGTGGGCTCGGGATCTGTGAGTGGGCTGGGGGAGATTGGAGATTATGTGGGTGAGTGCGGAATTTGTGTGTGGGTAGGTGCGGAATATGTGAGTTGACGGGGAGATGTGTGTGTGGCTGAGGAATATGTGTTTGGTTGACTGGTTGGAGGTGTGTGGGTGGAGGGGGATATTGGATGAGTGATTGTTGGTGGGAAATGGGACGGGTAGAGGATATGTGAGTGGGTGGGGAGATGTGTGTAGGTGGGGGGTGTGTGGGTTATTGAATGTATGTGTGCTTGGGGTGTGGGTGGATGGGATGTGTGGTGGGTGAGAGGTGTGTGTGGGCGGGGAGATGTGTAGGTGTAGAGATGTGGTGGATGGGTGGTGGAATGTATTGTATGTGTGTGTGGTTGGGTGGGTTAGTTGAAGTGAATGGGGGATGTGTGGGTGGGTGGTGGATGTGTCTCATAACATAGTAATATGCATTGTTTATGTTTACAAAATTCACGTGACAATGTTTTTTTTCCTATGCACTGTTGATGAAAGAAAGATGAGTGATTGGAAGGGCCGAATGTAAGACGGGCCTGCGTGCCCAATTTGTTACCCTTTGAAAATAAAGTCTGTTCGTTCGTTCGTTCGTTCGTTCGTTCACAACACCCAAGGCCAACCCGTTATATGTATAACTAAGTGAATCAGAGTACAATAAATATTAACGCACGAAGTTAACTATCAATTTGTGGCGAATGTGTAATATTACTTCACGAGATAAATAATTAACACTGTGCTGACGAAGGCTTTGGCCGCATCGCCCATTGTGCTATTTTTGATGATGTTCTAGTAATCTTACAGTCTTATTCTCATTTGTATGTGATTCATAAGTAAATAACAGAAGCCGCATGTCTTTTGCAGGGCGTTGTGTTCAACCGCGGGTTAATTTTCAAGACAATAGGTTTCTTAAAAAGAATGTAGGAAATGAACCCACTGCCACGAAAGTATTAACATCTAAAGAGATTAACGTCTGGAGAGATTACCATGTGGATAGATTCTCACCTGAAGATATTCACATCTGGAGAGATGCACATCTAGTGATATTAACATCTGAGAGATTACGATCTGGAGAGATTAACATCTGGAGAGATTACTTTCATAATCTCCCCAATCTCCCCACCAGTTCTACCACGTCTTCTTCATCGACGCCTGGCAATTACGCCAGGTACGCCTGTGAGCGACATTAACTCTGCCATGACAGGAATGGTAAGTCGGTGCAGCGCGTGGTACACGGAGTCCACGCAGGGAGACAACCCCGATCAACGCGGACTCACGGCCGTTAGCAGCCGGACGGCATCGGACAGTGGTCCTTGACGGACGGTTTGAATGTATGCTAGTATGGCTTGTATGTGTGTACGCGAAGAGAGAGAACGCCTGTTTGAGTGTAGAAGACTGTGCGCCCGATAGGGAGTATTGTAAGTTGTGTATTGTATATATATATATATATATATATATATATATATATATATATATATATATATATATATATATATATATATATATACTAGCTGCCCTGCCCGGCTTCGCCCAGGCTCTGGCGGGGATCTATGTATGTATGTATGTATGTATCTATCTATCTATCTATCTATCTATCT
>OY992879.1:10183729-10236229 GCA_963921405.1 Cepaea hortensis | reverse complement strand
AGAAACTGAGCCATATGGGATAAACACCCGGTGCAATGCAGCCGACCCTGTCGATTTTAAGCTAATTCTTTCATTGCACCCACTCTCATACGAATCCGGATATGCCTTTGTGTGTCAACAGAATTGACATGTCTCACATTACCGTAAAAATAACTTCGTTAGCGAGAAATCACTAGTTGTTCAGCAAAAGATCAAAGGAATGTCGCCGCTTTCAATGATTTAAGTTGTTATTGGACCTTTCAAAGACATATTCCTTGGGTGGGGGTAAATATAGGACGGACGGAAAAATTTCATAACGATGCAACAGACAGTTTTCAAAATAATTGATCGTGAATGAAGGCAACCAAATGTGGACATACTATAACTAACTAACTAACATCTTGGAAATCGGTCCCACCATCTTACATCTTGCACGCTCGGTGTGTGACTTATCTGCAATCATTTTCTCTTTTGTCTTTATTCCATTTCTGATATTTGCCCTCCATGCAACACGTTCAGCGGCGACTTGCTCCCAGTTTGTATTAATACTACTGAACACTTAATCACCATAGAAGGCAGGAAGTTAAATGGTTTGGCCATGAAAGTAGATTACCAACTAACAGTATACCACAACAAACAATGATGTACAGACCAGAGAGAAACAAAGGAAGAGGCCGACCACGTAAACGTTGGACGGAGGAAATAGCAGAGTCCATGGGAATATCGATACATGAACCCTATAAGCGGGCACTCTCCCGCTGTTTGTACTTCACATCGACACCGCAAGGTACAAGAGGAACACGCTAAATTGAGATGAGATGAGATGAACACTTCATCTTCTAAAAGAACTTTAAATGAACTTTGAACTTTTCAAAGAGCACTACTCACTGTGAAATCTGCTGACCATCATATGCTTCTTGAACGGAGGCCGGATTGCCATATCCGGTGATCGTTAGTAGTAGTTTTATTGACCTCCTGTCTTTGTCAAACATGTTTCTCAAGGCCTACAGAAAGGGCATTGCAGTTGCCGTTCAGAGAGTGACCACAGTATTGTCGTTGGAGAAAACACAAATTGTGTAACAATAGTATAGACAAGAGAGAGAGAGAGAGAGAGAGAGAGAGAGAGAGAGAGAGAGAGAGAGAGAAAGAGAGAGAGAGAGAGAGAATGAGTGAGTAAGAGGGTGAGTGAGTGAGTGAGTGAGTGAGTGAGTGAGTGAGTGAGTGAGTGAGTGAGTGAGTGAGTGAGTGAGTGAGTGAGTGAGTGAGGGAGTGAGGGAGTGAGTGATGGAGTGAGTGAGTAGGGGATGGAAAAAGGATTAAGAGAAAGAAAGAGAAAATGAGAAATGCAGAGAGGAGAGCGAAGGAGAGAGAAAGTGAGTCAGAGAAAAAGACCTAGGGGAGATAAAGAGAGAAAGAGAGTGGGGTACAGCGGCCGTCACCTTCCCAATATTGTCTTTTCTTAACCGGACGGGGTCCCATGTTGCGGTATTTCTATATATTCTCCATGTCAACACAATACACGAGTTTGTTTACTGCTACAGCTATTTCTAATAAGCAAGTAAGTAAACAATCCCTTATCTTGACATGACGTGCATTAGACGTTCATTTGAGTCAAGAACCCACACCAAAGCACTCGGTACATTCCCATACGTGCTCCGTCCTCATCTTCAACAGTCAGAGAAGAGCCCCAATACAAATATTACCAGTAGCAGTCATATTATGTGTCCGTATGTCCTTTCCTACGAGTCCTGAGTGTCGACAGATCCTCTGGTCACTCCCAGCAGCACCATCCTCTCCAGGCCGTGATGATCTAACGGTACTTCAGTAATATAAACATGATCCCAAAGGGCCCGGACCACATCTGCCTTATCATGCATCAATACCCAACCGAGCCGTGCAGACCCAGAAAATCTGTCCACCTGCTCGTTTCCCACCACTCCAGCATGCTCTGGGGAATCATCCAGCAGATTCTCGCAATCTTTGATGTTTGAATTGAAGCGTATCATAAGTATAATGCTAAGTCCATAGATAATAAGGCACTTGATGGGTGATTCTGTCAATATCACCCCATCCTCCGTTCCATTCATCCATGCCGGTAAGCGTGGGCGGTCATGTTCTGTCATCTCACTCGATCACCAGAGTCGTGGATCAGCTCCGTGTTTCTGTCTCGACCATGCCACAAGACTAAGCCATCCAGGTACTTGCTTCTAGGTCTTCCACTTGGTCTGCTCCCCTCGATCTTACCAGTTGTCACCAATTTCGCCAAATAATTTCTTCTCATAACATGCCCAAAAAATTGTGACTGTCTACGTCTAATGTCTCCAATCAGTTTACGATCTTCATTTGTTTCTTGAAGGACTTGTTCATTGGTCTTTCTGGCTGTCTATGGTATTCTTTGCATTTTCCTCAGAAACCACATTTCTACAGCCATCAGATATTTTTTCAGCCTAACTGCTCATTGTCCAAGCTTCACATCCATATAAAAGTACAGGTTCTATGTAGCATCTCAACACTCTTTTTCTCGTTTCAGTTGACATCTTTTTATTGGTCAGTATATTTCTCATATTTCTAAAGGCTACTTTTGCCATGGCATCCGGTGTTACTTCCCATTAAATATCCTTGTACCTATGTTAGATACGTGTTAAGGTCAAAAGGTCAACGAGAAATAGCCCGTTCTCTAACATGATTCGAACACACGATTTCCTATCCGGCATTCACATGCGAATAAAACCTGTAAACACACACAGTATTGTTTGTCCAATGGTATGTATGAACAACGTCACGCCGACCTATCCGAAAGGGTGAGCCCGTTCG
Organism: Cepaea hortensis; assembly: GCA_963921405.1. NCBI lineage: Eukaryota > Metazoa > Mollusca > Gastropoda > Stylommatophora > Helicidae > Cepaea > Cepaea hortensis. The sequence continues at coordinate 10,233,436 of OY992879.1, read as the reverse complement.
CTTTTAGACTTCGAGTGCGCTGATGGCCATGTAGGTGGTTCAAACCCTATACCGGCATTAAGTTAGACTTGAATATTGACTTCTCGTTCAGAAAGCAAAGGCAAACTACTGAAAGTACAATTACCTAGAAATCCCACTTGGGGTGGCTCGCACTATTCCGAGGATTGCATGCAACAACATCTTCAACACGTCACATACCTGCAACATCTTTGGCAGAATGATTTTATTAGTGTCGAATCTCGTTATCTCCCAGTGTATGTCCAGGCCATCGAAGCCACGCCCCCTGAGAAATGCCAGGACATGCACGGGAAAGTACTGGAAGGTTGGGTCTCTATCGCGGAGAGCTACAAATGCCGCGTCATCGCCGTCCAAGGACAGGATGGTCCGTACGTAAGGGTTATGTACCTTTCCACTGTTGAACTTACTGTGAAATAAAGAAATATACAAGACGTTTCTCCAACCATAAAATTGTGTTTGGTTAGACGTTAAGTTGGGCAGACGTAGAGTGGTTCTAAAACAAAGCCATGCATACAATGCCTCCTTTCGTGCCAGAAAATAATACGTAGCAAAGCAGGAACAAAGACGTATCAGAGCAGGAACAAACATTTAACAACGTAGGGAGAATGCAGGAACTACGACATAACACAGTAGGGTTAAAGACGTAACATAGCAGGAACAAAGATGTAATATAGTAGGAACAAAAACGTAACAAAGCAGGAACAAAGACGTAACAAATCAGGAACAAGGACGTATCAAAACGGGAAAAAGCAGGAATACAGGCGTAACAAAGCAGGGACAAAGACCAATCAACGCAGCAACAAAGACATATCGAAACGATAAAAAAGCAGGAATTAAGTATCGAAGCAGGGATAAAGACATGAACAAAGCAGGATCGAAGACGTATTACAGCAGGAACAAAGACGTATCAAAGCAGGAACAAAGACGTATCGCAGCTGGAACAAAGAAGTATCAAAGCAAGAACAAAGACGTATCGCAGCAGGAACACAGACGCATCAAATGCCACTGAGAAGCCATAAACAGAGCCATTAAGAAACCTTTGGAGAACACATATAAAGCGCATCCTAGTTATTTAAGCACATGGGAAAACTACAAGTGACCATTAGCAATCAAGCCACATAATGGAAGAAGGACACACGAAGATGTGTAAACAAGAAATGCCCTTCCAAGGACTACCCCTTGAAGCAGGGCAAGTACCCGAGACAGCGGCAAGCCACTCACTGACGGGAGGAAAGATTGAAAAACATGAGTTAGATGTATAATCGCACTGGGCCATACCCTCCCCCTGTCCCCGAACCCCTGCAGTAAATCTGAAGCAAGAGGGAAATAGTCATCTACACATAGGAGTACACTAATACAGAACATGGCACAAGTAAGTGAGCTTGAATATAATCATGGCAACCACAACCGATTGAACAAGTTTGACATTTTTTTTCTTTGTTTTTGTTTTTGTGTTTATTTGTTTGTTTGTTTGTTTGTTTTTAGAAGGGGGGGGGGTATTTAAAAGTTAAGTGAAGTTGAACAGACCCCCTTTATAAAAACTCACTTAATTCCTTCATTTAATATCAGTGATGAAGGATAATATTTTCCCCAATGTGACCTCCCTGGAGGGACGATATATCGCCACATCATCGTGCTATTTGTTTAGTAGATAGTTTGTTAGTTAGTCGAGGTTCCAACTTCACGGCAACGGGTCGTCTCCATTATGCTCCGTTCCTGTGCCAGTGAATATCACACAAAATGCGCCCCACTGCCCAATGTGAAAAGTGGAACAGATAGGAGTTTCAGCAAGCTAACAGCCCGCACAGGTGCACTGTGTATAATGCCGCCGCCAGAATGCCAACACAAACGTCTTCCACGGAAACCACAGTTCCTCGTCGATGGAATCGGCAGTCCCCAGAAAGACCTCATTGACCCGGGTTTTCTCACATGGCTCTATCTCTATCCGCAGGACGACCCGCCAAAAGCGTCGCATTAAACAAGAACTCCGTTGCTCCAGCGCCGACTCCCAGGTGTCTCCTGAAAAATGCACGCGTGAATCGAAAAGGCAAATCAGTCAATTCGGCAACAACCGATAGCCATTGTTCCGAAATGCAGGTCACTGTACAAACAAAGGCGGACATGTAAAACCACTCCACGTGAATATCACAGCTCACAGAGTCGCGCCACTCACTCACTCAGTAGCAGGGCGACGGAAACCATATACTACCAGTCTAACATGAGGAAAATTCGAAATGCAAACCGCAGCCACAAAGATAACTACTCCAGAGGCTGTAGCGGTTCAATGCCTAACTGCCATGTTGGTTTAGCAGAAATGGACAACATTGCCAACCGAGGTCTATGAAATATTGGAATCGCATCGTACATGCATACTCAAGATGTCGAAAAGGGGTGGGGGAGGGGGTCTTTCCTATTTTCTTTATAAATATAGATTCCAGTGCGCTTATGACCACCACAGTAGTATTTTCAATTGTATCTTGTGATTTCTACTCGTTGCTGCTCACCTTCTGTGAGTGCTGCTCATTATATATGATTGTGGCTTGAGAAATAAAATGCTTATTTGACGCGTAAGTTCGTCACATGTGTACTGTATATTGGGTCCTCCGATTTATACTTCATGCTCGCCTTCTGTGAATGCTGCTCAGTAACTTTGATTGTAACTTAAAGAATACGTTGTCCGCCTCTGGTTGGTACACACATGGTTCCTTTCTCAGTCCAGACTCGGGTATTTTTTTAGAAAGTAAAATAAGACAAGGATGGTATTCACACCCGTGATTCTAGGGTTGCAGATGAATGTCTAGCCTGCTCGGACAAGGTCGGAAAACTGAGACCTACCGTATGCGTACAGCGCACGTGAAAACATCAACCAGTTGGAAATCTACAAGAGCAGGTCGGATAGGCAACAGCCCAGGCAAACTGTAAACATGAGAAAAGCTGGCCACAAGACGGCCGAAATTTCTTCACGAGGTCTTCTAATAGCACAATGTCCCCTAGTCTCTGGGTAGTGAGATCGGACGCCCGTGTGTATTGTTGCGCACGTAAACAAAAACCCTTGGCAGTTAGAAATCGAAAAAGAGTCGCCTAAAAGCGCCGCCCGGGCAAAATTTCGAGTTAACAATCTACCCAAGGTTTTCAGGATCCTCGCCGGTGCCAAGGAGTTCGTGCACTGAGCTGACATTTCCGGACTCAGGTTTCAGTTAGAAGTAGTACGGAGCACTTATGGGTTACACCCATGTGCCGTGATGTTGATCCGTCGACTACACTAAATTGTGTAGTTTCGCGGTATCTCCCCCAGTTTTAATGCTCAGTGAGTTGACATGTACATTACATCACGTGTTCATGTCGTTGTGCAACCTGTTTGGTCCAAACCTACTTTTTCGTTTGGCACTGAATCAATTACATTGTACACTAACTAATTTACAATCGTAACAAACAATGTACATGTCCTAACCTGTACAATCCATGTACACCTTCTTCGGCATTTCGGTCGGCAGCCATTATGGTTGTACGCTCAGCATCGACTTTCGCGTATCCATAGATATAATGTGTGCACAGAGTGAAGTCGATATCTTGGACACTAAATGCGGCTTCATTGTGTCGCAGTCTTGAATCACTTTTGAAGAAACACGCTTGAATACACGTGGACACTATTGGTAATAGACAAAGCGTACATGTCACATTGTGGTATTATTGCTGTACACTTGCGCACGTAGTTTGTAGCGCACGCTGTGAAACTAGACAAAGCTTAAACATCACATTGTAACTTTGCATGGTATCATTATTTTTGTCAAATAAAGCATGTAGGATGGCGCGTACGCTGTTTATTTACATTTTTATCATTTACAGGACATCGCTGTCAACATCAACATCTCTCAGCTGATTGTTGATTTCTTGGCAAGATTACGCTCAGTATTTTGTCATTGCTTTCTGAGCGGCCAGCTCACATACCCCGTAAGTTGCCAACGCGGCGAGAACCACTAGCAATTCTCGCGCAGGTTACGTTCCTCACGTGGATATATGGGATTACGTAGAAAGACGATAACCTCTAGGCCAGGGACTATTAAGCTTAGCCATTGTGATATTAATTGTGTACACTATCGCATGCAGTTTGTGTCGCACGATGTTGATCACTGGCACAGCTGATGTATCATATTGTGAACGTGTGCTATAATTTTTGTAAACTAGCGCATATAGTTTGTGGCCAACGCCGCTGATAATAGACAAAGCTTAAACATCAGGCTGTGACACTGGAATATAAGTTGTGAAAACTATGACGTGTAGTTTGTGGCATACCCTGTAGATTGTAGACAACATTTACATATCAAATTGCGACATTGTATGATATTTGTGTGCAGCCGGCTCTGTGACCAAGGAGCTACGAATGCAATTCGTAATCCCGCATACCTCGTTCGAAACACAGCTGCGGCCGATTTGGTAGCAGGCCGCCTTGCGTTGGTTTCACATACAATGGTATGAGTTCCCGTCGTTCAGAAAGCAATGACAAACTAATGAAAATAAACATGCAAATAAATCACGAACAGCCCAAAATGCTGGGATTGTCAGCGATGTCTTGTAACGGATGCAGTTAACTAACTAATTGTATGCAGCTTATAGTGTATGTTGTTGGTTACCGACAATATTTACATATCACGTTTAGTTTAGTTTAGGTTAGGTTAGTTTAGTTTAGTCGACAGATCAACTACACGACGCACGGGTGTAACTCATAAGTGCTCTGTTCTGCTGCTAACTTAGGCCTAGGTCCGGAGAGTCTTACTCAGTGCACGAACTCCGTAGATCAGGCTAGGATCGTTAAATACTTTGGGTAGATTTTTAACTAGAAATTTTGCCCGGGCAGCACCGTTAGGCTACTCCTTTTAGATTTCCAACTGCCAAGGGATTTTTTACGTGCGCAACAATACACACGGGCGTCCAATCTCACTATCCAGAGTCCAGGCGAAATTTTGTTACTAGAAGTCCTCGTGAAAATATCCCGGACCTCGCCGGGGCTTGAACTCGGTTCCTCCAGCACTCGAGGCGGATACCATACCTTGAGACCACTCAGCCCCCTAATGTATCACATTGCGACATTGTATCATAGTATTGCTGTACAGTACCGTATATATAGTTAGTGGTGTACCCGTTGAAAAGATGAAGAGCTTAAACATCATGCTGTGACAACGCGATACTATTTTCATACATTATCGCATGTAGTGTATGGCGTACGCTGTTGAATACAGACAACGCTTAAATATCACACTGGGACATTGTGAAATTATTGTTGTACGATATCGCATGTAGATTTCATTATACACAAAGTGTGAATACCTCATTGCATCATTGGATGTTTGCATTATTTTAATACAGTAGCCCACAAACTTGGTTGTACTTGTTGTTAATAATAGACACATGCAGGTTAGCGGGAGAAAATGACACAAAATTACCGTGGTCGACCGAGGTGTGGGTGACATCCCTTGACGTTCGCTAGGAGAGGGCAAGACTGACAGCCTATAGCTCTGTGCACTCAGACCTACACAATGTGATTGCCCCAACGCTTCACCTGCCCCGCAGCACATTCCTGCTACGGGAGATTTCAAAAATGTCCTCGGACAGTTAGCGATAACCCATCCTCCAAGTTTGTGGTTTTACTTACAGTTAATCCCCCTGCCATAGATACATAATGGCGGAGTACATAGTTCTATTCAGATGAACGTATTATAAAGTAAACATAAATAAGAACCGGGAAGATATGTTTATTTATGTTCCTTTCCCTCGCTTTGAACTGCAGCGTAGGAATGCTGGATTGATGATTGCCTGTTAATTAGCTTTCCCTATTACCATTTTCCCTCGCCATCAGGCGAAACCACTCCGACTTCTGAGTTAGTTGTAATTTCCGTCCTCAAGCGAAAGACGAAAAGTCAACACTTTAGTCGACCTGAGCGGTGTAGGCGTTGAACCCGCTACCTCGTTATCAGCACTCCGGAAGTTTATGATTAAGCCTTGTTATACATTCGCCAAGTTGACCTCCACATGCGCCTTAAATATGATTCATCTCATCTCATCTCATCTCATCTTGTTCCTCTGGTACCTTGCGTTGACCAGGTGAAACATAAACATCAGGAGAGGTCCCGTGTATGGGCTTCATATATCCTTAAATATGAATGAAATTGTGACAGCTCTACCAAGTTAACTAACAAATTGCAATGCATATGGCCAATGACAGAGTGGGTCTAAAAACACTGTCAAGATTTAAAAGTCATTCACATTGTAAATATTGTTTTTTTCTATTTCAGGAGCCAAATTAGAGCCGGTGCTGTTTTGAAGGGGCTACGAATACAATTCGAATTCCCGCATGCGGCGTTCGAAACAGCTGCGGGAAACTTGGTAGCAGACCGCCTTGTGCTGGTTTTCATAAAATGGTATGAGCGCCGGCAGTTCACAAATCAATGACAAACTACTGAAGTAAACTTGTCAAGAAATCACAAACACCACCAAAAAAAAAATAGGCTGGAACTGATTGCAACGTCATGTAAAGGATATGCAACTAACTAGCGCTTCCTTAAAGGCCCACAAGGCTCACTTTCCATGGTACAGCTGACCTGCTTACCAGTCCACCACTGAATTGACAGCAGAATACACGATCAAGGCGTTTGCGAAAGGTATTTTATTTCCGTTCGAGCGTGGAAAATCATTTCCTCTGACTCGATTTGTAGAGAGAAAAAACAAGCATCCACTTCGTTCAACCAGCTGTTTGAGCCTTGGTTATAATAGTGGAAACCGTTTATAGCAATACTCCATGTATATAAATGCTAGCTGTTCTCCAGGTAGCAGAGCCATCCCATGAGGTTCCACGGAGCTTTGTGATGACCGCATCAGCTGGTGGCCTTGGACTACATTTTGATCTTTGCCAACAGACCGAGAAGAGATCCCTTATGCACTTATCCCGCTTTGGTATTGGATATTATGCCTCTTGTTGGCCGTGTCAACGTCTCTAGTACTTGCTCCCGTTGTTGGCTCGCAGCTACGTTATTTCCTTTCTGTGTGCTGTGCACTCAAGATGTCCGATGTGGTCTATGTACTCGGTTCTATTTCTAGCCTTTATAAAATGAATGCTCCCTACTTTGATAACTGTTTTTTTTTCAACTGCCAACACGGACAGCCTCACCCACATCTTCCATTACAGTGTTCACCCTCAAGTACAGTGGTACCTCAGGTTACGAACGCCTCAGGTCGCGAACAATTCCAGTTATGAACAACAACTTAGAAAAATGCTTGTCTCGAGTAACGAACAGTGTCTCGGATTACGAACAAAGGCGAGAGAGAGAGAGAGAGAGAGAGAGAGGGAGAGAGAGAGAGAGAGAGAGAGAGAGAGAGAGAGAGAGAGAGAGAGAGAGAGAGAGAGAGAGAGCAAGGTTTAACGTTGGAGACAAACGATCGCGTACAGTACATTCGAAGGCCACGCAGTACTAACATCGCTTAGCGCTTGCCTAGTAGCCTAGTTTTGCACGCGTGAGCAGTCTCGTTTTCATTGGCCTTATACACAGCAGTAACATATTTCTTAGCAGTGGCACTGTGTTCAGTTTATCTCTTCCATTATTTTCCTTGTTAACCCCATCAATTATGAGTTCGAAGAACAGTAGTGGTGCTGCTAGGAAGCAGAAAAGGATGACAGTGGATGTAAAGAAGGAAATAATTATGAAACATGAAAATGGCGTTCGTGTGTGTGTGTGTGTGTGTGTGTGTGTGTGTGTGTGTGTGTGTGTGTGTGTGTGTGTGTGTGTGGGTGTGTGTGTGTGTGTGTGTGTGTGTGACATCGCTAATGAGTACAGCATGGTAAAATTAACTATCTCCAGCATCATAAAGAACACAGAGTTACTCAAATCAGTTAGTTAGTTAGTTAGTTAGTCGTAGTTCCAACTTCACAGCAACGGGTCGTCCCCATTATGCTCCAAATCAGTAGATGTGGCTAAAGGCGTAACTATGCTATAGAAGCAATGACCTCAAATTTTAGAGAAAGCTGAAAATCTTACTTGATCTAGATCACTGAAAAGCAACTTGCAGGAGACAGTTTTAGTGAGGCAATAATATGCGGAAAGGCAAAACTGCTGCACAGTGAATTATTGTCGAAATTGCTTAGTATAAGTGCTGAGACTGACGATTTTAAAGCCAGCAGAGGCAGGTTTGAAAAGTTAAAAAAAAAGAAGAAGAAGAAGAAGTGGCATTCACAGTGTAATTGGGCACGGAGAGGCTGCAAGTACCAATGAGAAAGAATCAAAACAGTTCAAGGTGGAATTTGATAAGATCATCAAAGAAGAAGTCTGTAATTGCTATGAAATGGGCCTCTTCTGGAAGAAAATGCCAAAGTGGACTTATATCCCCCAGGAGGAGAAAGCACTGCCGGGGCATAAACCAATGAAGGACAGACTAACTCTGCTGTTCTTTGCCCAATGCCAGTGGTGACTGCAATATTACACCAGTTTTGGTCTACCACTCAGAATATCCTCGCGTCTTTAAACGATACAATGTCCGGAAGCCTAATGCTAAGGCATGGATGACGAGAGCCATCTTTACGGTATGGCTGACTAAAGTGTTGCCCTAAGTAAAACAATCTGCCCCATTCGATGTCTGCTGCTTATGAACAATGCTCCTGCCCACCCACCGGGTCTGGAGGAGGACTTGGACATGGAGTAGGAAGGTAATTTCTGCCTCCGCACACCACTCCTCTGCTTCAAACCATGGACCAGCAAGTATCTCCAACTAACTTCAAGAAGCTGTACACGAAGTTGCCTTTGTCAATGTGTTTTAAGGTCACTAATAATACCGATTGACTCTGAGAGATTACTGGAACGACCAGTACATTAACATCAAGATCAACATCCTCCACTGCGAATAATTGTTAAAAAATACCATACAATCGAACACAAGGTCTAGGCAGACAGGCAGAAAGTAAGTCACAAAGACAGTAATTAGAGTGATTGATTTATGGTATGATTGTTTAATTGATTGTATAATCGATTGACTGTGAGATTGATTGATCAAGCCATTAATTGTTTGATTGATCAAGCCATTAATTGTTTGATTGATTGATTAATAGGTAGACGGACGTACGGGTGGACTGACAGATAGGCAGACACACAGACAAATAGACGTAAATGGCTGACTAGCAGGCAGACAAATAGACAGATTAGAGACAGTCAAACAAACTGTCAGGCAGGCAGACAGATAGACATATAGATCGTAGATCGTAGACACACAGGCGGATAGACAGACAACCATCAGACAGGCGGGTAGTCGGTCGTCGGGCCGGTATGTAGGCAGACAGGCAGGCAGGTGCACATACAAAGAGACAGACATATAGAGATTGATAGACACACAGACAAACATGCAGTTTGAACTTTTTTTTGTTGCGTATCCCTTACGGGACGTTGCAGTCAACACCAGCATTTTTCATCTGCTGTTGATGCACTAGGCAAGTTTTACGTTTAGTAGTTTGAACTAAGAAAATAATTTAGTGAATTGTGTTTTCACTTACCAGGATCCACATTAATCAAGAGGGTTATAGCAACAATTTGACATATCACAGGCGCCATTTGGTCATCACAAGAACTGGACGTGAAATAAGCACAACACAGCTGGATCAGACTGTACAATTTACATGCGCATGTCAATGAACAAACCTTAAATGCATCCCGATAACAGTCTATGAGAATGTGTGTCGGTGGGTGAGTGGGTGTGTGTGTGTGTGTGGGGGGAGTATAGGTGTGTGGGTGGGTATGGGTGTGTATTGGTGCAGGTGGGTAGCTGTGGGCGTGTGAGTGGATGTGTAGGTGTGTGGGTCTGTATGTGAGTTTGCGGGTTTGAGTGTGTGAGTGTCTGTCTGTGGGTCTGTAGTATATGTGGGTATTTGCGGGTGTTTATGGGTGTGTGTGTGTGAGTGGGTGGTTGACTGTGTGTGGGCGCGTTTGTGGATGTGAGGGTGTGTGTGTGTGGGTGTGCTGTGTGTATGTGTGTGCGTGTGTGTGTGTGTGTGTGTGTCTTTTAGTGATTGGTGTGTTGTTTTAAGAATCGACTGAAGGCACCTAAGACAGGTCGATAGATTGGCCAATTCATTAATAAATTCATTGATTGTTAGACGGACTGACGGACAGTCAAACTAGCAGGCCAGAATTAGGCATCTCTCTGCGCTCTTGAGTTTTGCCAATGGTGGATCGATCAAAACTATTACAGGTCTCATCACTGATGACGTTTCTTCTGACGCTTTGTGAATGAGAGTTGGACAGTTAGTGGAAAACAGGTCAACCCTATTGAAATCTCCTGTGCATCTCAAAGTAGTAAAATGTTTCACCGGCTACTCTGACAGCTGCTTATTGCGCTTGCTATAATGTTTCAAACTCGCCTCATCCAGCGCCTTGCCGGCTGGCGAGGGCGATCATGTCTCTCAACAACTTACTATCTCCGACGTCATGGATAAATCAATTCGTGTGTTGACTCCCTTCCGTCCCATGACAAAAGACTATCAAGATTCTTCTCAAGCTGTCTTCCTTTATATCTCTGTTCGCAAATCTTTCCGGTTGTCACAACATGTTCCAATTTGTGTCTTCTCATAACGTGGGAAAAAAAACAACGATGACTGCCTATTTCTGATGTTAGTAAAATGTTGTCTTGCGACTCAGCTTCCCTTGAAACGTTTTGGTTGCCCATTTTGGCTGTCCAATTAATTTTCAGCATTCTTCTATAAAACCACATCTCCATGGCTTAAAGGGATGTTTTCGCCTGTTTAATAATTGTCCAGGATTCGCAGCCGTACGTTAAGACTGGTTCTATGTAACATGAAAGAACTCTTTTTCTAACTTTCAAGGACAGTAACTTCAAGTAAATTGATCAAATATGCTGTAAAACCTCGTATCACTAACGATGTTTCTCAATTTTTGATGTCGATGACAATTGAATACCTGACTGTACTCTACGAAGCAGGCACGCTCATCTACGAGGGGGATTAAAATGAAAACCTTAAATGTTTTTTTTTTTCATTTTGGGTGATTGATTGATTGATTTAGGAACCGACATCACATCATTCGGGGCATTCCCATAAGCGCTTCGTCCCCATCCTCAGCAACCAGCGAAGAGTTCCAACAAAAATAGTTCAGTAGCAATCTGATTATATGTCCGTCTCGCCTTTCCTCTGAGCGTCGATCGTTGGCCAGATCCCATCGTCACTCCTCGCTGCCTCATTCTTGCCAGACTATGGTGATCCATTTGCTCCCCCGAGGTGTACACGTTCTCCCACAAGGCCCAACCACGTCTGCCTTGTCATGCATCAATACTCTACCAAGTTCTGCTGAGCCAGCCAGTCTGTCCGCCTGTTCATTCCCCAGCACACCGGCATGCCCCGGAGAAAAGATCCAGGCGATGCTTGCCACCCGTGACCTCCGAAGAGAAGCAATCCACTCTGCACGAAGCCTGCCTGTCCTCACCCTGTCTGTCCTTGGGTGAATATATTATGAAACAGTAAAGAAGAAATATATCATTATTCATTGTAGTCTCCACTGATTTTCATGCAAGTCCTCCAGCTCCGATAAAGTGCTTGGATTTCTGTAGAAATAAAATATCTTGGTCAGTACTTGATGTGCCTGCCCCGTTCGTAAACAGTTTAGTATACAAGTCAGGTCATACTGAAAATTCCTACTCCACTCATACACTTGCTGGACTGAGAGGCATGCATCACCATACTGGACCTTCATTCACTGATGCACTTCTATAGGTTTAATCCTTCACTGAAAAAAACGTATAACAGAATGCTGCTCCTCTTTGGTGCATGTCAAAAGCGGGATGGCCATATTTACACTGTCTTTATGACGCCACTGTGTTCTTCTGCACCACGTGGTTAACTCTCTTGATATCCGTTAACAACAATATTGACAGGTCACAAGACAATGACATGGTTATTGTAATTTCTAACACAACAATATTGACAGGTCACAAGACAATGACATGGTTATTGTAATTTCTAACACAACAATATTGACAGGTCACAAGACAATAACATGGTTATTGTAATTTCTAACACAACAATATTGACAGGTCACAAGACAATGACATGGTTATTGTAATTTCTAACACAACAATATTGACAGGTCACAAGACAATGACATGGTTATTGTAATTTCTAACACAACAATATTGACAGGTCACAAGACAATGACATGGTTATTGTAATTTCTAACACAACAATATTGACAGGTCACAAGACAATGACATGGTTATTGTAATTTCTAACACAACAATATTGACAGGTCACAAGACAATGACATGGTTATTGTAATTTCTAACACAACAATATTGACAGGTCACAAGACAATGACATGGTTATTGTAATTTCTAACACAACAATATTGACAGGTCACAAGACAATGACATGGTTATTGTAATTTCTAACACAACAATATTGACAGGTCACAAGACAATGACATGGTTATTGTAATTTCTAACACAACAATATTGACAGGTCACAAGACAATGACATGGTTATTGTAATTTCTAACACAACAATATTGACAGGTCACAAGACAATGACATGGTTATTGTAATTTCTAACACAACAATATTGACAGGTCACAAGACAATGACATGGTTATTGTAATTTCTAACACTTGTAAGGTTTTCATGTGAAGCCCTCTCGTACATTGCACCATATGCACTGCTAACTGACAGCTCTAGTTTTAAAGATATGGTCCCTATTTCATCTGATCTCCGGCTCTGTGATGAAGGTGTTACGGTTGCAATTCGTAATTACGCTTACCGGGTTCAAAACAAAGCTGCGGGGGATGTAACAGTGATTGCCCTGCTTTGGTTTTCATAGAATGGTATGTGTGCCGGTTGTTCAGAAAGCAATGAGAAACTACTGAATTGCCAAGAAATCACAATCAACAATCCAATGCTTTGTTTAATGCGACGTAATGTAATGGATATGCAACTAACTTAACTTCTTCTGATCTGTCCAAAACATCTGACGGCAATCTACACTAAGCACATTGAAAGCTGTAGTGACCACATTTGACGCAGATAAAAACGTTGGAACTCTACAATATACAAATATATACTCACCAATATACACACTGATACGCAACAATATACACATTGATACTCTACAATATACAAAGAGATACTGAACAATATACATATTGATACTCAACAATATGAATACAATTGGGTGGAACTGCGGTAAAGCTGTGAAAATGTAAACAATATAAAATGACACAACGTAGTGTTACAAGTGATAAAGTGACACAAAGTAGGTTACACACAGATCGGAATTGTGAGGTGAGTATGAGCATTCTTTCCAATTCTCTTTTTCTCTTCATTGCTTTCATTTTTTCAAGCTTTTGTTCTTCTCGTCCTGTCGTCACCTTGTGATGCAGTCACAGGAGATCTCCTTGACTGTATGTTGTGTTTGTGAATGTGTTTGTTTGCTGATGAAGGATAATCGCCGCAACGTCCTGTATGTGTCGTAAATCTGTTTTGTGAAGCTGCACTACTTTGTGTCAATTTATGTTGTTTACATTACTCAACAATATACAGGCTGAAGGCTACAGTGATCACACCGGTATCCAAACCTGCTGCGCCAACATCAGGACAGCATCTCTCTGCTGGAATACTTGAGCCTCGCTCAGTTATATTCTTGTGTGATTTAGGAGAACACCACTGTGGTAGCGAGGGCTGATCAGAATGTGTTCATGCAATGAGAGTACACATCTTGAATTCGTAGACGTCCGCTATCAGTGGCCCTTGCAATGGATTCAAGTTCTGATGTATTCTCGGACACTACAATTAAAACCAGTTTCTTGGTTGTGCATCTGATGGGAAGTTCTGTATACAAGAGAAAAAAAAAGCAAAGAATAATTTGTACGCGCTACAGGAACAGACAAATCTTAGCACTACTTATAATACTCCAGGGCGAGAAACACAGAAAACAAGCAATTAAACAAGACATCTCACGTACGCGATCCGAAGGTTGTGGGTTCGATTCAGGGATACGTCATTAGCGAGTAGAATATTCTCGGAGACTCTTGGGGGGTGGGAGTCGTTGCAGGGGGTATGGAGTTCGTGCTTTATGAGATGCTTTCGGCAGGCCGCCCTGTGGAAAGATTCGGCTCCCTATGGGATAACACCCGGTGCAATTAAATTCGACACAATCGCCTTTAAACATTCTTGATGTCACATCAAATCAAATCAAATCAAATCAACTTTATTAGGGTCACAAATTGGGCGCGCAGGCCCGTCTTACATTCGGCCCTTCCAATCACTCGTCTTTCGTTCATCAAGAGCATTATACATTTGCATAGGAAGAAAAATAAACATTGTGAAATGAATGTTGTAAACATAAACAAGGCTAATTACCATGTTATGAAGCCCACCTCCCACCTATCCATACATCACCCCACCCACACAACACCCCCACCTACCCACACACATGCGCACCAAGGGACACATACACACCCCCACCTACCGACACACACGCACACCAAGGGACACATACATACCCCACCAACCGACCCATCCACCTCCCGCACATCCCCCACCCACACACACTGCCCTCACCTGATCCCCCAACCAAAACACACTCGCCACCCACAAACATTCCCTCACCAACCCACACATCCCACGCCCATCCACATTCTACCCCACACATCCTCTCCCCACCCACACCTCAAACCACCCTTCCCCCAGCCACATCTCCATCGACAACATATTCCCCACCCACACACACAATCCCCCACCAACCCACACATCGCACATCCACTCACACATCCCCAAACCATACACACACATCCCCACCAATTGACATGTCCCTACCCCCCCCCACACACACACACATCTCCCTAACCACCCATACATCCCCAATCAACTCACACACACACCACCACCCACACATACAACTTCCACCCACCCACACATGCCTTAACCTAATCCCCCACCACACAATCCCCCACCCGCACATCACATACACCTCCTACCACGCACTATTCCCAACCCACGCACCACACACACACATATCCCTCACCAACACATCCCCACTTACACACCACACACATATCCCCCACCCAGATACCACAAAATAATCCCACCCACACCCACACAGATACCCTTACCCATCCACCCCACATACCCCCACTCACACACCACAAAAATCCCCCACCCACACACACATACCTCACCCACACAATATCACCAACCAACACACCACACACCTCTCCCCACCCACACACGCATTCCCTACCCGTCCACCAACACACACTCACTCACACATCCTCCACTACGCACCCACACACCCCCACCAACCCACTCCCAACCAAACATCTCTCGATCACAATACCCCTACCCCCAAACACATTCTCCACCCACTCACACATCCCACCCCGACACATACAACTCCCTCACCCACCTACACATCCCTAAGCCACTCACACACCCCCACCCACACATTCCCCATCCACATACACACATCTCCCACACACACTCCCCCACATACTTCCCCCAACCACCACAATCCCCTGCTCACCCACACATATACCCCACCCATACGCACATTCCCCACACCCATCACACACATCCCCTACACCACACACTATCCTCCACCCATACCACCACAAACATACCCTCCACCCACACATCATTCACACATTCCCCACCAACACACCGCACACATATCTCAAACCCACACACCATACACTTCTCCCCATCCGCCCTTCCATCCCAAATCCACCCAACACAATCCCCTACCCACACAACCCCGCCTCCCACACATACTTCCTCAAACCATCCACACATATCCACCCACATAAACACACATCCCCTGCATCCATCCCATACACATATCCTCCACCCATACACACATCCCCCACACCCATTCCAACACCCGTACTTTCACCCCCATACATCCATCCACACATCCCACCAACACCCACAAATACCACTACCCACCACAACCCACACACCCCAACCCATCCAAATGCATACCCCCACCCACACACCCCCACCCACACATATCCCCACACTCACACACATCCTCCACATACACTCACACTTCCTCACATCTAGACACATACAAAATGTCTCACGTTAGTATTGAAACTAGTATGAACAAACTCCCACACTTTACTCACACACATACACTGACACTTGTCATGAGCAGTCTCATAAAAATGTTAAACATGGAGAAAAATGTGTACATAAAATGTATGTGACGTAAAAATAGTGATGAATAACATTAGATATGCAGAACATATAGTATTGATTGCAGACAATGAGCAGGATCTGCAACATTTAGTAGATGCTGTTGTTGCACACAGTGAACAACTAGGGTTAGAATTAAATTGTAAGAAGACACAGATTATGGTCGTCACTAGGAAGAACGAAATACCAAAATGTAAGATACAGGTAAATGGGCATATTCTTAAGCAAGTGAATCGGTACAATTATCTCGGAACAGTCATAACATCTGATGGGAGATGCCTTGAAGAGATTAGAACAAGAATTGCCATAGCGAAGGTAGCTTCTTGTAAATTGAAAATCAAACTGACCTATAAAAAGATGTCATCTGCAACGAGAAAAAGAGTTTTGAAGTGCTACATAGAGCCTGCACTTTTGTATGGATGTGAATCATGGATAATGAGCAGTCAAGCTGGAAAAAAAAAAACATCTGAAATCTGTGGAAATATGGTTTCTGAGGAGAATGCAAAGAATACCATCGCCAGACAGAAAAACCAACATCCACGTCCTACAAGAATCAAATGAAAATAGTAAACTGATCAGAGAAATTAGACGCAGACAGTTAAATTGTTTGGACATGTTATGAGAAGAAATAAATAAGATAACTTTGTGACAACTGGCAATATCGAGGGGAAGAAAATAGCTACCCTGAGAAAGCTAAGTGGAACCACATGGGGAGCCAATGTGAAAATACTTAGCAAAGTTTATCAACAGAGCATACGACCACATTTGGAATACGGGTCAACTGCGTGGTGTTCAGCATCAAAAACCACATTACAGGAGCTGAACAAGGTGCAAAATCAAGCTCTTAGAGTCATCACAGGAGGAATGAGATCAACCCCTATAGTAGCAATGGAAAAAATGGGGAGGACACAAACTCTAAGAGAACGCAGAGATACAAAAATATTAATACAAGCAGAAAAGTTCCTCAGCTTGCCAGGCCACCATATGAAGTACCCATTTGAAAACTTAGCTACAAGAGACAACATTGCAGTTATAAACATATTTCAGGCGAACGAAAGAAGAAGAAGAAGGATAAGGCGGATTAGTAAATACCTGGATGGCTTCGCCACGTGGATTGGTCGATACAAGAACGCTGAGCTGATCCACGACTCTTGTAATTGAGTGAGATGGCGAATCATGACTGCCCACGCGTACAGGCATGGTACATGATGGATGGATGGAATGTCACGTACCTTTAAACAACAGAGTTGTCTAGCCATCCTTGTCTCTCTTGCTAAATGTCGTTGACATTGACAATGAGGTTAAATAAAGTCATTACGAAACATCTGTCTGCACCATGAGCAGACATCAACATGGGCAGTTATAACTTATATTCTACTAGCTGACCCTGCCCGGCTTCGCCCAGACCCTGGTGGGGAGCATCTCATTTAATTCATATAAGTAGTCATATAAGTTCTCGTTCCCGTTACCGACTGTCTGTCTGTCTGTCTGTCTGTCTGTCTGTCTGTCTGTCTGTCTGTCTGACCCGGCCCGGCATTTCCCAGCTCCTGATGTGGAGCATCTCATTTAATTCATATAAGTAGTCATATAAGTTCCCGTTCCCGACTGTCTATCTGTCTGTCTATCTGTCTGCCTGACCCTGTCCGGCTTCATTAAATTCATACAACAAAAAAAGTAACTTAAAAGAACGTTCTTCTACACACCATCCATTATTTTTAATGAAAACTCTTTCTAATCACCTGCATGACTACAGTAACTTCTTAAGCAAAAAAAGATGAGTTACAATGTTATGCATTGTGCATCATTTTTATGAAAACTTTGAAAATGCCTCACAGATTGTATCATTATTTATTATAACTCATATGCCGGTACATAACTATGGACAAAGAGTTTATAAATCTTTGAAAACGATGCCACAATATGACTATAAGTTATACAGAAAAGTTATGCCCCTTGAAATAACTTTTACAGAGTTAGGTCCCCTGAAATATATGAAATTATGATGAAAAATGAAAAATGAAATAATACTGAGTAAGCAGGCGATTTCACACTAACAAAATATCACAGTTGTCAGCTCTGGAATGAAAGGAAGGCGTGTAGAAAATTTCATCTCAATCGGATGGGCCGTTCGCGAACAAATAAAGGCCATACGGACAGAGATACATAAATACATACAGAGATACATACGCACAAGTCTTTTTTATATATAAGAAGATAAGCCCTAAACAGTACGCACCAATAGAATCCATGCGAAGACTTCGAGGGTGCGCAAATACTCGCCAACATCGTGTGCCGTACCGACAAGTGTTGAGGTTCAGTCCACCACCTCACACTGCACCAAATTCCCGGATGGGCTGCGTTATTGTCCCGAGTTTTCTGCTTGGGCAAGCCATTATTGTTTGTTTCTCATTTCATCTCAAGTATACCTGTTGAGTTGTTCTGCCTGTTTTTAAGAACAATGTAACAAACTATCGTCTGTCAAGGCGGAAAGTGCCATAAAGAGATAAAAACAACAAGGACAAATGTCAATAAAATAACTATGAATGAAACATCACAAACTGTCCTACGTTTCGGTAAGAAATGCTTTTGTATAAAACAAAACATAGTTATAAGAAAATTAGTACAACATTAAAACACAATGAATTGTGATAACAATATTTACAAAAGGGACATGTGAGTGACACACATATCCTGCAATAATGCGGTTAGGGACATATGCGGGACACACATAGACTGTAATAATGTGGCGTAGGACATGTGCGGGATATAAATAAAATGCTGTAATGCGACGCAGGACATGTGCGTGACACAAGTAGATTGCTATAATGCTTCGAGGGACATGTGAAGGACACACATAGGCTGCAATAATGCTGTGAATTGTAGGACAAATCTAATCATTAATCAAGCATGTGCCATGCCGGAAAACGTGGGCGGTCATTACTCGCTATTTCACTCGATCACCAGAGTCGTGGATCAGCTCAGTGTTCCGATCTCGTCCATGCCATGTGGCCAAGCCATCCAGGTATTTTTCTCTCGGTCTTCCTCTTGGCCTGTTTCCTTCGATCTTGCCAGTTGTCACTAAGTTCTCCAATCCATTTCTACTCATAAAATGTCCAAAAATTTTTGACTGTCTACGTCTAATGTCTCTAATCAATTTACGAATGTAATTTGTCTCCTGTAGTGCTTGGTCGTTGGTTTTTCTGTCTGTCCATGCTATTCTTTGCATTTTCCTCAGAAACCACATTTTTGCAGCCATCAGATGTTTTTCAGCTTGACTGCTCATTGTCCAAGTTTCACATCCATACAAAAGAACAGGCTCTATGTATCGCCTCAACACTCTATTTCTGGACTTCCGGTCGTCAACATGGCGGTTAGGCGTTGAACAGTTAAGGCCTGTGGCGTGTTTGTGCTTGCAGCTACGGTTTGCAATCGCATTTTCCTCATGTTGGACTGGTAGTACATCGTTCCGTCGCCCTGCTACTGAGTGAGTGCGTGGGCGACACTATGAGCTGTGAAATTCGCAGGGAATGCTTTTACATCTGTCCTGTACAGTGACCTGCATGTTCGGAACAATGGTTTCAGGCTGTTGCTGAATTAACTGATTTGCCTTTTCGGTTCACGAGTGCATTTTTCAGGAGACTCCCGGTAGTCGGTGCTGAAGCTGCGGAGATCGTGCTTTATGCGGCACTTTGGGCGGGTCGCCCTGCGGTAAAAGACCGAGCCAAGTGAGAAAACCCGGGTCAATGAGGTCGTTCTGGTGACTGTTGAGTCCATCGACGATGAACTGTGGTTTTCGTGCATTAATTTTGTGTTGGCATTCTGGCGGCGGCATTATGCTGTGGACTTGTGCGGGCTGTTGGATTGCCGAGACTCCTGCCTATTCCACTGTTCACATAGGACAGTGGGGAGCATTTTGTGTGATATTCACTGGCACAGGAACGGAGCATAATGGGGACGACGCGTTGCTGTGAAGTTGGAACCTCGACTAAATAACTAACTCTTTTTCTCGTTTCTATTGACATCTTTTTATTGGTAAGAATGTTTTTCATTTTACTAAAGGATACTTTCGCCATGGCGATTCCTGTTCTAATCTCTTCAAGGCATCTCCCATCAGATGGTATGACTCTTCCGAGATAATTGTGCCAATTCACTTGTTGAAGAATAGACCCAGTTACTTGTATATTACATTGTGGTATTTCGTTCTTCCCATTGACTACCATAACCTGTGTCTTTTTTCAATTTAATTCTAACCACAATTGCTCACTGTGTACACCAACCGCAGCTACTAATTGCTGCAGGTCCTGCTCATTGTCTGCAATTAATACTGTATCATCTGCATATCTAATGTTATTGATGTTTCGTCCTCCAATGCTGATTCCATTTATATCTTCTACATTTCTGAAAATATTTTAACTGTATAGAAAAAAAAAAAGATCTGGAGACATTACACAACCCTGCCTAACACCTCTCTTAATAGGTTGATATTGTCCCACTTCATTATCAATACTTATGGCAGTTTGTTGTTTCCATGATCTAATCATACATCTTTGTTTTAATGTATCCTGTTGCCTGCGTTTGTGGCTATGGGGTAGCGAACAGCTTTCACTATCCTGCAACCGGGTTAGAAATCAGCTGAAGACGAATTCCAAGCAGACCGCATCACGGTCATTTGTATCACTAAAATGAGCGTCGTTTATTCAGAAGGCAGTGGCAAACTACAGAATATATATATATATATATATATATATATATATATATATATATATATATATATATATATATATATATATATATATATATATATATATATACCTGTTTCCTGTTAGCGCTGAACGTTGGGCGACACCACCCCACATTGTGCCAATGGCTTCGGGCGGAAGAGCGCAATTGGGAGGGTACAGGCCTTACCCTGGTTCGAGGGAATGCAACCTAACGACAAAATGTCATGGCAGGGCAGACCAGACCCTAAGCCTTGGTTGGCGGCTGGTCTAGGAACGAAGCTCCGACAGGCGGGCAGTTAGAGCATTGCTTTGCTGATCCGGCAGCGTCTGCAGCTTGTCTTGTTCCAGATGTATAGGTATTACCTTTCCTCTGGAGTGAACTAGGCAGGCCGAGGGAGAGATCATGCTGCATGGGCAACACATGATCTCTGTATTTTAGCCCAGGCCTTGAGTTATGGAGAGGCAATAACTCCATCCCTGGTCTTAACCGGTCTCAGAATCAAAGCGAGAGGCAACTATTACGGGTTATAAGTCCCTGTCAATTGGCGTAGACATGGGGCGCCACGAGTGTCACTGATCACCTACTGCCCGCCTCAAGTTGTGCATCCCCCATGCCTTTGGGTGTTTATCCGCCACAGCCTGCCTGCTTCAATGGGTGCTTGGGGCTAGGACAAAATCTGAATCGCAGGCTGTAAAACCAATGCACCAGGTTTAAATAAAAAGAAACATAGAAACCTCCAGCTCCGGCTTGCAACCTGGAACGTGAGAACCATGTGTCCAGGATTTTCCACTGACTTGACCAATATTGACGATGTGAGAATAACGGCTGTGATTGATGCCGAACTCAATCGTCTTAACATTGATTTTACTGGCCTGCAGGAGACTCGCCTCGTTGAGGAAGGGTCATTTAGGAAAAAACAATTACACCTTGTTTTTGGTAGGGTAGAGGGCAGGCAGAAAAAAAGGCAATAGAGGTTAAACAGGAGTGGGCAAGACACACTCACTCTACAGATCCTCCAGCTAATAGGGCTATGCTGACGAGAAGGACAAGTCCCACTGGATTTCAAAGACTCAAGCATCATAACACTGTACAAGAACAAGGGCGATCGGACTGCAATAACTATAGGGGCTTTCGACATAACAGGTCTACCATTGATATGATATTCTCATTGCCGCTGCAGTTACGAACCAATGCATGTTCTGAATTTGGTTTATTATGTTACAAGGTGCACATGGGGTACCATCAATCTTTATTGACGACGACGAACTAGAGATGGTAGACCATTTTACATATCTAGGATCAGTGGTAAATAGCAAATTATCCCTATATCAGGAAATCAACATCCGGATTGCTAAGGCAGCAACAACAATGAACAGGTTAACAAAAAGAGTCTGGGAGAACAGGAATCAATCAATCATGTGCCATGCCGGAAAGCGTGGGCGGTCATGATTCGCCATTTCACTCGATCACCAGTGTCGTGGATCAGCTCAGTGTTCCTGTCTCGTCCATGCCATGTGGCCAAGCCATCCAGGTATTTTCCTCTCGGTCTTCCCCTTGGTTTGTTCCCTTCGATCTTGCCAGGAAGCTTACTGCCAAAACAAAAGTCCTTGTCTATCAGGCCTGTGTCCTTAGTACTCTTCTTTATGGCAGTGAAACCTGGACAACTTACTCACACCAAGAGCAAAGGTTAAACAGCTTTCATATGCGGTGTCTGCGAAGAATTCATGGTATTAAGTGACAAGGCAAAATCACAAATACTGAAGTATTGGAAAGATCAGGTAGTGTGACAGTTTATTCCATGCTCAGTCTTCGTAGACTTAGATGGATAGGACATCTTAGGAGGATGGATGATGGTAGAATACCAAAGGATTGAAGTCCAATCCAGTATACCATTCGTGCTGGTTAATGCTTATGCCCGCAATGCCAGTGTGGACGCCCAGAAGTGGCAGTGCTTAAGTGACATATTAGGTCAAGAGGGAAATGTTATTTTCTGTGGTGATTTCAACGCTAAGGGCAGATCATGGGGAAACATTTCCTCAAACACACAAAGGGAGGAGCTGGAGACTGCACTTGAAACCATTGACCTGGTTTGTATCAACAGTGGCTGTGTTACAAGGACAGCAAGCCGTCCAGGGGATGAGGACAGTGCTATTGATCTGGCGCTGGTTTCTCCTTCACTCACTACAGTGTGTAGATGACGTATCCTAGGACACCACGGCAGCGACCACCACCCTTGTAGCATATTGATGGAGAAAGGCAGAACATGGCAGCACAAGTTAAATGTCAAAACTTTCCAGTATGACAGTACAGGGCAAGATGTGGTGAGTAAAATAAGGCGTGACAAGCGCGGAAAGCTTCAGTGCAGGAAAAAAAGCTGGGAGCAGCCACCGTGGTGGAATCTTGAGGTGGAGAAGGCGTGGGTGGATAAACGTGGTGCTATAAGGAGATGGCCAAATTGCAAGAAGAACAGAGCTGGTCATCCTAGTCCCTGCTTGCACTTAGAAAGAGAGATGCACACAAAAGTAAGCTATTTAAAAAAACTGGCCAAGGTGGTTAAAAGTGAATAATGGGCAGAGGTGTGTCAAAGGGTAAGCACAGACAAGTCACTGAAATTGTTCTGGCGACTACATAAAAGCATGAGCTGAGCAGTCAAGAATAAGAGCATTTCTGACTTCCAAGGTGCTGACCTCATCTGGCAGAGGTCTGACGAGAACAAGGGCAAAACCCTCTTTGAACGCTATCTAGAGCAGAGCAACCAGACTGACATGAGAGGCCGAAATCTTGCCAAGGAGGTCACGTCAGACAGGTGCAATGCCCAGAACACTTCGGATGAAGGTACAGTGACAGTGAAAGAAATCAAGGCTGTGCTTCGACGATAAAAAAAACAACAACAGCGCTCCAGGGCCAGATGGCGTAAGATACGACATCAATAGGTGTACCGACAACGAGCTTGAGGAACTAGCAAACATGTACAACTACAGTATAGGGAGTGCTAGCATCAAGGAGGAGTGGTTACACAGCTATCTGATTACCTTGCCAAAGCCTGACAAAGACCACACAAAAATTCAGGGATATCGAGTTATAACCGTGTAGAATACAATAGGCAAGCTGCTGGAGAAGTTAATTGCCAGGAAAATATCAAGCCAGCCAGAGAGGCAAGGTGTTTGTCCAAAAAGAGAAATCTGGACCAATGCAGAAGTTTTTGCCCATGATGTCTATGAAGGTTTCCACTCAGGCATTGAAACCTTTGCTGCAGCGATTGATCTTGAGGACGCATACAACAGAGTACCATTGGATATTTTAATGCTTCAGCTTCTTGATCTCAGAATAAGTCCATTCCTCCTTACTTGGATCGCTGCAGCCCTCTTCCAAAGGAACGCAGTTTTTAGATGTGGCAGTTGGACGTCGGAGCCAACAACAATATATCCTGGCATACCACAAGGATCACCATTATCTCCGGTACTGTTCAACACCTACACAGTGAGAATCACCAGTGAGCAGATCACTGGACCTGGTAGGACATTGTCATATGCCGTTTTAGATCATGAATGGAATAAAGACAAAGAAAATGAATGCAGATAATTTATACACTGAGCGTGTGAGACGTTAGATGGTTCATGGTTGTGGAAACAACCATATGTTCACATTTATTCATTGTGAACGAACAATCAATTATTCCATCCATTGATAAGTAAATCAGCACATCAGTCAATCGGTGACTCAGTCAAACAGTCAATACGTAACTCAAGTAATATATAATTCGATCAGTTGGTCAATCACTCAATCATTCTGTCACGCACATTATCTGTCACTATACATATATATATATATGTATATCAATCATTGTGTTAGCTAATCAACCATACATAATTCAATGTTACTTTGTATCAGCATTACAACTGACAAATCACAGAATTCATACACCCTTACAGTATTTAATTTATTTTAGAAGTTTCCAGACATTTACATGTTTAAAATAGAACATTCTCAGACTAATTTTCTGTCGCAAGTGTTGACTAGTCGTGCTACAATATTTACTGACATATTGTGTGCCCGACAATGAGAATGCCATGATGGGATTTGTACACGAAGATATACATTGATATCTATAATATCACTCTTATTCTAGTTGATATGTAGTTAATGATAGCCACACACTACAAACTACAATTGCATGTATCTGCAATTGTTTATTTTAAGACACATCAAACAACAAAAACAACATTACTTTGTAAGCAAGAACTGGCACCCTAATATCGATATTATTCAATCATGATGCATCATTACCCACTCGATTGCCTGTATGATTTCTTATTTTCCATGCCGTGTGACTTTGGTGATCATATCTGTCCACAGCTTTCTGTCCTGTGTGCTGACAATCATTTCTGATACCGATGTTCATCTATTTTATTATGTCTAGCTGCACATCATATTCTATCTTTTTCTTCCCTTACCTCTCTTCCCCTCCAATCTTTTCATTGTGACAGCATACCTCATTTTTCCTCTTCTCATAGAATGCGGACTGATTTCTTCTGATGCGAGTAAACAGTTATCTTGTGATCGAACTTCTTTCAGCATGTCTTCATTACTCTTTCTACCCTTCACTGTGCTCTCATCACGCTACTGTAATGCCTGTACGACTACTAACCACATTCCCCTTTGTTGTTGGGCGTGTTCCCTAACATTTACTTTCTCTACGCTCTCTATTGTGTTCAGGACGCTAAGATAACGAATCAACGACATGGTCTCACAATGACCAACACTCTTGAGCATCCATCACCTACACACATACCCTACTCCTTAGTTTAGCTAATGTTGGAAAGATCGCGATTTCCACACTCACAGACCTTACTCCTTTGTGTCATCTAATATTGAACAGATCGCCACGCACCTACTCAGACCATACTCCTAAGGTTAGATAATGTTGGAAAGATCTCTATGCACCTACTTACAGACCCTTCTCCTTAGTTTAGCTAACGTTGGAAAGATCGCTATACTTCTACTCAGACATAAAGTTCCAGTACAATTCTTGAACATGCAACTTATTTCTAAGCCTGGAGAAGGTAAGGACTTCTACAGCACAGTGCCCACTGAGATGCTCCTTCGATATTGCATCGGGCAGAAGTCAACTAGAAAACCGCAGGCCATCATAGGAGATCAGACGAATTGATACATTACATACCATGCTTGTTATATCGAAATGTAGCTTATGATTACGCTCTTCTTTTCTGCCCTATATCATCCGTAGAGAAGGCGTTGCTTATGTATTTCGTAATCCCGCATACCCACATTCATAACGCAGCTCTGGGCGATTTGGCAGTAGACCATCTTATGTTGGTTTGTTATGAAATGGTATGGATGCCTGTCGTTCTGTTTTTCATTCTTATCTTGTTACAGGACATCGCTGTCAACACCAGCATTTTACTGCTGGTATTGATTTATTGGCAAGATTACGCTCAGTAGTTTGTCATTGCTTTCTGAGCGGCAGGCTCACATATCCCGTAAGTAAAAGTAACGGGCACGGCGAGAACCGCTACAGATTCTCGCGCAGCTGCGTTTGCTCACGTTGATGAACGGGATTACTCAGAAAGTCGCTAACTTCTAGACCAGGGAGACCGGCCATATCGAAATGTAGCTTCTGCTTACCTTCTTGGCAAACTATTGCAAACTACGCAAAAATGGCAAGCAATGGCACAAAATGGCAAATTAATGAAAGTAAACTTGCTCAGGAATCACGAACAGCCAAACAATGCTAGGGTTGACTTCTATGTCCTGCAAAGGATATGAAACTAACTTTATTTGTATCTTCCCATTGGGTCACAGGCTCTCAATAAATCCCCCCCCCCCCCATGCCGCCTCACGCGTTGCTGTTCTGGCAACTCTGTCCATGTCCTCCCATGTTATTCATTTAGATCAATAACGCTCTTCATGGCGTGTATTTAGGTCCTTATTTATTTCCATTGTCCAGTGGATTCGAGCTAAAGGGCTTTCTTCTTTCTTTCTCCTGCTTCGATCACCTTCTTCAAAACAACTAAATGCAAAGAAGGCAGCAGTCAACTTAAGCGCGTTGACATCCCCATATAGTTGATCCTCACATAGGGCGGGTGTAAACCAAAATACTGTTTTCTGTTTTGTATATGTTGGATACTCCTGTAGCAAAAATGTAGCTCTCATTTTAAAAAATGTTCTAGATGTACAATTCTCATGTTTTCTCAGTGTATCTAGCGCCAGTGTCTTCTCCTTATACTTTGATTCCCTGGCGTCTCAATACTTTCCTTTAGCTCCACATCTCGTGATTTAGACATACCACTTTAGTACCTCTAGTCTGCGTGGGCATTATTGAATGAATATGGGATGTTTATCAGCACTCGTTGTGTTCTCCATATTCCTGATGCATAAAAAAGTACTATAGCTTTAACGTTACAATAGGATGGTTTATATCTGGTCTTCTTCTTCTTCTTCAGCGTTCCGAGCCATTGAGGTTCTTTGCTGCAAATACAATCCGTCTCCATTCGTCTCTCTGGTGGACCTTCTCTTGCCAGTCGTTGATTCCAAGTGCTTGCAGGTCTGTACATGTATTATCTCTCCACCGCCTTCTTGGTCTACCTCGGGGTCTACGGTTTATATCTGGTGCTATGTTTAATTGACTTCCATAAAAATTGAAGTGCTGTGCGTAATTGACTTCCATAAATGTTGTAGTGCTATGTGTAATTGACTTTCATAAATATTGTAGTGCTATGTGTAATTGACTCCCATACATTTTGAAGTGCTGTGTGTAATTGACGTCTATAAATGTTGTAGTGCTATGTGTAATTGACTTCCTTAAATGTTGTAATGCTATGTGTAATCGACTTCCATAAATGTTGTAGTTATATGTGTAATTGAATTCCTTAAATGTTGTAGTGCTATGTGTAACTGACTTCTATAATTGTTGTAGCGCTATGTGTAATTGACTTTCATAATTGTTGTAGTGCTATGCGTAATTGACATCCACAAATGTTGTAGTGCTAAGTGTAACTGACTTCCATAAATGTTATAGTGCTATGTGTAATTGACTTACATAAATGTTGTTGCTCTATGTGTAATTGTCTTCCATAAATGTTGTAGTGCTATGTGTAATTGACTTCCGTAAATGTTGTAGTGCTTTGTGTAATTTACTTCCATAAATGTTGTAGTGCTATGTGTAATTGATTTCTATAAATGTTGAAGTGCTATGTGTAATTGACTTCTATAAATGTTGAAGTGCTGTGTGTAATTGACTTCTATAAATGTTGAAGTGTTGTGTGTAATTGACTTCTATAAATGTTGAAGTGCTGTGTGTAATTGACTTCTATAAATGTTGAAGTGCTGTGTGTAATTTACTTCCATAAATGTTGTATTGCTATGTGTAATTGACTTCTATAATTGTTGTAGCGCTTTGTGTAATTTACTTTTATAATTGTTGTAGTGCTATGTGTAATTGACTTCCATAAATGTTGTAGTGCTATGTGTAATTGACTTCCATAAATGTTGTACTGATATGTGCAATTGACATCCACAAATGTTGTAGTGCTAAGTGTAACTGACTTCCATAAATGTTGTAGTGCTATGTGTAATTGACTTACATAAATTTTGTTGTTCTATGTGTAATTGTCTTCCATAAATGTTGTAGTGCTATGTGTAATTGACTTTCGTAAATGTTGTAGTGCTATGTGTAATTTACTTCCATAAATGTTGTAGTGCTATGTGTAACTGACTTCTATAAATGTTGAAGTGCTATGTGTAATTGACTTCTATAAATGTTGAAGTGCTGTGTGTAATTGACTTCTATAAATGTTGAAGTGCTATGTGTAATTGACTTCCATAAATGTTGTAGTGCTATGTGTAATTGACTTACATAAATGTTGTTGTTCTATGTGTAATTGTCTTCCATAAATGTTGTAGTGCTATGTGCAATTGATTTCTATAAATGTTGAAGTGCTATGTGTAATTGACTTCAATAAATGTTGAAGTGCTATGTGTAATTGATTTCCGTACATGTTGTTGTTCTATGTGTAATTGTCTTCCATAAATGTTGTAGTGCTATGTGTAATTGATTTCTATAAATGTTGAAGTGCTATGTGTAATTGACTTCTATAAATGTTGTAGTGATATGTGTAATTGACTTCCATAAATGTTGTAGTGATATGTGTAATTGACTTCTATAAATGTTGTAGTCATATGTGTAATTGACTTCCATAAATGTTGTAGTGATATGTGTAATTGACATCCATAAATGTTGTAGTCATATGTGTAATTGACTTCCATAAATGTTGTAGTCATATGTGTAATTGACTTCCATAAATGTTGTAGTGCTGTGTGTAATTGATGTCTATAAATGTTGAAGTGCTGTGTGTAATTGACTTCTATAAATATTGAAGTGCTGTGTGTAATTGACTTCCATAAATGTTGTAGTGCAATGAAAGTTCATGTTGTATGAAACATTCTTAGTGCAATAAATGTACCAGCTCACATAGATTTGTCTACTATTACTGAATCTATTACCATTAATTATAATGCTGATAATAATACAACAGCTACAATTACTAAAATTACTACTAACACCGTCACTACTACTACCACTGCAACAACAATTACTAATACTTCCACTACATCTATTATTACCACCACCATGGCACCTACTTTTACTACTACCACCACTACTACTCCTACTACCTCCACCATTAATACTACCACTACTACCATTACTACTACAACTACTCCCAAAACTTCTACCATTACTACTACTACTACTACTACTACTACTACTACTACTACTACTACTACTACTACTACTACTACTACTACTACTACTACTACTACTACTACTACTACTACTACTACTACCACTACTGCGGGGTAGGGGTACACCCTATCAAAGGAGAAGTAAGGTGCCTCCTTCCCTCCGCTAGCGTACGGGACACCCTTGGAGTACCCGTTTAGCCCCCCCCCCCCCCCTTAACAGGGTAACGTGAAGCCATGGAAGCAGGTGGTGGATTGGACTTGGGAGCAGCTGACAGATAGTTGTTGGTTATGGTTTCAAGTCGGTGACTGTGGGCAGAGGATCTCTCAGTAGAGACAATGGCTACAGTCATCCGATCAATATGATCACTGCCAGGAAGGAAGAATGGTAGACTTCCCTCCTTATTGATTCCCGGGCAGAGGAGGCTCGTCAGCCTTGGTTGGTATCTTTTCTAAGAGAAGGAACTCTAAATCTCAAACCTCCACTGCCTTGCGGGTATACCCATATGGGAAAGGCTTCGGGAGTAAACCCATGTTGTAAACAACATAGTTCTGGGAACTCCTGCGACGGCACCGATGCCAAGTTGCATTGGCTACTGCCTTTCCCTTGGTCAACATCGGCGACGTGGAGAGGGGGAACCTGCTACTGGGCAACAGCTGGTTCTCCGATTTCCATTGCCCAGGCTTGTGCCCTGAAGAGGACACTTCAGCACCGTGTAAAGCGGTGACACAACACGGGAAGCAGCATTTGCCGGTTATAAGTCTTAATGCTAGATTAGCGTAAAGCAAGGCGCCAGGGGCTACTTCCGACGATGGGAGAGATCATTGTATCTCACTAGACAGCTACCGCCCGCCTAAGCTGGGAATCCCCCAGTCAATAAGGTGTTGTCTCGCCACGGTTCATCTGCTTCTGAGGGTGTGTGGAGCTTAGGGGAAAATCCTGACACATGGACCGCAATCTATACACCTAGCAACAAGAAAAAAACAAAACAACCAGCCATAAGGCTGGGAACATGGAAAGTAAGAACCATGACCCCTGGCATCTCAGACGATCTAAATGAGATTGTGGATGCCCGCAAAACTGCAGTGGTAAACAACGAACTACTAAAACTGGGGATAGACATTGTCGCCCTGCAAGAGACCAGACTCCAAGAATCTGGAAGCATCAAGGAGAGGGACTTCACTTTCTACTGGCATGGCAAGCCGTGCGGAGAGACCAGGGAGCATGGAGTTGGCTTCGCTATCAGAAACAAGCTGCTTAATTCCATCATACCACCAAGTGATGGCACTGAAAGAATACTGAAGCTCCAACTCCAGACAGAGTCAGGCCCAGTTAGTATTATAAGCGTTTACGCCCCAACACTAACTGCAGCATCAGAATCTAAAGACAAGTTCTATGACGACCTTAGCAAAGAAGTCAGTGAAACACCAGAGAAACAACATCTTTTTATCCTGGGGGATTTCAATGCCAGGGTTGGCTCCGACCACAAATCTTGGCCTTCATGTCTAGGACAGTTTGGCGTTGGGAAGATCAATGACAATGGGCACTTGTCAGAGTCTTGCGTAGAGCAAGATAAGTAGCTCGTTTTCTGGCAAGTGTGAAGCAATATCAAACTATCAAATCACACGAAGTGAATATCCGAAAGTATTATTCACACGCTTTATTTACGCGCTGCTTTTATTATCGCACAAACATCGCGCAATGACAATCCATAGCAATCATTACGGCATGAACAATATCACTAAAATACATAATAATACATGCAAGCAATAAAGATCTCACTTACAAGTCACACTATTCAAGCGTTCAAACCAGTCTCCCACTGTCGTACAGGATAGCTCTCAATGCAGATTCAAACACTCCTCGCATACTCATGCGACCTGTCCATTCAAACCCCTAAACCCGTCTGGCAGTCCTGGCGTTCTACACGCTACACGCCACGTCAGCTGGTGTGACCCCTGCAAGGTTCACGGGGTATACTGCTGACCAGCTTCGCTCAATTGCTGTGCTTGGCTGCTTATACGGGCGTCGTCGAAGACGCCGCATTCCCTCTGCAGTGCTTAACATCACTCAGGGTTGCGTGTTATTATGTTGTCTGGCGTTGGTACAGACAACGTGTCGCAACCTCGGATGTGAGACCTTGACACTCTCCACACCCCTTTTTCATGAAAGGATTTCCTTTCATGTACAATATATATAGGTGTTATTAAACATGTCAAAGTCGAACATTATACCTTAACAGTTATTATAAATATATACAGGTGAATAGTAAACAATATGTACACCAATTATGTTGCACTATGAAGTACAACAGTCAAGTACAATCTATTTAATGGGCATTACCTCGCTGTGACACAGCTAGTCCGGTAGGTATCGGCTAAACTGGCCCCTACCTCACAACCAAGAACAAAAATACTAAAATAATCAGGTCAATCCGTGAGCATCTCCCTCTGAGATAGCTCCATAATCAGACCTCTGTTTAGAGTTTATAATGAAGGTCAACAGTTTTGGCAATATACTGTCCATATCTAAACGACGTTACATTGGCTTGTTATTTATCAAGCACACATGTTAATGGTTGTAATACATATTTACATATCACCAACAATTTAGAGTAATGTCCCCTGGTTATTATGCAAAAGATTTAGGAACAATAATTTATCGTCGTTTACAAGACATAAATTACCACTGCAAATTTATTTCTTAGTGTCATAATTTGATCCTTATTGACAAATGTGCACAAAATGTCACGTTTGTAAAGAAGCAATCAAGTTACGTTGCTGAGATTACATCTTATAAAAATCGACATATACAATTCCGTATATGGAAATATTTTAAATCACATTTTAATACAATTGTCATAAATTTATAGACTTTTTAGCGTAGTCTACTAACTTTTAACGTAATATGCAAAAAAAAATCGGAAGTATACAGCTGTACTATTACATGTGTTGTGGTGTCATTCATACAACGTTGGTCCGTTCTGGATGGATATTATATAAACGGAGTAGTAGTTGTTACTATCAGCTGTTGGATCGTCTCTTCCGCCTTCTGCTCGGATTGTACTGTCGCAGTCATCTTTCGTACCTTGTTAAAACGTCTTGGACACCTCGGTCTGGATACCTTCAGGATTACATCACGTTGTAGTGGCTTGGTAAATTCCTGGATCCTGTAGTGTTGTCCATTGACACTTCTCTGTAGTGTCTGGTTGTTACAATATTTATGTATTTACAATAATAATTACATTCTTTCTCATATCTCACAGTTATACAACACATTAGTTTACATAATACTGATTCCATTCTTTCACATACCTCACAATTATACACGCATTCATTCGCATGATAATAATAAGAATCCAAATATGTACATAAGTTATATACATTGGGAGATATAATCTTCCCCATCACAATGGTGTACACAGCGTTACTGACACATTGTCACAATTGGCTGTAGTACTGAGCACTATCTACGTTGCAGTTTTATACACCCTCTGCACTGTGCTCTGGTGTTGACTGGGTATTAGGTTCGTTGTATGGATATCTCGACAAAAGATCTGCAAGACAGTTTTGTGAATCCTTTATATGGTTAATCTCATAGCTATAGTCCTGCAGAAGAAGGGACCATCTTGCCACCTTGCTGTTACTTGGCGTTCCTCTGGTAACAATTGTCAGCGGACTATTTGTTTCAATAATGAAATGTTTGCCTAACAAAAATCTAGATAGTTTACGTACCGAAAATACCATGGCAAGAGCCTCGAGTTCCGGTGGACTGTAATTTCGTTCGCTGGTGTTCAGTTTTCGAGAGACGTAGTATACTGGGTACAAGATTTGGTCGTGTTCTTGGAGAAGCACACCTCCAATGGCTACGGAGCTCGCATCACATATTAATCTAAAAGTAATATTCAAATTTGGCAATTTCAGAATAGGTGATTTAGAAAACTATGAAAGAATTTTCGTAAATGCTGGCCTTAAACATTCACTGTTTACAATCACATTAGGGTGTTTATTTGTTAGTAGATCAGTTAAACATTTGGTCAATTCAGCAAAATGAGGAATAAACTGTCTATAATAGTTTAAAAGACCTAACACACTCCGCAACTGTTTCTTAGTTGTCGGAAGCGACAATTTCAAAATTCTGGACATGATGTTATCGTCAGTTGATATAAAGCAATTTGAGATCTTATAGCCCAATAATGAAATTTCCTAAAAGGCTATATCAACTTTGGAAGGTTTTACAGTCAGTCCATGATGTCTAATCCTGTCAAATGTCTGCTGTAGTGCTGTTATGTGCTCTGTCATGTCCTTTGTGTGTATCCAAATGTCGTCCATGTACCAAATGATGTTAGCAATGTCTGTCAAAAGAATTCTTGTCATTCTCAAATCAAATCAAATCAAATCAAATCAACTTTATTAGGGTCACAAATTGGGCGCGCAGGCCCGTCTTACATTCGGCCCTTCCAATCACTCGTCTTTCGTTCATCAAGAGCATTATACATTTACATAGGAAGAAAAATAAACATTGTGAAATGAATGTTGTAAACATAAACAAGGCTAAACATGGAGAAAAATGTGTACATAAAAAGTATGTGACGTAAAAGTAGTGATGCCAGCGCGTCCCACACACACACACACACACACACACACACACACACCACACACACACACGCTCTCTCTCTCTTTCATTCACTCTCACTCTCACTCATTCACTCACACACACACACTCTCACTCATTCACTCTCCCGCTCACTCATTCACTCTCCCGTTCACTCATTCACTCTCCCACTCACTCATTCAATCTCCCGCTCACTCATTCACTCTCCCGCTCACTCATTCACTCTCACGCTAACTCATTCTGTCTCTCCCGCTCACTCATTCACTCTCCCGCTCACTCATTCACTCTCCCGCTCACTCATTCACTCTCCCGTTCAATCATTCACTCTCCCGCTCACTCATTCACTCTCACTCATTCACTCTCACGCTCACTCATTCACTGTCCCGCTCACTCATTCACTCTGCCGCTCACTCATGCACTCTCACGCTCACTCATTCACTTTCCCGCTCACTGATTCACTCTCACGCTCACTCATTCACTCTCACGCTCACTCATTCCTTCTCACGCTCACTCATTCACTCTCACTCATTCACTCTCACGCTCATTCAATCACTCTCACGCTCACTCATTCACTCTCACGCTCACTCATTCACTCTCACGCTCACTCATTCACTCTCCCGCTCAATCATTCACTCTCCCTCTCACTCATTCACTCTCACTCATTCACTCTCACGCTCACTCATTCACTCTCACGCTCACTCATTCACTCTCCCGCTCAATCATTCACTCTCACGCTCATTCAATCACTCTCACGCTCACTCATTCACTCTCACGCTCACCCATTCACTCTTCCGCTCACTCATTCACTCTCCCGCTCACTCATTCACTCTCCCGCTCACTCATTCACTCTCACGTTTCTGACAAAGGTAGCTGGTGCATTGACTAATCCGAAAGGTAGTTTACACCATTCGTATAAACCCCACGGTGTGGCAAATGCAGTCAGATGTATACTATCAGGATGTACAGCTATCTGCCAGTAGCCTTTTGTCATGTCAAGTTTAGTAAAATAACGTGAGTCAGATAGTTCAGTCAAGATGTCTTCACAGTTGCTCATTGGTTCTAAATCCAACTGTGTAATACTGTTGAGTTTACGATAGTCCACACAAAGTCTAATAGTTTTGTCCTTTTTGCGTACTAAAACTATTGGTGAACAGAAATGAGATTGTGAACGTCGAATGATATGATTTGCTTCTAAATCAATGATTTCTTGATGGAGTTTTTCTTTATAGTGTATAGGGATGGAATATGGTCTACACTTAATAGGAATGTCAGATGTCAAGATGATTTGGTGTTGCACTAAATCTGTCTGTCCTGGGCTGTCAGAAAAAATCGTCCTGTACTCTTGTATCAGTTGTCTGCAACTGTCAGTCTGTGTCTAAGTCAGTTTAGGATTTACCTTAATGTCCTGTAAGTTGGTCGTCGTGTCAAGAACTGGTGTCGGTATCTCGTCAGTGTCGTTGTCGTCCGTCTGGTCCACTATGGTGGTGCTTGATGCAGTCTCTACTTGTTCGTCTTGCCTGTGGTGATATGGTTTGAGCATGTTAATATGGGAAATTTTATGTTTGTCCCTAACTGCAATTTCGTAATCTACCGTCGAAATTTGTCGTAGTATTTTGAACGGTCCTTGCCATGAGTCAGTTAGGAGATGTCTATCACTTGGCAAAATAAGAAGAACGTCCTGTCCTGGCGTCAGTGTAATAGTTCTATTTCCTCTGTTAGCATATTGTCGGTAAATAGCTCCTGACTTTTGGAGAGCTTCTTTAGCTAACATAAAGGAGAGTGAATGAGTGAGAGTGAATGAGTGAGCGGGAAAGTGAATGAGTGAGCGTGAGAGTGAATGAGTGAGCGTGAGAGTGAA
This sequence comes from Cepaea hortensis, assembly GCA_963921405.1. Classification (NCBI taxonomy): domain Eukaryota; kingdom Metazoa; phylum Mollusca; class Gastropoda; order Stylommatophora; family Helicidae; genus Cepaea; species Cepaea hortensis. The sequence goes on along the minus strand of OY992879.1, from coordinate 10,197,233 downwards.
TGAGTGAGCGGGAGAGTGAATGAGTGAGAGTGAATGAGTGAGCGGGAGAGTGAATGATTGAGCGTGAGAGGGAATGAGTGAGCGTGAGGGTGAATGAGTGAGCGTGAGGGTGAATGAGTGAGCGGGAAAGTGAATGAGTAAGCGTGAGAGCGAATGAGTGAGCGGGAGAGTGAATGAGTGAGAGTGTGTGTGTGTGTGAGCGAATGAGTGAGAGTGAATGAGTGAGCGTGAGAGTGAATGAGTGAGCGTGAGAGTGAATGAGTGAGTGTGAGAGTGAATGAGTGAGCGGGAGAGTGAATGATTGAGCGGGAGAGTGAATGAGTTAGCGGGAGAGTGAATGAGTGAGCGGGAGAATGAATGAGTGAGCGTGAGAGTGAATGAGTGAGCGTGAGAGTGAATGAGTGAGCGTGAGAGTGAATGAGTGAGAGTTAATGAGTGAGAGTGAATGAGTGAGCGTGAGAAGGAATGAGTGAGCGTGAGAAGGAATGAGTGAGCGTGAGAGTGAATGAGTGAGCGTGAGAGTGAATCAGTGAGCGGGAGAGTGAATGATTGAGAGTGAATGAGTGAGCTTGAGAGTAAATGAATGAGCGTGAGAGTGAATGAGTGCGGCAGAGTGAATGAGTGATCGGAACAGTGAATGAGTGAGCGTGAGAGTGAATGAGTGAGCGGGAGAGTGAATGAGTGAGCGGGAGAGTGAATGAGTGAGCGGGAGAGACAGAATGAGTGAGAGTGAATGAGTGAGCGGGAGAGTGAATGAGTGAGCGTGAGAGTGAATGAGTGAGCGGGAGAGTGAATGAGTGAGCGGGAGAGTGAATGAGTGAGCGGGAGAGACAGAATGAGTGAGCGTGAGAGTGAATGAAGGAGCGTGAGAGTGAATGAGTGAGCGGGAGAGTGAATGAGTGAGCGGGAGAGTGAATGAGTGAGAGTGTGTGTGTGTGAGTGAATGAGTGAGAGGGAATTAGTGAGAGTGAGAGTGAATGAGAGAGAGAGAGAGTGTGTGTGTGTGTGTGTGTGTTTGTGTGTGTGTGTGTGTGTATGTGTGTGTGTGTTTGTGTGTGTGTGTGTTTGTGTGTGTGTGTGTGTGCGTGCGTGCGTGCGTGCGTGCGTGCGTGCGTGCGTGTGTGTGTGTGTGTGTGTGTGTGTGTGTGTGTGGCACGCTGGCATCACTACTTTTACGTCACATAATTTTTATGTATATATTTTTCTCCATGTTTAGCCTTGTTTATGTTTACAACATTCATTTCACAATGTTTATTTTTCTTCCTATGTAAATGTATAATGCTCTTGATGAACGAAAGACGAGTGATTGGAAGGGCCGAATGTAAGACGGGCCTGCGCGCCCAATTTGTGACCCTAATAAAGTTGAATTGAGTTGAGTTGAGTTGAACATACATGATTTCATAATTCTATCACGCAATGATGTTACATGTTCATATGGTGAAATGGGTATAGACAAAGTTGTACTTTCAGTCAACATAGATTCATACAGAGATAATGGGCTGCGTGGTTGTGCACCATATAACATTTCGAATGGTGAGAACCCAGTGCTGAAATGGGGCACTTCCCTATATGCAAACAAAATTGCAGGCAGATAAGTATCCCAATCTTCAGGATGTTCTTGGGTTACCTTAGAGAGCATATATTTCATATCGCCATTAATCTTTTCCACTATACCAGTCGAGTGTGGGTGGTATGGACTGTTGAAGCATTGTTTAACACCCAACATTTTGGTAAAGGCTTGTGTAGCTGAGGAAATAAACTGGCTACCCCGATCTGAAAGGATGGTATCAGGGAATCTTACCGTCGCAAAAATATGAAAGAACACTTCCATGATGTCTTTGGAAGTTATGTTCTTCATTGGAATCGCTTCTGGCCGCCAACGAGTACATAGATCAATGAGTGTTACAATGTACCTATTACCTTTAGATGTTATATGGTTCAGAGGGCCAACTATATCGACCGAGATCTTTTCAAACGGTCTACTAGCGAAATCAGTAACTTGCAATTCAGCTTGTGGATGTTTACCTTTTTAACAAGCTTTTGACAGATGTCACACGATCTGCAATACTGTTTGGTATCGCTGCAAAACTTTGGCCAATAAAATTTAGTAAGTAACCTTGCTCTAGTTTTAGCATACGCCATGTGTCCTGCAAAGGGTATGTCATGAGCTAAATTCAATGCTTGCTTGCGGTTTTCTAACGGTAGCACTGTTTGTTCTATAGTGCTGGAACCTTTGGTGTAGTACCGTGTTAGAATTCCGTTCTTCAGAGCAAAGTACCATTGAGCATTCTTTGCTACTCTTGGCTTTTGGCCTACAAGTTTAAAATACTTTTGCAGAGATCGATCGGCTTTCTGAGATGTTATAAACGTATCCCTAGTGTCTCAGGAGATGTTACAACTGGACTTACTCGTTGTAAAGCCTCTGTCTGATCGATTCGATCTTGCATCTGTGCAGTAGATCTAGTTACTGCATTTACTACATTATAACGACAATTCTCATCACACATTGATGTTACATTCACACAATTACATGTATGTTCTGGCGTAGCCAGTTTGGTATTTGTACATTCATTTACAGGTGGTAATACATCATGAATGGTGATTGGTGATGAAGGTGAAATGGTAGTATCAATATTACAACTGATAGTTGATGTAATACTGTCATGTGGCATGTCATTCACCTCAGGAAGGTTTCCAATGATAATATCGCAGCAAGGATTGGTTAATGCTGCGCATTTAACCTTTCCTGTAAGGAATGGTGTAGTTATATATGCCCATGCAAGTGGATATGTCTCTATGTTTCCTGAGAATGTCCTGCATGTGACATATTTACCACTATATTGTGATGGTAAAATGTAATCTCTCTTTACACCAATGAGAGTACTCCCGCTATCACCTAAACCTGTGGCAGCTCTACCATTAACATACCCCTGGTGGATGTTTAGTTTACCTTTGGAGTTTACTACAGAATTGGCCTCCTCACTGGTAACAGGTATAGAATGGCCGCATGTTAACACGCCATCCTCATGAAATTGATCACAAATGGTACATTTTTCCTGATGGAACACCTCAATGGAATGTGCTGAGTTTACTGGGTGATCTTGTACACTTTCATCTTCTGAAGAAGAATTGTCAAATATGGCTGCATTAGCCTTTCTGGTCATTGACTTGCCTTTACAATTCCTACGCCAGTGGCCATAAGCTTTACAAAGATAACATTTGGTAACTTTTTTATAGTTCTTCCTTTCTTTATCTTGCTTAGAAATGTAATTATGCAAGTAAGCAGTGTACCCAGGATGTTGGTCGCACATATCATTCTCATTGTGTGCATAGTGGCAATATTTGCACTGATACCATTTCCCTGTAGCTTGTTTATAAGGTCTTTGTTCGTTATTTGACCTTGCCTGATATTTGCCATATGTAGCTGCTGCTACAAAGTCTGTGGTGGTCAGACTACTAGAGAAACAATGCTTATTGGCTGCAAAATAACCAGAGCCACGACTTTCAATCTGTTGAACACTTTCACACTGACATTCCAACAAAAATTTAGAAAAGGGGGGTGGGAGAGAGGCGATAATCTTATCTCTCAACAAAAGATCAACTAATTTGTCATAATTTCCATTTACTTTGGCTGCTGACAGCCATTTAGAACTAAATATTTTGAATTTCTAAGATGTAATCAGAGAACGTGTGTGTTGGCTTAGGAGACAACTTCCTAAACTGTTCTCTATAACCTGATTCATCCAGTAGAAAATGTGACATAATTTTAGATTTAATGTACAGATAATCTTCTTTCAGGTCATTTGGGATCGACTCTATGACTTTAAGAGGTTCCCCCGAAAGACTTCTTACATATACTATCCCCCATTCAGGTTTTGGAATTTTGTAATGATCCATAACAAATTCAAAATTTTGGGTGAATGCTGCTATGCAATCACCTGTGTATTAACTTCTGATCAGAACTTGGGACTTCTTATGAGGTTGATCTTTGTCTTTTTCTCTATTAACTTTATCTTTAGAACATTCAGCTTTCAGCTGTTCAATTTTCAGTTGTGTTTCTTGCTCTTCTCTCTTACTTTGGGCTAAGATCTCGGCTTGCCTCACTGCAGCTTCTGACTGTTTTAGAGCAGCTTCTGATTGTGCTTGTTGAAGCTTTCTGAAATCCAAGCCAGACGGGACACTACCACAACACCAAGTCCGTTAAATACGTCGTCTTTCACACAGGAGGGTAATAATTACGAAGATATGATTCCTATTCTCCCCAGAAAGGATCCGACTCTCAGCAACAACGACGTGCCAGCACAACCTCCTGTTAGCCACCAACCAGAGGCTCTAGTTGGTAGTCATTACATACCCATGAGACATCATCAGTACCCATTTAATTGTAATCCAGAATGGTTGCACCTCACACGGTATAGCCCAGCTACACTTCGTCAAGCACTTATAATGTCGCTATACCAACAACCAACACAACCTGGTATTTACTAGCAACTTAGGACAAAGCTACACCGGATCTCGGTACAAGAAAGAGCCTCTCCTTAAACGTTTATCTGCATATTTGGTTATAACTTGATCTAGTAACGTATTAGGTTATAAGTTATTACAAACATTGACTGGTTTTGACTTTATATTAATTGATAGTACTTAGCTGTATAGCTTTTATAATAATTCTAATTGTGTTTTCACGGTGAGTGAGGCGGTCTTCACTGCTCTTCCTTACGGATCTGTGTACGTATTTTTATATATTTACAGAGATATTACTGTTTCTCTGTACTTTAGAGTGTGTTTTGTAATAAGGGACGTAAGTTGTATTCACTTTGTGTGTGTGTGTTTTGCTTTTAAACTTGTGATTACGCATTGTTGAAATGTCTAATAAGTACGAACACTGGCTCAGGAATAATGGGCTCAGAATCGGGCATGTAAACATATGCCATCTATTAGGGAAGCTGCCCGAACTATCACTTATACTTAATCAAGATTTTCACATGTTTGGCGTTAGCGAAAGTCGATTAAATGGCAACATCTCAGATGATGACATCGCTAGCAGAGGTTTTAAAACCATTAGAAGAGATCCCTATCAGAAACAAGAGACGGGTATTGCTGTTTATATTTGCAACTCGCTTAACGCCCACCGCAGGCTAGACTTTGAAACCTGTGAGATTGAGTGTGTATGGATAGAGGTTAAACTTCAAAATTGCATACCGCTAGTAGTTGGCTATCTTTATCGAAACCCCAGTGCAGGAAATATCTGGTATGAAAAATTCACCACTATGATGGATGTAGTCTTTAGTAATGCTAGGGAAATAATATTGCTAGGTGACTTCAACATAGACGCTAACAAATCAAACAAAACATGGGAAAACATAATAGAGTCATATAATTTCCAACAGTTAGTCAAACAAGCCACTAGAATCACTAAATCATCTGCAACACTTATAGATCATATTTATACTACGTGTGCTGATAACATCACAGAATGTAGTGTACCTATCAATGCAATGAGCGATCACTATCCAGTATGTTGCACGTGGTCGAAAAGGGGCACCAAAACTCCCAAACACAAACATATAAGCATAAAATATAGAAATTACAAAAATTTCAATCGAGACGTCTTCTTACAAGATTTGGTCAACTCATCTCTAGATTATGTTTACCAGCTTCCTGACCCAGACGATGCTCTGGACCACTGGCTAAAGACCTTTCTTAGTATATTTGATAAACATGTTCCATTTAAGGAAGTTCGTGTTAAACATCACACAAAGCCCCCGTGGATCACACAGGAGGTAGTTGAACTTATGAGAGATCGCGACAGGGCTCACAAAAATAGAGATCTAACTATGTACCGTAGTCTGAGAAACAAAGTTCAATATGTTATTCGGAAGGAAAAGAAAAACTATTTTAAGAACATAGTAATTGATAAAACCAACACTAAAGATATATGGAAAGCAATTAATACCTTGACAAACAAACACAAATCATCACAATCATTACCATCAAATCAGGTTACATGTGATCAATTCAGTAGATACTTTCAGTCCGACATAAACCAACTGAAGGCTGCAATACCAGATGCGCCTCATGACATATCTTTATTATCATCATTCTGTGAGAACAAATGTTATGGACACATTTCCTCCAACATACCGCTAATGACGACAACTGAAGTATTTACTCATCTCCGTAATCTAAAAAACAATAACTCATCAGGACTAGATGGAATTAGTAGTCGGATCCTTCGCCATGCTGCACCGGCGATCTGCGAGTCACTAACTTTTATATATAATCAATGTCTAACCAGAGGTCACTTCCCATCAGCCTTTAAAATCGCTAAAGTGCATCCTCATTTAAAAGCTGGTCCTCTAGACGATCGTCTCATGAGTAATTATAGACCAATTTCCATATTATCCTCATTATCCAAACCGCTAGAAAAGCACATCCACAAAACAACACTAGATCACTTAGTTCGCCATAAACTGATAGTTGACAGTCAGTCAGGATTTCGGCCAAAATATTCTTGCCATACGGCACTAACAAACATGATAGAAAACTGGCATCAAAATATTAACAACAATGTTCTATGTGGAGCGGTGTTTATAGACTTTAGGAAAGCATTCGATATGATAGATCATACTATTCTAATTAAAAAACTAGAAACAATGAAAGTAAGTTTTAATATAGTGACATTAATAAAATCATTCTTATTAGACAGAAAGCAAGTAGTATCACACAATAAAGTTTTATCTCAAGCCATTACCATTAATATTGGAGTACCTCAGGGGTCTATTCTTGGCCCTCTATTATTTGCCATTTATATAAATGATCTTCCATTAAATCTGTCGTCGTCCTGCGATCTATTTGCTGATGACTGCACAGTATATACAAACGCTGTTGATCGTAATGTGCTAGAATTATCCTTGCAACAGGAAATAAATAGTGTAGTTAACTGGAGTCATGCAAACCGCATGCAAATTAACATTACTAAAACAAAGTCTATGTTAATAGGAACCAGGCAAAGACTTCACACTCTAAACTCGCAGAGAACTCTTCAGCTGCACATTGGCAGCACGCCTGTAGAAAGTGTCACCGAGCACAAGACACTGGGTGTTATCATAGATCAAAATCTAACTTTTAACTCACATGTTCATGCTCTAGTTAAACAAATAGCCAAAAAAGTATACCAACTTGCCAAAATTAAAAATTTCCTTGACGAAAACACAAGAAAGATATTCTATACTTCTCATATACAAACACATATTGATTACTGCTCCACAGTCTGGGATGGATGCTCCAAATCAATAACAAAACGCCTATATTCACTCCAGAAAAGGGCAGTGCGTTAAATTAATGGTGAAAAGCTTACCGACAATTCTAACCTATATAAACGTCTCCGGTTACTGCCACTCCACAAGCGCCTGCTTTTTAATAAGACCAAATTAATTCACAAAATCCTATTTCAAAATGCTCCAAGCTACCTTTGGCCATTGTTTAAATATAACGCTAGACATAGCGAACGACTAAATATACTTCATGTCCCTAAACCTAGGATAGACTTATATAAAACAAGCTTAGCATACTCTGCCGCTCAGTTGTGGAACAATCTTCCACAAGAAATCAAAGACACCACCAATCATGATACATACATTCGCAACCTGTTTGAACACTACCTTAGTACAGACTACATGCCCTCATAACAAATAACACAAAAAAGACGATAATGGTAACTTATCTCAAACGACAACTAGCCAAAAAACATTCCCTTATGTATGGCACGTTACACCCTCCTTAGGTAGTTATAATGCCCATGTTAAACACTGCCTCAGTGAGTCATTTGTTATTGATTATTTTTCATGCATTTTAATGTTCTTTTGTTGTCAAAAGTTGCTTCATAAGTGATGTTGAATGAAAGAATGTATGAGAGGAAATAGAGAAGAAGGGCAGAATGTCAGACGGGCCTGCGTGCCCAATTCTTAACCCTTTGAAAATAAAGACTTATTATTATTATTATTTAGAGCAGCATCTGATTGTGCTTGTTGAAGCTTTAAAGCAGCTTCTGAGTCTGCCTCTTTACTTTTCAGAGCAGCTTCTGATTCTGCCTCTTTCATTTTCAACGCCCTTTCGGCAGCTCTTTCATTCCGCTCAATAATCTGCTCTTGTTTCACAAGATATTCTGCATATTTACTTTCACTCCATGTTCTCAATCCCTCACCAGACATATTCATTTTTAAACCCATTTCAATGAAATCGTTTAAAGAAGACATGATGAACAATAGGTATGATGGAATAAATATAAACAAAATTACTTATGATGTTAGTAAGTTACAAATATTTCTAGCACAGTTAATGTCTAAAGCCAGACTAACGAAAGTATAAAGAGAAATGAAAAAAATGTTATACTCAAGTAATCCTTGGCCAATGTGCTGTTCAGTGGTGCTCGAAATCACACAGGAACGTCTTTCGGGTTGACGCACAAACATTTTTGAAGTTCACCAGACTCAGGTAAAGTTGACACAAAAACCCTGTACTTTTTAAACTAAACGAAATTACAACGTTTGTAAATGTATGGTGTGTGTAATGTCACTGAAGTCTGTAAAGGTTTGTATGCTGTCAAGTATTATTGTTAGTCGTTACCACTGTCAGAATCTCTATGTCTCCAACCGAGATGCAGGAACATCGTTACGCCCGCCAGGCGAATAGTCTCCAGCCGGGTTGCAGTAACATCGTTACGCCCGCCAGGCGAGTACCAGTTACCTGCCCACAAGTTGCTGGCTGACGCGATCGTCAGCGGTCAGGCAAGGAAAAAGCAAGACGCACGCAGTCCTCGTGAAGCCAGTCCACAGGGCAAGCACTGTGTGAGGAAACCGGCAGACTGCTTGGGAACTCGGACATGACAAGACGTGTGGGTTGAGAAAGGCTTCGTGTAGTTTCTGTGCCCGCAAATCGAGTGCTTGTATATCTTGTGAGATAGACTGTGAAGCTGTAGGTTTTGTCTGTAAGTGTACCGATGTATTGTATATGTATAGTAATGATCATCACATGCCAAACTAGATCGTATTGCATGTGAATTGTAAATAAATCCATTGAACTTAGTGTCATTGTGTGTCAAGTCCAATCATTTTGTACTTGTACTTGTCTCACATATGTTAGGTCCAACGAGCCAGGTTTAAGACCCTGACATGTGTGAACGTGGGCGCTCGTCCTCATTGAACATACTAACGTAAATTACATGCATTTGATTGTTTAAACGTGTAAAACATCTGTGATTGTGTAACTTGTCGCCATTTTGAACATGTCGTCAGTTTGACCTTGTCGCCATCTTGTGAACATGATGTCTATGTCCTTACTGAATGTCATCTTGATGTAAGTGATGTGATATCATTTTTGTAGATTGTTGGAATATATCTAGATTGTATTTGTGAAGTTAGTTGTGGAAATCAGAAGGTTTGGGAATGAAAGTGACTTGTGATTTGAAAAAAAAATTGTTGACCAACGACATTACGACCTACAATTACACTCAACGCCATACAAACCTAATCAAAACTTAGTGACAAGCATACACCTCACACAAAGATAGATTCTAATTTATTTCCTCCCAAAAGAAAGCAGATTTTCTGTGCCATCTGAAACCTTTTCCCGTAGAGGTCATTTGTTCTTGAAGTAACGACCCTACAGTTCCTAGCCCTAGTTTGAACCATTCTCCACCGCATCCAGTACATTTGAGTATATTTTTTTATATACTTTCGGATGCAAATTTTGGCATAAATTGTAAGTCAACAATATTGTAAAGTTGTGCACGTTACTAACACCTTGTAACAAATCGTGTGTCTGATAACTTATTTTCATTAAAACATTCCATCATGTCTTCATTAAATGACTTCATCGAAATGGGTTTAAGGCTAAAGTTAACTGGTGACGAGTTAACAAAGTGGAGCGAAAGAAAATACTCTGAACAAACAGCTAGCGAACGCGATGAAAGATCGGCTGAAAGAGCGGCCAAGCAAGCAGAGTTAGATACTGAAGTGAGGAAGGCAGAGATAGCAGCTCAAAGCAAACGCGAAGAGCTTGCATTACAACTAAAAATTAAACAGCTTGAAACTGAGACTGCCATAAACAAAGAGTCTAAGAAATCTGAAAGACTGGAAAAAGAGAACCAGTACAAAAAGTATCAAGGTATTGTAAGAAATTATACCTCGGGTGACTGCATTGCAGCGTTCACCCAGAATTTTGAAACTTTAATGGACCATTATCAGGTTCCAGTGTCTGAATGGAACATTATTTATATGAGGAGTTTGTCAGGGGAACCTCTGAAAGTCATAGAGACTATCCCCAAAGACCTCAGAAAAGATTACCACTATCTAAAGTTAAAAATTATGGCACATTTTATGCTAGATGAGGCAGGATACAGAGAACAGTTCAGCAAACTGAGTCCGAAACCTACTCAGACGTTCTCTGACTATGTCTCTGTAGTCCGAGACGTATTTACAAAATGGCTTTCAGCAGCCAAAGTAAATAAAGACTATCATAAGTTAGAAGATCTCATCATCAGGGATAAAATCATCACATCCCTTCCATCAGCATTTTCAAAATTTTTGCTAGAGAATGAATGTACGAGTGTAGAAGAGATTGAGAGACGTGGGTCGGCTTACTATTCAGCCAATAAACATTGCTTTGCTAGTGAAGCTACTGATACAAACTTCGTAGCAGCTGCTAACTATGACAAACCTCGATCAGAAACCTACAATAGGCAAAGAACTTATAAGTCTACCTCTGAGAAATACAATAATTGAAGATTTTGTAACATGTCACACCACCAAGGTGAAATGTGCGATAAGAATCCAGCATATCTTACATATTTACAAAACTACGTAAATAGTCAGGATAAGGAACGTGAATCCTTTAAAAAGGTATGAAAATGGTTCCTTTGTAAAGCGTACGGCCACTGGCGTCATGATTGTAAAGGATGGCAAATGACCAAGAAAGCAAATGCCGCCTTATTTGACAGTTCATCATCAGATAAAGAACATTCAGAAAAACTCCCTGTGAACTCAGCACAGGCTTTTGACATGTTTAATTCACATAAATGCACTATTTGTAATACCTTTTATGAAGATGGCATTTTAACATGCGGCCACTCCATTCCTATTGCCAATGAAGAAGCTAATTTGGTAATAGATTCCAAAGGCAGAATAAACATCCATCAGGGATATGTAAATGGCAAGCCTGCTACAGTACTTCGTGACACCGGAAGTTCCCTTATAGGGCTAAAGAGACAGTTCATAATGCCTACAGACTATACAGGCAGGCACGTAACATGCAGAACATTCTCTGGAAATATTGAAAAGTACCCATTAGCATGGGCATATATTCAGACACCTTTCCTCACTGGGAAAGTAAAATGCGCTGCATTAACTAACCCTGTGTGTGATATTATCATTGGTAACTTACCAGAGGTGAATGATATGCCTCATGATGTTACATCTCTTTGCATTGATGATAACATAACATCATCATCATCACATGTCATCATTGAAAGTATAGTATCATCAGATGAATGTATGGTAGCTAATGGAGCACTAACATCTCATGAATCCATTGACCATAATGTTTCATCACCATCTGATATCATTGAATGTGTGAACGCAGTAACTAGAGCTACTGCTAGAGTGCAAGATGAAATGAATCAAACTGAGGCTATAGAAATGCTTAGCCCAGTGATATTGCCTCCTAAAACCATGAAGGAGAATTTTGTAGCAGCCCAAAAGGCTGATCCTTCATTATCTAAATATTTTAATCTGGTCGACCAAAAGCCAAAGGTAACCAAAAATGCAAGATGGCATTTTGCTCTGAAGAATTGCATCCTCACCAGGTACTATACCAGAGGCAACAGCACCACAGAGCAAACTGTTTTGCCAATTGAATACCGTAAGCAAGCCTTACGTCTTGCCCATGATATACCTCTTGCAGGGCATATGGCATACTCTAAGACCAGATCAAGATTACTAACACAGTTTTATTGGCCAAGATTCTGCAATGACATTAAGAAATATTGTAGAAGTTGTGATATCTGCCAAAAACTTGTGAAAAAAGGTAAAATCCCACAGGCCAAAATACAAACTACCGACTTAGCCAGTCGACCTTTTGAGAAAATATCTGTCGACATAGTGGGTCCTCTGAATCAAGTAACATCCAAAGGGAATAGGTTCATCATTACCATCATTGATTTATGTAGCCGCTGGCCTGAAGCGATTCCGCTAAAGAACATAACTGCCAATGATATTATGGAAGTTTTCTTCCACATATTTTCACGCATAGGATTTCCAGACACTATCCTATCAGATAGGGGAAGTCAATTCATTGCAGCATCTATTCAGGCTTTCACCAAAATGTTAGGGGTGAAACAATGTTTCAATTCTCCATACCTTCCTCACTCAACTGGAATCATCGAAAAGTTTAACGGGGATTTGAAGCATATGCTTGCTAAAGTCACGCAAGAGCATCCCAAAAACTGGGACATATATTTGCCCGCTATACTTTTTGCTTATCGCGAGGTTCCACATTCTAGTACTGGATTCTCTCCTTTTGAACTTATCTATGGTGCCAAACCACGGGTTACATTGAGTATCTACCAGTCAATGTTAACTGAAGCCACCATTGTACTTACACCCATATCATCATACGTATACGTATATCATGTGTAAGGAAGTTATCTACAGTCGTGTAGAAGGGAAGAACAATCAATGGAAGAACCGAAATCACAGAACCTAGACGAGTATGAATTCGGAATGGCGAACTCCCTCCTCCTCTCTTCTCCTCCTGCCTCTACCTCCTCCCCTCCTACTCCCTCTAACTCCTCCCTCCACCCTCCTCCTCTTCCTCCTCCCTCTACCTCCTCCCACTCCTCCCTCTACCTCCTCCCCCTCCTCCCTCTACCTCCTCCCCCTCCTCCCTCTACCTCCTCCCCCTCCTCCCTCTCCCCTCCTCCTCCATCCTCCTCCCTCCTACTCCCTCCGCCTCCTCCCTCCTCCTCCCTCTACCTCCTCCCTCCTCCTCCGTCTACCTCCTCCCTCCACCCTCCTCCTCTTCCTCCTCCCTCTACCTCCTTCCCCTCCTCCTTCTCCCCCTCCCTTCTCCCTCCTCCTCCCTCTCCTCCTCCCTTCTCCTCATCCCTCCTACTCCCTTCTCCTCCTCCCTCCTCCTCCTCTCTCCTCCTCCCTCCTCCCTTTTCCTCCCTCTACCTCCTCCCTCCTCCTCCTTCCTCCACATCCCTCTTTCTCCTCCTCCCTCCTCATCAATCCTCCTCCTCCTTCTCCCTCCTCCTTCTACCTCTTCCTCCCTCCTCCTTCTCCCTCCACCTCCTCCCTCCTCCTCTCTCCCTCCTCCTCCCTCTCCCTCCTCCCTTCTCCTCTTCCCCCACCTGCGTTCTCCTCCTCCCTCCTCCCTCCTTCTCCCTCCTCCTCCCTCTCCCTCCTCCCCATCCTCCTCTTCATTCTCCCTCCTCCCTCCTCCT
>OY992879.1:10173729-10181229 GCA_963921405.1 Cepaea hortensis | reverse complement strand
CACCATCCATTATTTTTAATGAAAACTGTTTTTAATCCATTGATCCAATTTGGAAAAAAAAACAAACTGTCCACCTTGTTTCAACCTGCCCGTGCGGCATCGGTTATAATAGCGGTGGTTTATGGTGCATGGATTATTACTTTCTCTGCGTGCCATTAGAAGCTGGCTTATCTGTTGTGCAGGTTTTGTCTGTGACGTCAGCAAGGGGGATTCGTTGGCCGGCAAGTTTTCCTTTTGTGTGTTTTTAGGCAGTTTCTTCTGTCAGTGTTGGCTTCTGGCTCGTCTGCTGTGCTAGGGTGCTGTCATCTTACTTCTTGGCTTCTTGTGAGGTTATTGGTTAGTCTTCCACAAAACCCTTGTATAACAGCCAGTCCCCTTTTGGTAGGCCAGTATATTCCACATGGCTAATAACAAGTGTCAGATCATTATCTAATTTTACTGTGTCGTGTAGTCTTGATGTTCGCATTTTGCCCATGCCTTTATAATGCATATCTTTTATATTGTTGCTGTTCTCTGTTAGCCTTGAATGATGTGTGAATGAAATAATGTATGAAAGAGAGTGATAGAAGGGCAGAATGTTAGACGGGCCTGCGTGCCCAATTCTTAACCCTTTGAAAATAAAGTTTGTTCGTTCGTTCGTTCTGAGCTGGAGCTGTTGGTGGACCATGCATCTTCTTGTTTTTGTCGTTCTTCTCTCATTTTCCTGAATGCTATGATGTCGGTTCGTAAATCAATCAATCAATCAATCAATCTCTCGTTTTCTGTGTGAGGGCGATTCATTCCCCTTTTATATTCTTTGAACCATGTGGGGCTGTCTAGAGGCTCCTTCATTGCTGCTCTGACTTTTGGTTCGTTCCGTCTTTCGACAATATTCCACACCTTGTCATGTTCAGCCTCTGATGCTCCTTTCTTGTATATGCCCCAGTCTTCTTCCGGTTTGTCGGTGTTTTTCTTCGTACTTTCTTGTTGAGTCTGGTTGATTTCTGGTTTCCTCTGACTCTTTTTGGGCATCATGGCTGGGCTGGTGTCCTTAGTTTGCTGTGTTTGCTTTGGCATGGTGTTGGCTTCATCTTGCGTCTTCTTGTCTTCTTTCTTGTGGATTGTCGTCATCAGTTTGTCGATGTTTTTCAGTTGAGTTTCATCTGGCGTTCTTTTTAATAGGTTCATCTGGCTTGTTTTGCATTAGTTCCATTTCAGCTCTGTGCAATTATCTTTCGGTCTTGATAATTTGTAAGATTTCTTCGTTCTCCTTCTTCAACTCGGCCATGCGCTCCATCTCTTGTTTGATGTTTTGCTGTATCTCCTTCATTTCAGCAAGCAGTTTTTCATTTTCGCTGGTTTGTGACGGTGTTAGGAGTAACTTGATTTGCTTCTTTAGTTCGTCTATTTGGCTTTGCAGTTGGGCTCTTTCCGCTTGTGAGCAACCCGTGGCTGTCTCGCACCTCCGCATTGCTTCGTTGTATGGTGTCCTTGTGGTTGTGGCTATCTTCAATACGTCTCTGTGACGTTGCAGGTACGAACAGCCCAAGTATCTTGCCCCATGCTTTCCAAGGCAGTTGGCGCACTTTCTCTTGTTATTGGGTACTCTGAAGTCGGTGTCCAGCTTGGCCAGCGGACACCCCCTGAAGGCGTGGTGTTCTGCGCAGTAGCGGCAGATTTCCGTCTTGCTGCGGCAGATTGTTCGACTGTGGCCGGCCCTCTGGCATCTCAAACATTGGTTGATTCTCGGTATAAACCATTCAGGCTGTTGAGTTATATTGTTGATTGACACCTGGTGTGGAATCTTGTTGCCCTCAGTCGTCACCACCGCCAGTGTGGTTGGTATCTTCGAGTACGTCAGGATCCGCTGTGCCTTCAGGATTCTGATGTGGAGGTTTTCTTTCTGCAGCTGTTTAAGGATTTCGTCGTCTGACATCTCCCCCTGGACACGTTTTACAACCCATTTGGCTGTCTTGGAGTCGGTGTTGCCGCCTCTGGTGTCTTTCTCCTCCTTCCCGGCTGTCTTAGCTCTTGTGTGTGGTGGGCTGGTCTCGGTCTTTCTCGAGGTAGCTTCAGTTGAGTTGACTGTAGTTACGTGGTCTTTGCTGCAGCTTACAGGTAGGTTCTCCACATTCGTCTTCTGTCCGGTCTTTGCGACTCCCACGCTGCCCATCTTGCTTGGCTGTGGTTTTCTATTGTTGTTTTTGCGTGCCATTCTCCCCCGTATCAGGAAGCTTGAAATTATAAGGCGTCTAGAAAAAGATGGGTTACAATGTTATGCATTATGCATTATTTTTATGAAAACTTTGAAAATGCCTTAAAGATTATATCATTATTTATTGTAACTCATATTCCTGAAAATAACTATACATAAAGAGTTTACAATAGTGCAAGTAAGTCCACCACTATGACTATAAAGTATATAGAAATATTATTAAAAGTTATGCCCCTTGAAATAAATTTTCTAGAGTGAAGTCCCTCTGCTATATAGAAATTATATAATGAAAAATGAAAAATTAAATGTTATTAAGTAAGTAGCCGAATTTACACTAAGAAACTATTATAGTCGGTTGCACAGGAATGAAAGGAAGACGTATAGAAAATTTCATCTCAATCGGATGTACCGCTATCGAACGCATCCAATACATAGCCAACTACAAACACACACACATATACTCTGTTTTATAGATATAGATACCGTGATGCACCAGTGATCATGTCTGTCTACAGCCTTCTATCTCGTGTACTGCCAATCTTCTTATTGCCCATACCATGTGTCATCAGTGATCATGTCTGTTCACAATCTTCTATCTCGTGTACTGCCAATCTTCTTATTGCCCATACCATGTGTCATCAGTGATCATGTCTGTTCACAATCTTCTATCTCGTGTACTGCCAATCTTCTTATTGCCCATACCATGTGTCATCAGTGATCATGTCTGTTCACAATCTTCTATCTCGTGTACTGCCAATCTTCTTATTGCCCATACCATGTGTCATCAGTGATCATGTCTGTTCACAATCTTCTATCTCGTGTACTGCCAATCTTCTTATTGCCCATACCATGTGTCATCAGTGATCATGTCTGTTCACAATCTTCTATCTCGTGTACTGCCAATCGACTTATAGTCCATGTTGTGTGGCGTTGGTGATCATGACTGTCACAGCCTTCTGTCTCGTGTATTGCCATTTATTTCTAATATCAATGTCCTCAATACCATGATTCCAAACAGTTCAGCATCTTCTCTCTTGATCTGCCTCTTTTCCCCATCCAACCCGTCCGGTGTGGCAGCATACTAAAGCTTTTCTCTTCTCATGGCATACCTAAAGGATGTGGACTGTCTTCATCTGATGCGAGTAATTAGTTCTCTTTGCGGGTAACTTCTTTCAAGATATCTTAAATGGTCTTTCTATCTGTCGGCTGAGCTCTTACCACTATTCTATAAAATCCCACACCCACAGCTTCCACATCATTTCCTACTTGTATCTTTATTGAGCATGATTCGCTTCCGCATATCTGGATTAGCTTAAGAAGCTATTAAGAACTGTTTTCTTCACCTCGATAGACAAAAATACATTTCAGAGGGTAATCTTCATCTTGTGACATCCTGCCATTACTTGGGCTATTTAGTCAACAATTAACTCTCCTTATACATCTTCCATCTGCTGTTAATAAAGTACCCACATGCTTGATGAATACATTGACTTCCTTCATGTTGTTTCCTTTCAAATTGAAGTAGTAGTAGTAGTAGTAGTAGTAGTAGTAGTAGTAGTAGTAGTAGTAGTAGTAGTAGTAGTAGTAGTGGTAGTAGTAGTAGTAGTAGTAGTAGTAGTAGTAGTAGTAGTAGTAGTAGTAGTAGTAGTAGTAGTAGTAGTAGTAGTGGCAGTCGCATTAATTGTAATTGCCTTATTAAGTCACATAATAAGACAGCAGCGGGCACCGTTTATACTGGAACACATCTCGGCCGTTGAAGTTGACGACGAATCAACTATGAGGATGACCCGAGTGAAGTGATGCCGGAGCTTGTCTCAACTCAGCTCTAAATGATCGATGAATGCGTGTATGCAAATTTTAGACTTTACCGTCTGTTTTAACTTTCCACATGACGCTCGTTTATTATAAATTCATGTGAACCATGGTGTTCACGCTCTTGTTAATATAACTATAAATAAATATTAATGTGTAGCACTTTAATGGACGGTGAATACTATGAATGCCATTTGTGAATATGTGCATTTGTTGAAGTTACTGAAATCGTAGTGAAAGGTTTTGACACTTTTATTCAAACTGCTGTCTTTTTTGTTGCTACATCTAGATTTATGGCACCTTTCTTAAATCGAATTAATCTTGTGTCATGTTATTATTATTGTTGTTGTTGTTGTTGTTTTCTTTTTTTGGTTCAGTTTAAGATTATGACAGTTTTGCTCCATATAAATTTCTCATGGTGTTACTCAGTCTAAACTGCTCACAGTTTTGCTCAGTCTAAATTTCTGACAGTTTTGGTCTGTCTAAACTCTTCACAATTTTGCTCTATATAATCTTCTCAAGTTTCATTTAGTCTAAATTTCTCACAGCTTTACTCAGTCAAAACTTCTCACAATTTTGCTCAGTCTAACCCATTAACAACTTTGCTCAATTTAAGCTTCACACAGTTTTTCTCAGTCTAAACATTTGACAACTTTGCCCAATCACAACTTCTCACATTTTTTCTCCACTTAAACTTCTCACAGTTTTGCTAAATCTAATCTTCTCACATATTTCTTCAGTCTAAACCTCTGACAATTTTACTCAGTCGAAATGTCCCACAGTTTTGCTGAATCTAACCGTCTCACAAATTTGCTCCGTCTAAACTTCTTACAGATTTAGTCAGTCTAAACCTCTCACAGTTTTTTCGTGCTAAACTTCTCACATAATTTCTTAATCTAAACGTCTCACAGTTTGGCTCAATCTAAACGTGTCACAGCTTTGCTCAATTTAAACATATCACAGTTGTGCTCAATCTAAACTGCTTACAGTGATTAATATAAACTTCTAATAGCTTTATTCAATCTACATTTCTCACAGTTGTGCTCAGTCTAAACCTCTGACAACTTTGCTCAATCTAAACTTTTCGAAAACTTTACTCATTCTAAACTCCCCACAGTGTTACTTAATGTAAACTGCTCACAACTTTTCATAATCTAAACTGTTTTGCCCAGTCTAAACCTCTGACAAATTTGCTCAATCTTAACTCCTCACAGGCTTGCTCAGACTAAAGCTCGGACACATTTTCTCAATCTAAACTTATCACAATTTTCTTCAAATCTAAATTTCTCACTGTTTTGCTCAGTCTAAACCTCTGACGCCAATTGCTCAATCTAAACCTCTCACATGTTTGTTCAGTCTAGACCTCTGACAACTTTGCCCTATCAAATCTTATCACAGTTTTGGTCAGTCTACACTTCTCACAGTTTTGCTTAGTCTATGCCTATCATAACAGTGCTAAGTCTAAATGTCCGATACATTCGCTGAGTGAAAAGCTCAAACATCGCTGGATTGACTACATTATGAATACAGCTGGACTGGCTACTTCAAGAGCACAGCTGAACTGGCTACTTCACGAACACAGTTAGACCATCTACTTCACGAACACAGTTGGACCATCTACTTCATGAACACAATGGGACTGGCTACTTTATAAACACAGCTGGTATGGCTACTTCATAAATACAGCTGGATTGGCTACGTCATAAACACAGATGGACTGGCTACTTCATAAACACGGCTGGACTGGCTACTTGATGAACACAACTGGTATGGCTACTTCATAAATCAGCAAATCAGTCAATCGGTGACTCAAGTAACATATCATTCCATAAGTTGGTCGATCACTTAATCATTCTATCACGCAATTAAACTGTCACTAAACAAATAAGTTAAAGAATTAAAGTTTGAAGAGAACAATAATGGCGGGGTTTATGCCTGGGAAGAGTGGAAGAGGAAGGCCAAAGAGAAGATGGGTGCAGGATATGGCGGATGATCTCCAGATGGGTGTATCGGACGCGGGACATCTTGCTTATGATTGAGAGGTTTTCCGGAAGGGTGTTATGGGAGCGAGGTTCTGCAAAGGACATACTACTGAATGAATGAATGAATTAAAGAGTCAATCAGCCAACTAAACGATCAATTTAACTATTCAAGGAATCGATTAAATAAAATATATGTCATTAAATCAATATATCAGTCATTGGGTTAGCTACTCAATCATCAGTATTTCAGTCTGTTGCTTTATATCATCATCATCATCATCATCATCATCATCATCATCATCATCATCATCATCATCATCATCATCATCATCTTCCACTTCTGCCGTCAAGCGTCGTGGGGAGGAATAATTTCCGTTCCAGCGCCCGGTGGGCGGCACTGGATAGTGTCATTCCGTGTGGCTGTACAATGTCTTTGATGTCGCCAAACCACTTGATCTTCTGTCTTTCAATAAATGTGGCACAAGGTGTTGATCCCACAGTCTGTCTGATAACAGCATTTCTTACTCGGTCCCGGATTGTTGATTTGCAGGCTTGTCCATGGGACACATTTTTCAGTCCCATTCCCATCCCATCCCACGGTAATTTTGCTGTCCCATCCCATGTGATTTCCATGGGATTCCCATAATAATACTAATTTGGAATACAGTTCAAATAAAATTATGAAATTTATTAAAGTTTAGTGTTAGTGTCTACTAAATAGGACTACATGTACAAAGAGACATGTGAAACAATATGATTTATTAATTTTAATATTCAAGAGTATTTTATTAAAAGAAAGTTTAATATCAATATGACATGTCAGTGTCATTCTGACACTCTCATTCTGTTTCAGAGTCACTCTGCTCATTCAGCATATTATCAATTTCCTGCTGATCGACTGTTTCTAATAATTCAGTTAATCCAGGTAATCCCTGAACCATTTCCACAATTTTCATCTTACTTGCAAATCTGAAATACACATAGTTTATAACGAGAGCTGGTAACATCCGTTTTCGTAACTTACTCAACAACAATCCAGTTGCACTAAATAAGTGCTCTACTGTTGCTGATGACACGGGTATGGCCAAAACAATTTTCGCACTTGCTGGTAACAGTGGAAACCTATGTTCATTTTTCCAATAATTTAATGGTTGTGAAGTTGGTTGTCGTAATTTTTGAAACATGGTGACTTCATCGGTATCAAACCGTGCATCACATGCTGCCGCCATGCTTGCTGCATTATCAGTACATGCAAACAATGGACTGGAGAATGTGGTAGATTCGGCAAGAAATTCACGTTAAAAAAAAAAAAAAACTGAGCGTAAATTGTGCAGTATGGGATTGATTACTATCAATGTTTACAAGAGACAGAGGAAAAGTAATCCATTCCAAATTGTGATCTAGTCCGCATGCAATAATTCCCCCATGTGGCAAAAGATATGTTTGTCTTGCAGACCAAAAGTTAACGATTCCCGAAATTGCGCATTCTGGATCTTGTGCCAAATTTTGAAA
>OY992879.1:10163729-10168729 GCA_963921405.1 Cepaea hortensis | reverse complement strand
TCCTCCTCTCTCCTCCTCCTCCTCCTCTCTCCTCCTCCCTCCTCCTCCTCCCTCTACCTCCTCCCTCCTCCTCCCTTCACATTCCTCCTCCTCCCTCTTCCTCCTCCGCCCCTTCATCCTCTTCCCTCCTTCCTCCTCCCTCCTCCTTCTCCATCTTCCTCCTCCCTCTTCCTTCTCCCTCCGCCTCCTCCCTCCTCCCACTCTCTCTCCTCCCCCCTCCTCCTCCTCCCTCCTCCTCCTGCGTTCTCCTCCTCCCTCCTTCTCCCTTCTCATCTCTCTTCCTCTCTCTCTCCTCTTCCTCTCCTCCCTCTTTCCTCTCCTTCCCCTCTTCCTCCTCCCTCTTCCTCCTCTCCCTCCTCCTCCCTCTCCTCTCCTCCTCCTCCTCCTCCCTCCTCCTCCCTCCTCCCTCCCTCTCTCCCTTCCTCCTCCTCCTCCTCCCCCACCTCCTCCACCCTACTCCTCCCTCCCTCCTAATCCCCTCCTCCTCCCTACTATTCCTTCACTATTCCTCCTGCCTCCTGTCTCCTCCTCCCTCCTCCTCCCTCCTCTTCCCTCCTCCACCTCCCTCTTCCTCCTCCCTCCTCCATTTACCCAAGACAGACAGACAGACAGATAGTCGGGAACGGGATCTTATATGACTACTTATATGATTTAAATGAGATGCTCTCCACCATGGGCTGGGCCGGGTCAGACAGACAGACAGACAGACAGACAGATAGATAGACAGACAGACAGACAGACAGACAGTCGGGAACGGGAACTTATATGACTACTTATATGAATTAAATGAGATGCTCCCCACCAGGAGTTGGGCGATGCCGGGCCGGGTCAGACAGACAGATATATAGTCGGGAACGGAAACTTATATGACTACTTATATGAATTAAATGAGATGCTCCCCATCAGGGTCTGGGCGAAGCCGGGCCGGGTCAGACAGACAGACAGACAGATAGACAGACAGACAGACAGATTGTCGGTAACGGGAACGAGAACTTATATGACTACTTATATGAATTAAATGAGATGCTCCCCACCAGGGTCTGGGCGAAGCCGGGCCGGGTCAGCTAGTTTATCTTATATATAAAAGGCAATGTGTGTGGGTGTGTATGTATGTCCTTTATGCGTTCGCGAACGGTCCATCCGATTGAGATGAAATTTTCTACACGTCTTCCCCTCATTCCAGCGCAGCCAACTGTGATATTTTTTAAGTGTGAAATCGGCTGCTTAATTAATATTATTTAATTTATTTATTTTTCATTAAAATTTATATACAGCGAGGGGACTTAACTCTAGAAAAGTTATTTCAAGGGGCATAACTTTAAATAACATTTCTGTATACCTTATAGTCATATTGTTGCATCGTTTTCAAAGATTTATAAAACTCTTTGTCTGTAGTTATATGCGGCATATGAGTTATAATAAATAATGATACAATCTTTGGGGCATTTTCAAAGTTTTCATAAAAATAATGCACAATGCATAACATTGTAACTCATCTTTTTATGCTTATGAAGTTATCTACAGTCATGCCAGGTGATTAGAAACAGTTTTCATTAGAAATAATGGATGGTGTGTGGAAGGACATTCTTTTAAGTTACTTTATTATGTTGTATGAATTAATGGACGCTACATGCCAGGCGCTGGGCGAAGCAACCGGGTCAGATAGATAGACAGACCCACCTTTTCGCTGCAGTTATCTACAAGCATATGCGTTATAATCCTCTTCATCCTCCTCTCCCCTCCTCCTCCTACCCCTCTTCCTCTTCGCCTTCCCCTCTCCCATCCTCCTCCTCCCTCTTTCTTCCTCCTGCTCCCTCCTCCTCCTTCCTACTCCTCATTCCTCCTCCTCCTTCCTCCTCCTCCCCTCTTCCTCCTACCTCCTCGCCCTCCTCCCTCCTCCTAATCACTCCTCTTCCTTCCTCCTCCCTTCTCCTCCTACTCCCTCCTCCTCCTCCTCCTTCTCCTCCCTTTTTCTCCCTCCTCCTCCTACCTCCTCCTCCCCTTACTCCTCTCTTCTCATCCCTCTCCTCCTCCCTCTCCTCGTCCCTCCTCATCCCTCCTCCTCCCTTCTCCTCCTCCCTCCTCATCCTCTCATCCTTCTCCCTCCTCCTCCCTCTACCTCCTCCCTCCTCCTCTTTTCCCCTCCTCCTTTCCCTCCTCATCCTCCCTCCTCCTCCCCCTCCTTCTCCTCCCTCCTCCTCCTCCCTCCTCCTCCTCTACCTCCTCCCTCCTCCTCCTCCTCTCTCCTCCTCCTCCTCCCTCCTCTTCCTCCATCTTCCCCCTTCTCTCTCCTCCTCCCTCCCTCCTCCCCCCTCCTCCTGCGTTCTTCTGCTCCTTCCTCCTCCCTCCTCCTTCTCCTTTATCCTCCATCTTCCTCTCCCTCTTCCTCCTGCTCCATACTCCTCCTCCCCTCCTCCCTCCCCTCCTCCTTCTTCCTCCCCTCCCCTCCCTCTTCCTCCTCCTCCCTCCTCCTCCCACTTCTCTTTGCTCTCCTCCTCCCTCCTCCTCCTCCTAATCACTCCTCCTCCCTTCTCCTCCTCTCTTCTTCCTCCTCCTCCCTCCTCCATCCTTCCCCCCTCATCACTCCCTCCCTCCTCCTCTCTCCTCCTTCTCCTCCTCCTCCCTTCTCCCCCTCTTCCTCCTCCCCCTCCTACTCCCTCCCTTATCCTCCTCCTACCTCCTCCTCCTCCCTCCTCCTCCCTCTCCTCCTCTTAATCCTTCCTACTCCCTCCTACTCCCTCCTATTCCTCCCTACTCCTACTCCTCCCTCCTCTTCCCTCCTCCTCTCTCCGACTATCTCTTCCTCCCTCCTCCTCCCTCCTCCTCCCTCCTCCGCCTCCCTCTTCCTCCTCCCAGCTCCTACTCAAGTTAATTGTTGGGGAAGATGTAAAGACCTTTCAAGTGCTCTTTCTAATGTTTTTTGTAAGTTGGTCTTCGTTATCTAGGTTGTTCTAACTGCAACCAATAAATGATAGACAGACAGGCAGACAGACAGAGAGGGAGGGACAGACAGACAGACAGACAAGACAGACAGACAGACAGGCAGGACAGACAGTCGGGAATGGGAACTTATATGACTACTTATATGCTTGCTTGCTTGCTTGTGTTCATTGGCTTGAGCTCCAACGCAAAGTCCTGTATATCGGATGAAGGCATCCTGTTGTCCAACATCAGTGTGATGTCATACAGGACCTGAGGTTTGCGTGAGTATCCGTTGTCCCATGTCTGGCTTATTGGTGTGCAGACTGGTGGTTCCTCACCGTACAGGCAGACACTCTCCGACTTCGGAGGAATCGGCGATCCTATTGACTTTAGCCAGGAACCCGAAGGGACCTGTTGCCCAGGACGCTCGACGAGGACGCGTCAATAGGTCTTGGCCCAGTATATAACTACTACTTATATGAATTAAATGAGATGCTCGCCATCAGGGGCTGGGCGAAGCCGGGCCGGACCAGACAGACAGACAGACAGACAGACAGACAAACATATAGACAGACAGACATATAGACAGATAGATAGTCGGGAACGGGTACGGGAGCTTATATGACTACTTATATGAATTAAATGAGATGCTCCACACCAGGGATTTGGGCGATGCTGGCCGGGTCAGACAGACAGACAGACAGAAAGACAGACAGAAAGACAGACAGACAGACAGACAGACAGACAGACAGACAGACAGTCGGTAACGGGAACAAGAACTTATATGACTACTTATATGAATTAAATGAGATGCTCCACACCAGGAGTTGGGCGATGCCGGGCCGGGTCACACAGACAGACAGACAGACAGACAGACAGAAAGAAAGACAGACAGAAAGACAGACAGACAGACAGACAGACAGACAGACAGACAGACAGACAGACAGACAGACAGACAGACAGTCGTAACGGGAACAAGAACTTATATGACTACTTATATGAATTAAATTAGATGCTCCCCACCAGGGACTGGGCGAAGCCGGGCCGGGTCAGCTAGTCTTATATATAAATTAGGATCGTCTGTCTGTCTGTATTTATGTATGTATCTATGTATGTCCTTTATGTGTTCGCGAACGGCCCATCCGATTGAGATGAAATTTTCTACACGCCTTCCTTTCATTCCAGAGCTGCCAACTGTGATATTTTGTTAGTGTGAAATCGCCCTGCTTACTCAGTATTATTTCATTTTCATTTTTCATTATAATTTCATATATTTCAGGGGACCTAACTCCGTAAAAGTTATTTCAAGGGGCATAACTTTTCTGTATAACTTATAGTCATATTGTGGCATCGTTTTCAAGATTATACAACTCTGTGTCCATAGTTATGTACCGGCATATGAGTTATAATAAATAATGATACAATCTGTAAGGCATTTTCAAAGTTTTCATAAAAATAATGCACAATGCATTACATTGTAACTCATCTTTATTTGCTTTAAAAGTTACTGCAGTCATGCAGGTGATTAGAAAGAGTTTTCATTAAAAATAATGGATGGTGTGTAGAAGGACATTCTTTTAAGTTACTTTTTTTGTTGTATGAATTTAATGAGAACTTATATGACTACTTATATGAATTAAATGAGATGCTCCCCACCAGGGACTGGGCGAAGCCGGACAGGGTCAGGCAGACAGATAGACAGACAGACAGACAGACAGACAGACAGACAGACAGACAGACAGATAGACAGACAGATAGTCGGGAACGGGAACTTATACGACTTCTTATATGAATTAAATGAGATGTTCCACACCAGGAGCTGGGCAATGCCGGGCCGGGTCAGACAGACAGACAGACAGACAGACAGACAAACAGACAAACAGACAGACAGACAGACAGACAGACAGACAGACAGACAGACAGACAGACAGACAGACAGACAGACAGACAGACAGTCGGTAACGGGAACGAGAACTTATATGACTACTTATATGAATAAATGAGATGCTCCCCACCAGTGACTGGGCGAAGCCGGGCCGGGTCAGCTGGTCTTATATATAAATTAGGATCGCCTGTCT
>OY992879.1:9959634-10163529 GCA_963921405.1 Cepaea hortensis | reverse complement strand
GCTTCTCCTCCCTTTTTCTCCTCCTCCTACCTCCTCCTTCCCTTACTCCTCTCTTCTCATCCCTCTCCTCCTCCCTCTCCTCGTCCCTCCTCATCCCTCCTCCTCCTTCTCCTCCTCCCTCCTCATCCTCTCTCCTTCTCCCTCCTCCTCACTCTACCTCCTCCCTCCTCCTCACTCCTCCTCCTCCCTCTTCTTCCTCCTCCCTCCTCATCCTCCCTCCTTCTCCCCCTCCTTCTCCTCCCTCCTCCTCCTCCCTCCTCCTCCTCTACCTCCTCCCTCATCCTCCTCCTCCTCTCTCCTCCCTCCTCCTCCCTCCTCTTCCTCCATCTTCCCCCTTCTCTCTCCTCCTCCCTCCTCCTCCTCCCCCTCCTCCTGCGTTCTTCTGCTCCCTCATCCTTCCTCCTCCTTCTCCTTTATCCTCCATCTTCCTCTCCCCTCTTCCTCCTGCTCCATACTCCTCCTCCCCTCCTCCCTCCCCCTAATCCTTCTTCCTCCCTCCCCCTCCCTCTTCCTCCTCCTCCCTCCTCCTCCTCCTAATCACTCCTCCTCCCTTCTCCTCCTCTCTTCTTCCTCCTCCTCCCTCCTCCATCCTTCCCCCCTCATCCTCCCTCCTCCTCCTCCCTCCTCCTTCTCCTCCTCCTCCCTTCTCCCCCTCCTCCTCCTCCCCCTCCTACTCCTCCCTTATCCTCCTACCTCCTCCTCCTCTCTCCTCCTCCCCTCTCCTCCTCTTAATCCCTCCTACTCCCTCCTACTCCCTCCTATTCCTCCCTACTCCTACTCCTCCCTCCTCTTCCATCCTCCTCTCTCCGACTATCTCTTCCTCCCTCCTCCTCCCTCCTCCTCCCTCCTCCGCCTCCCTCTTCCTCCTCCCAGCTCCTACTCAAGTTAATTGTTGGGGAAGATGTAAAGACCTTTCAAGTGCTCTTTCTAATGTTTTTTGTAAGTTGGTCTTCGTTTATCTAGGTTGTTCTAACTGCAACCAATAAATGATTAGACAGACAGGCAGACAGACAGAGAGGGAGGGACAGACAGACAGACAGACAGACAGACAGACAGACAGACAGACAGTCGGGAATGGGAACTTATATGACTACTTATATGCTTGCTTGCTTGCTTGTGTTCATTGGCTTGAGCTCCAACGCAAAGTCCTGTATATCGGATGAAGGCATCCTGTTGTCCAACATCAGTGTGATGTCATACAGGACCTGAGGTTTGCGTGAGTATCCGTTGTCCCATGTCTGGCTTATTGGTGTGCAGATTGGTGGTTCCTCGCCGTACAGGCAGACACTCTCCGACTTCGGAGGAATCGGCGATCCTATTGACTTTAGCCAGGAACCCGAAGGGACCTGTTGCCCAGGACGCTCGACGAGGACTCGTCAATAGGTCTTGGCCAGTATATAACTACTACTTATATGAATTAATGAGATGCTCGCCATCAGGGGCTGGGCGAAGCCGGGCCGGATCAGACAGACAGACAGACAGACAGACAGACATATAGACAGACAGAAATATAGACAGATAGATAGTCGGGAACGGGAACGGGAGCTTATATGACTACTTATATGAATTAAATGAGATGCTTCACACCAGGATTTGGGCGATGCCGGGCCGGGTCAGACAGACAGACAGACAGAAAGACAGACAGACAGACAGACAGACAGACAGACAGACAGACAGACAGACAGACAGACAGACAGACAGTCGGTAACGGGAACAAGAACTTATGTGACTACTTATATGAATTAAATGAGATGCTCAACACCAGGAGTTGGGCGATGCCGGGCCGGGTCAGACAGACAGACAGACAGAAAGACAGACAGACAGACAGACAGACAGACAGACAGACAGACAGACAGACAGTCGGTAACGGGAACAAGAACTTATATGACTACTTATATGAATTAAATGAGATGCTCCCCACCAGGGACTGGGCGAAGCCGGGCCGGTTCAGCTAGTCTTATATATAAATTAGGATCGTCTGTCTGTCTGTATTTATGTATGTATCTATGTATGTCCTTTATGTGTTCGCGAACGGCCCATCCGATTGAGATGAAATTTTCTACACGCCTTCCTTTCATTCCAGAGCTGCCAACTGTGATATTTTGTTAGTGTGAAATCGCCTGCTTACTCAGTATTATTTCATTTTTCATTTTTCATTATAATTTCATATATTTCAAAGGACCTAACTCCGTAAAAATTATTTCAAGGGGCATAACTTTTCTGTATAACTTATAGTCATATTGTGGCATCGTTTTCAAAGATTTATACACTCTGTGTCCATAGTTATGTACCGGCATATGAGTTATAATAAATAATGATACAATCTGTAAGGCATTTTCAAAGTTTTCATAAAAATAATGCACAATGCATAACATTGTAACTCATCTTTATTTGCTTAAGAAGTTACTGTAGTCATGCAGGTGATTAGAAAGAGTTTTCATTAAAAATAATGGATGGTGTGTAGAAGGACATTCTTTTAGTTACTTTTTTTGTTGTATGAATTTAATGAGAACTTATATGACTACTTATATGAATTAAATGAGATGCTCCCCACCAGGGACTGGGCGAAGCCGGACAGGGTCAGGCAGACAGATAGACAGACAGACAGACAGACAGACAGACAGACAGACAGACAGACAGATAGTCGGGAACGGGAACTTATATGACTACTTATATGAATTAAATGAGATGCTCCACACCAGGAGCTGGGCAATGCCGGGCCGGGTCAGACAGACAGACAGACAGACAGACAGACAGACAGACAGACAGACAGACAGACAGACAGTCGGTAACGGGAACGAGAACTTATATGACTACTTATATGAATTAAATGAGATGCTCCCCACCAGTGACTGGGCGAAGCCGGGCCGGGTCAGCTAGTCTTATATATAAATTAGGACCGTCTGTCTGTCTGTATTTATGTATGTATCTATGTATGTCCTTTATTTGTTCGCGAACGGCCCATCCGATTGAGATGAAATTTTCTACACGCCTTCCTTTCATTCCAGAGCTGCCAACTGTCGTATTTTTTTTTCGTCTTCCTCCTCCTCCTTCCTCCCACTCCCAAAATACGTACGTAAATATATGAAGATGATGATGAAATAATCCCCGAACCAAAACGCTAGGGAAAGGAAGAAAATGACGTGACTACATAGAATCGTCACACGGCAATCATCATCATCATCAAGTGCCGTGCCGGCTGGCGTAGGCGTTC
Source organism: Cepaea hortensis (assembly GCA_963921405.1). Classification (NCBI taxonomy): domain Eukaryota; kingdom Metazoa; phylum Mollusca; class Gastropoda; order Stylommatophora; family Helicidae; genus Cepaea; species Cepaea hortensis. Next base: position 10,160,315 of record OY992879.1, on the reverse strand, counting down.
AACTCTGATGCAGATATATATGCCTCCATGCCACGTCAATATCAATAACAATTCATCTTTTTATGTGTAAGGAAGTTATCTACAGTCGTGTAGAAGGGAAGAACAATCAATGGAAGGACCGAAATCACAGAACCTAGACGAGTATGAATTCGGAATGGCGAACTCCCTCCTCCTCTCTTCTCCTCCTGCCTCTACCTCCTCCCCTCCTCCTCCCTTTACCTCCTGCCTCCACCCTCCTCCTCTTCCTCCTCCCTCTACCTCCTCCCCCTCCTCCCTCTCCCTCCTCCTTCTCCCTCTTCCTTCTCCCTCTTCCTTCTCCCTCATCCTCTCCCCTCCTCCTCCATTCTCCTCCCTCCCTCCTCCTCCCTCTACCTCCTCCCTCCTCCTCCCTCTACCTCCTCCCTCCACCCTCCTCCTCTTCCTCCTCCCTCTACCTCCTCCCCTCCTCCCTCTCCCTCCTCCTTCTCCCCCTCCCTTCTCCCTCCTCCTCCATCTCTTCCTCCCTTCTCCTCACCCCTCCTACTCCCTTCTCCTCACCCCTCCTACTCCCTTCTCCTCCTCCCTCCTCCTCTCTCCTCCTCCCTCCTCCCTTTTCCTCCCTCTACATCCTCCCTCTACCTCCTCCCTCCTCCTCCTTCTTCCACATCCCTCTTCCTCCTCCTCCCTCCTCATCATTCCTCCTCCTCCTCCTCCCCCTCCTCCTTCTCCCTCCTGCTTCGACCTCTTCCTCCCTCCTCCTTCTCCGTCCACCTCCTCCCTCCTCATCCTCTCTCCTCCTCCTCCCTCCTCCTTCACCCTCCTCCCTCCTCCTCCTCCTTCACTCTCCTCCTCCCTCCTCCTTCCTCCTCCTCCCTCCTCATCCCTCTTCCTCCTCCTCCCTCCTCCTTCTCCCCTTTCCCCCCTCCTCTTAATCCCTCATCCTCCCTCCTATTCCTCCATACTCCTCCTCCTTCTCTCTCCGCCTATCTCTTCCTCCCTCCTCCTCCCTCCTTCACTCTCTTCCACCTCGCTCCTCCTCCTTCTTCCTCCTCCTCCTCCTCCTCCTACCTCCTCGCCCTGCTCTTCCTTCCTCCTTCGCCCTCCTCCCTTCTCCTCCTCCCCCTCCTACCCCTCCCTCTTCCCCCTCATCCCTCTTCCTCACTCCTCCTTCTTCCTCCCTCCTCCTTCTTCCTCCCTCCTCCTCCTCCCCCTCCTCCTTCCTCCTCCTTCCTCCTCCTCATCCCTCCTCCTCCATTCTCATTCTCCCTCCTCCTCCTCCCTCTACCTCCTCCTCCCTTCACATTCCTCCTCCTTCTTCTTCCTCCTCCTCCCTCCTCCTCATCCCTCCTCCTCCTCCCTCCTCCTCCTCTCTCCTCCTCCCCCTCTCTCCTCCTCCCTCCTCCTCCTCCCTCTACCTCCTCCCTCCTCCTCCCTTCACATTCCTCCTCCTCCCTCTTCCTCCTCCTCCCCTTCATCCTCTTCCCTCCTTCTCCTCCCTCCTCCTTCTCCCTCTTCCTCCTCCCTCTTCCTTCTCCCTCCGCCTCCTCCCTCCTCCGACTCTCTCCTCCCTCCTCCCTCCTCCTCCTCCCTCCTCCTCCTGCGTTCTCCTCCTCCCTCCTTCTCCCTTCTCATCTCTCTTCCTCCTCCCTCATTATTCTCCTCCTTCTCCCTCTTCCTCCCCCCTCTTCCTCCCTCTTCCTGCTTCCTCCGCCTCCTCCCTCCTCCTCCCTCTTCCTCCTCCTCCTCCCTCCTCCTACCACCTCGCCCTGCTCTTCCTTCCTCCTTCGCCTTCTCCCTCCTCCTCCATCTCCTCCTCCTCCTCCCTCCTCCTCCTGCGTTCTCCTCCTCCCTCCTTCTCCTCTTCCTCCTCCCTCCTCCTCCCCCTCCTCCTCCACCCGCCTCCTCCCTCCTCTTCCTAATCCCTCCTCCTCCCTACTATTCCTCCCTATTCCTCCTGTCTCCTATCTCCTCCTCCCTCCTCCTCCCTCCTCTTCCCTCCTCCTTCTCCCTCTTCCTCCTCCCTCCTTCATTTACCCAAGACAGACAGACAGACAGATAGTCGGGAACGGGGTCTTATATGACTACTTATATGATTTAAATGAGATGCTCTCCACCATGGGCTGGGCCGGGTCAGACAGACAGACAGACAGACAGACAGACAGACAGATAGATAGACAGACAGACAGACAGACAGACAGTCGGGAACGGGAACTTATATGACTACTTATTTGAATTAAATGAGATGCTCCCCACCAGGAGTTGGGCGATGCCGGGCCGGGTCAGACAGACAGATAGATAGTCGGCGAAGCCGGGGCCGGTGGGTCAGACAGACAGACAGACAGACAGACAGATAGACAGACAGACAGTCAGATTGTCGGTAACGGGAACGAGAACTTATATGACTACTTATATGAATTAAATGAGATGCTCCATATCAGGGTCTGGGCGAAGCCGGGCCGGGTCAGCTAGTTATCTTATATATAAAAGGCAATGTGTGTGGGTGTGTATGTATGTCCTTTATGCGTTCGCGAACGGTCCATCCGATTGAGATGAAATTTCCTACACCTCTTCCTCTCATTTTTAGCGCAGCCAACTGTGATATTTTTTTAGTGTGAAATTGGCTGCTTAATTATATTATTTAATTTATCATTTTTCATTAAAATTTATATACAGCGAGGGGACCTAACTCTGTAAAGTTATTTCAAGGGGCATAACTTTTATTAACTTTTCTGTATACCTTATAGTCATATTGTTGCATCGTTTTCAAAGATTTATAAACTCTTTGTCTATAGTTATGTACCGGCATATGAGTTATAATAAATAATGATACAATCTTTGGGGCATTTTCAAAGTTTTCATAAAAATAATGCACAATGCATAACATTGTAACTCATCTTTTTATGCTTAAGAAGTTATCTACAGTCATGCAGGGGTTTAGAAACAGTTTTCATTAAAAATAATGGATGGTGTGTGGAAGGACATTCTTTTAAGTTACTTTTTTTTTGTTGTATGAATTTAATGAGACGCTACCCGCCAGGAGCTGGGCGAAGCCTCGCCGGGTCAGATAGATAGACAGACCAACCTTTTCGCTGCAGATATCTACAGGCATATGCGTTATAATCCTCCTCCTCCTCTCCCCCTCCACCTCATACCCTCTTCCTCTTCCCTTCCCCTCCTCCCTCTCTCTCCTTGATCCTCCTCCTCCCTCTTTCTCCTCCTCCTCCTCCCTCCTCCTCCCTCTTCCTCCTAACTCCTCGCCCACCTCCCTTCTCCTAATCACGCCTCTTCCTTCCTCCTCCTTCTCCTCCTCTCTCCTCCCACTCCCTCCACCTCCCTCCTCCTCCTACGTCCTCCCCCTCATCCCTCCCTCCTCCCTCCTCCCCTTCTCCTCCCTTTTCCTCCCTCCTGCTCCTACCTCCCCCTCCTCCTCCCTCCTCCTCCCTCCTCCTCATCCCTCCTTCTCCGTTCCCTCCTCTCTCCTCACTCTCTCTCTCCTCCCTCCTCCTCCCTCTACCCCTCCCTCCTCCTCCCTCCACATCCCTCCTCCTCCCTCCCCCCTCCTCCCCCTCCTCCTCCCTCCTCCTCCCCTCCTTCTCCTCCCTCCTCCTTCTCCTCCTCCTTCTCCTCCCTCCTCCTCCTCCCTCCTTCCTTTCTCCCCTCCCTCCTCCATCTCACTCCTCCTCCCTCCACCTCCCTCCTCCTCCTCCTTCCCCCTTCTCCCCTCCTCTTCTTCTCCACCCTCCTTCTCCCTCCTCCTCCTCCTCCTTCCTCCTCCTCCCTCCTCCTCCCTCTTCCTCCCCTCCCTCCCTCCTCCTCCTTCCTCCCTCCTCCTCTCTCCTTCCTCCTTCCTCCTCCCTCCCTCCTTCCTCCTCCTCCTCCTCCCCCTCCTCCCCTATCCTCCTCCTCCTTCCTCCTCCTCCCTCCCCTATCCCTCCTCCTCCTCTCTCCTCCTTCTATCCCCCTCCTCCCTCCTATTCCTCCCTACTCCTCCTCCTCTTCCTCCTCCTCCTCTTCCCTCCTCCTCTCTCCGCCTATCTCTGCCCCCCCTTCTCCCTCCTCCCTCCTCCTCCCTCCTCCTCCATTACCTCCTCTCCCAGCTCCTACTCCTCCTTTTTCTCTTCTCTGCTGCTGCTGTCGCCCGCTCCATTTACCCAAGTTAATTGTTGGTGAAGATGTAAAGATCTTTCAAGTGCTCTTTCTAATGCTTTTTGTAAGTTGGTCTTCTTTTATCGAAGGTTGTTCTAACTGCAACCAATAAATGATTAGACAGACAGACAGACAGACAGACAGACAGACAGACAGACAGACAGAGAGGGAGGGACAGACAGACAGACAGACAGACAGACAGACAGACAGACAGACAGACTGACAGACAGACAGATTGTCGGGAACGGGAACTTATATGATTACTTATATGAATTAAATGAGATGCTCCCCATCAGGGGCTGGACGAAGCCTGGCGGATCAGACAGACAGACAGATAGACAGACAGACAGACAGACAGATAGATAGTCGGGAACGGGAACGGGAGCTTCTATGACTACTTATATGAATTAAATGAGATGCTCAACACCAAGAGCTGGGCGATGCCGGGCCGGGTCAGACAGACAGACATACTGACAGACAGACAGACAGAGTCGGTAACGGGAACGAGAACTTATATGACTACTTATATGAAGTAAATGAGATGCTCCCACCAGGGACTGGGCGAAGCCGGGCCGGGTCTGCTAGTCTTATATATAAAAGGCAATTTCCGTCTGTCTGTCTGTATGTTCTTTATGCGTTCGCCAACGGAGCATCCGATTGAGATGAAATTTTCTACACGTCTTCCTCTTATTACCGCGCAGCCAACTTTGATGTTTTTTTAGTGTGAAATCGGCTGCTTACTTATTATTATTTAATTTTTCATTTTACATAATAATTTATATGCAGCGAGGGGACTTAACTCTGTAAAAGTTATTTCTAGGGGCATAACTTTTATTAACTTTTCTGTATACCTTATAGTCATATTGTTGCATCGTTTTCAAAGATTTATAAACTCTTTGTCTATAGTTATGTACCGGCATATGAGTTATAATAAATAATGATACAATCTTTAAGGCATTTTCAAAGTTTTCATAAAAATAATGCACAATGCATAACATTGTAACTCATCTTTTTATGCTTAAGAAGTTATCTACAGTCATGCAGGGGTTTAGAAACAGTTTTCATTAAAAATAATGGATGGTGTGTGGAAGGACATTCTTTTAAGTTACTTTTTTTTGTTGTATGAATTTAATGAGACGCTATCCGCCAGGAGCTGGGCGAAGCCTCGCCGGGGTCAGATAGATAGACAGACCCACCTTTTCGCTGCAGTTATCTAGAGGCATATGCGTTATAATCCTCCTCCTCCTCTCCCCCTCCTCCTCATACCCTCTTCCTCTTCCCTTCCCCTCCTCCCTCTCTCTCTTCCATCCTCCTCCTCCTCCCTCTTTCCCCCTCCTCCTCCCTCCTCCTCCCTCTTCCTCCTCCTCCTCCTCCCTCCTCCTCCCTCTTCCTCCTACCTCCTCGCCACCTCCCTTCTCCTAATCACGCCTCTTCCTTCCTCCTCCCTTCTCCTCTCTCTCCTCCCACTCCCTCCACCTCCCTCCTCCTCCTACGTCCTCCCCCTCATCCCTCCTCCTCCCTCCTCCCCTTCTCCTCCCTTTTCCTCCCTCCTCCTCCTACCTCGCGCCTCCTCCTCCCTTCTCCTCCCTCCACCTCATCCCTCCTTCTCCGTTCTCCCTCCTCTCTCCTCATTCTCTCTCCTCCTCCTCCCTCCTCCTCCCTCTACCTCCTCCCTCCTCCTCCCTCCTCCTCCTCCCTCTTCCCCCTCCTCCCTCCTCCTCCTCCCTCCTCATCCTCATCCTCCCTCCTCCTTCTCCCCCTCCTTCTCCCCCTCCTTCTCCTCCCTCCTCCTTCTCCCTCCTCCTTCTCCCTCTTCCTCCTCCCTCCTCCTCACTCCTCCATCTCCCTCCGCCTCCTCCCTCCTCCTCCTCACTCTTCCTCCTCCCTCCTCCTCCTCCATCTCACTCCTCCTCCCTCCACCTTCTCACTCCTCCTCCCCCTCCTCCTCCTGCGTTCTTCTCTTCCCTCCTTCTCCTTCCTCCTCCCTCTTCCTCCTCCCTTCTCCTCCCTCCTCCTCCCTCTTCCTCCTCCTCCCTACTCCTCCTCCTCCTTCCTCATCCCTCCTCCTCATCCCTCCTCCTCGTCTCTCCTCCTCCTCTCTCCTCCTAATCCCTCCTCCTCCCTCCTATTCCTCCCTACTCCTCCTCCTTCTTCCTCCTCCCTCCTCTTCCCTCCTCCTCTCTCCGCCTATCTCTTCCTCCCTTCTCCTCCTCCCTCCTCCTCCCTCCTCCACATCCCTCTTACTCCTCCCAGCTCCTACTCCTCCATTTTCTTCTTCTTCTGCTGCTGCTGTCGCCGCTCCATTTACCCAAGTTAATTGTTGGGGAAGATGTAAAGATCTTTCAAGTGCTCTTTCTAATGCTTTTTGTAAGTTGGTCTTCTTTTATCGAAGGTTGTTCTAACTGCAACCAATAAATGATTAGACAGACAGACAGACAGACAGACAGACAGACAGACAGACAGACCGACAGACAGACAGACATACAGACAGACAGAGAGGGACAGACAGACAGACAGACAGACAGACAGACAGATTGTCGGGAACCGGAACTTATATGATTACTTATATGAATTAAATGAGATGCTCCCCATCAGGGGCTGTACGAAGCCTGGCCGGATCAGACAGACAGACAGATAGACAGACAGACAGACAGATAGATAGTCGGGAACGGGAACGGGAGCTTCTATGACTACTTATATGAATTAAATGAGATGCTCCCCATCAGGGGCTGTACGAAGCCTGGCCGGATCAGACAGACAGACAGATAGACAGACAGACAGACAGATAGATAGTCGGGAACGGGAACGGGAGCTTCTATGACTACTTATATGAATTAAATGAGATGCTCCCCATCAGGGGCTGTACGAAGCCTGGCCGGATCAGACAGACAGACAGATAGACAGACAGACAGACAGATAGATAGTCGGGAACGGGAACGGGAGCTTCTATGACTACTTATATGAATTAAATGAGATGCTCCACACCAAGAGCTGGGCGATGCCGGGCCGGGTCAGACAGACAGACAGACAGACAGACAGACAGACAGACAGACAGACAGACAGATAGTCGGGAACGGGAACGAGAACTTATATGAATTAAATGAGATGCTACCCACCAGGGCGAAGCCGGGCCGTGTCAGCTAGTAGACTATAAATATACTACCTAATATTCAACCAAATAAAAATACCGAAATTCAGCAACAAAACAACTTCAATTACAGCAGATTAAAACTAGCTTTGTATTTACAAATCGCCAAAGACGCCAATCAACAACCACAGCAACAATGGCTGACTAGCAGCGCACATGCGGGCATTTGTTAATTTATCCGATGTCCCATCACGAGATAAAGAATTGATACAAGTATATACAGAAAAAGGAAGGATAAAAGGTTTTAAAAAGGTTTTAAAAAAATAAAGGTAGCTCTGACGTAGATCAAGTCGCTATGACATAGCTACTGTCTCATGTGTCCCATGGGAAATAAAATGCTTGCTGTCCCGTCCCATCCCATGCCATGGGACGTTTCACATGGGATTCCTATGGAAATTACATTCCCATGGGTACTTTTGCCTTAATTCACCCCAAACAAACAAGAATCCGCTCGAGCCTCATTTGCATCGGTCCTGCAATCACTTTCCGGTTAGGGTTAGGGTTAGGATTAGGGTTAGTGTTGTGTGTGTGTATGTGTGTCGACGACACATACACACACACACACACACAACCCTAACCCTAATCCTAACCCTACCCCTAACCCTAACCGGAAAGTGATTGCAGGATCGATGCAAATGAGGCTCGAAGGGATTCTTGTTTGTTTGGGGTGAATTAAGGCAAAAGTACCTTCCCATGGACAAGCCTGGTGATTGGATAAAGTCCAAGATTGAGACTGGTAGCATAGGCTTGGTGTGAATATTGTGTTTATTATCTGTCGTTTTTCGGACATGGGTAAATGTGGATGTTTCAGTTAGGGTGATAGTTGATATGTAAGTGCACGTTGTATCAACTTATACAATTGACAAATCACAAGAATTAATACAACCTTACAGTATTTAATTTATTATAGAAGTTTCCAGATATGTACATGTATAAAATAGAATATTCATAAATCAACTTTCTATCGCGTGTGTTCACTAGTCGTGCTACAATTTTTACCGAAACACCGTGTGTCCGATAGAGCATGCCATGGTGGGATTTGTACACGACGATATACATTGATAAGTATAATACCACTCTTAATGTGGTTGATATTTAGCTAATGATAGCCACACACCACAAATTAGAATTGCATGTATCAGCAACTGTTTATTTAAAGACACATAAGACAACAAAAATAACATTACTTTGTTAGCCAGAACTGGAACTCGTAAATCGGTATTATTCAATCATGGTGCATAATTACCCTCTTCGATTGTCTGAATGACTTCTTACAGTCCATGCCGTGTGACGTTGGTAATCATATACCTCCACAGCCTCCTGCCTCTTGTGCTGCCAATCATTTATGATACCGACATGCTATATGTTATGATGTCTAGCTGTCCAGCATATTCATTCTTAGACTTCCCCTGCCTCTCTTCCCCTGTAGTCTTCCCGTTGTGACAACATACTTCATTACCTCTCTTCTCGTGACATTCTCAAAGAATGAGGACTGCTTTCTTCTGATGTGAGTAACAAGTTCCCTTTGTGAGTGACCTTCTTTTACCTTATCTTAATTACTCTTTCTACCCGTCAAGGTCTTTTCATCATGCTTCTATAATGCCTGTACGACTGATAACCATAATATCCATTGTTGTTCAGTGTGTTTGCTAACATTTACTTTCTCAACCTTCTCTGTTGTTTTCAGGACGCTAATCAAACAAAGTAACGATATGGTCTCACAATAAGCAACACCCTGGAGTACCTATTCACATGCCCTACTCCTTATTTTAGCTAATGTTGGAAAGATCGCTATGTTCATAGTCAGAGTCCATACTTCTTAGTTTAGCTAATGTTGGATAAATCGCAGTGCCCCTACTCGCATACCCTACTCCTTAGCTTAGCTAATGTTGGAAAGATGGCTACGCCCCTACACACAGACCCTACTCCTTAGTTTAGCTAATGTTGGCAAAATCGCGTTACCTATACTCAGACATGAAGTTCCAGTACCATACTTCAACATGCAACTTATTTCTAAACCTGGAGAAGGGAAGGACTCCTACAGTACAGTCCCCACTTAGATGCTCCTTTGGCTTCTGCTTGTCCTCTTCTTTTACGTCCTGCAACCTTAGTGGCGAAGAGTTTACGGACGCAGTTCGTAATCCCACATACCCGCGTTTTAAACAGAGCTATCGGCAATTTGGCAGCGGACTGCCTTATGTTGGTTTGTTATGAAATGATATTGGTGCCAGTTGTTCAGAAAGCAATGGCAAATTACTTAAACTTGCCCAGAAATTACGAAAAGCCAAATAATGCCGGGGTTGACTGCTACGTTCTGTAAATTATATGTAACTGACTTTATGTGTATCCTCCCATTGAGGCAAGGGCTCTGAACCAGGTAACGCCAAGCAGGCCCACTCGTTGCTGTACTGGCAGCTCTGTCCATGCCGCCCCATATTATTCATTTATATCTCCAATTCTCTTACTCATATGTTACTTAGACCCTTATTTATTTCGCTTGTCCTGTGGATTCGAGCCAAGGGCTTTCCTCTTTTCTTCTCCCGCTTCCTTCGATCACCTTCGTCAAAACGAATACATGCAAAGAAAGCAGCATACATCCCCATAGAGTTTGTCCTCACATAGAGCTGGTGTAGACCACACTAATTTTCTGTTTTCTATATGATGTAAATTGATGGGAAAGACATTAGACTTATAAAAATACATATATTGGAAACATCAAGCTGCCATAAGGATTTATAATGAAGTGGGACAATATCAACCTATTAAAAGAGGTGTTAGGCAGGGATGTATAATGTCTCCAGATCTTTTTTCCCTATACAGTGAAAATATTTTCAGAAATGTAGAAGATATAAATGGAATCAGCATTGGAGGAAGAAACGTCAATAACATTAGATATGCAGATGATACAGTATTGAGTGCAGACAATGCACAAGATCTACAACAATTAGTAAACGCAGTTGTTTTACACAGTGAGCAGCTGGGGTTGGAATTAAATTGAAAGAAGACACATGTTATGGTCGTCACTAGGAAGAACGAAGTACCACAATGTAATATACAAGTAAATGGGAATATTCTTCAACAAGTGAATGGATACAATTATCTCGGAACAGTCATAACATATGATGGGAGATGCCTTGAGGAGATTAGAACAAGAATCGCCATGGCGAAAGCAGCCTTTAGCAAGATAGATGAAAACAATTCTGACAAATAAAAAGATGTCAATTGAAACGAGAAAAAGAGTGTTGAGGGGGAAGAGCCTGTTCTTTTGTATGGATGTAAAACTTGGACAATGTGCAGTCAAGCTGAAAAACATTTAATGGCTACAGAAATGTGGTTTCTGAGGAAAATGCAAAGAGTACAACGGACAGATAGAGAAACAAATGACCAAGTACTACAGGATACAAATGAAAATCATAGGCTGATTAGAGAAATTAGACAAAGACAGTCAACATTTTTTGGACATGTTATGAGAAGAAATGGATTGCAGAACTTAATGACAACTGGCAAGATCGAGGGGAACAGACCAAGAGGAAGACCGAGAGGAAAATACCTGGATGGCTTGGCCACGTTGCATGGACGAGACAGGAACACTGAGCTGATCCACGACTCTGGTGATCGAGTTAAATGGCGAGTCATGACCGCCCACTCTTTCCGGCATGGCACATGATTGACTGATATGCTGGACACTCCTGCTGCAATTATTTAGTTCTCTTTTCTTTTTATTTCTAGTCATACAATTCTCATGTTTTCTCAATGTATATACTACCTAGCACCATTGCCTTTAATTTATATTTTGATTCCCTGGCATTGTAATTCTCTACCTTAGCTAAGCTTTCATGAGTTAGACATACCACTTTAGATCGCGGGCGAGTCAATAAGTATGTCGCACAGTTCTGTGGGATGGCAGGTAAATGTAGTTGATGTTTTCTACAGGTGTCATTAGGTGACAGCAACAACGAACTTTATATTCCCGTTCATCTGGTGGCGCTAGGTGTCTCATGCGCATGCGCAGCTCATAAATAAAATGGCGACTGCATTTACCGAGTTTACAACCAAAGAGCAATGTGCTGTTGTGCGTTTTTTTTTTTTTGGGGGGGGGGGGGCAAAATGACTGCCTGCAAAGGAAATTCATAAGGAAATGTTTCCTATTTATGCTGACCTAATGTTTGTTCCGTAAAGCGGTGCATAGCTGGGTAGAAAATGTTTCTCAAGGACGCTCTAAAATTGTTGATGAAATCTGTTTTGGTCGTCCTGTTGAGATTGCAACAGAAGCATCCGTACAGCGGGTGGAGGCGATGATTAGATGTGACAGACGAGTAACGATAGACTCTGCAATAGGGTGCTCACATGGTTCACTATATAGCATATAGCATGATCGATTGCAATTCGAAGAAAGCGTCCAGAATTGCTGACTACAGGAGTGTTGCTTCTTCATGACAATGCCAGAACACAGGAGAAACTCAGGAGGAAATTAACCAACTAAGGTGGGGAGGTCTGCAACATCTACCTTACAACCCCGACTCAGCCCCTAGCGATTTCCACCTATCTGGTCCACTGAAAACCCACCTTGGCGGGAGACATTTCGCGAATGACGCCGAAGTTGAATCTGAAGTGAAAACGTGGTTTAGAAAACAGAGCACGCAGTTCTATACAGCAGGTATGGGAGGACTGATAAAACGATGGGATAAATGCATCAATGTTGGTGAAAATTATGTTGAGAAATAAAGGGACAATGTATATATAAAAATAAATTAGTTTCAAGTTGTTATCATATTTAGTTATTTTTCTACAGCCATTTGTGACTTACGTATTGACTTCCCTTCGTACTATAGCCTTCCATAAATGTTGTAGTGGAATGACAGCGCTGTTGTCTGTTACATTCCTGGTGCAATAATTTTTGGAACTTTGACAACAAATACACATCTACAAAATCTAATTATTATGATGGTGCTACTACCACTACTACTATAACTACAATTAATATAACTACAATTACTATAACTACAACTAATACCACCACTACTACTACCAACCCAATAACAACCACTAATACTTCTACTACTACTATTACTACCACAACCACCACCGCAATTACTTTTAATACTATTACTACTACCAGTTCTACAACCACCACCACCACAACAACAACAACTACTACTACAGCTTCTACTCCCATCACCTCTACCATTACTACTACCATTACTACTATTACTACTACCACTACCATTACTACTCGTACTATAGCTACCTCCACTACCACCATTACTACCATTACTGCTATTACTACTACCACTGCCAGTACTACTACTACTATAACTAATACCACTACTACTATTATTACTACCAATACCATTAATACTACTACTATAACTACTACTACTACTACCATTACTACCACTGCTACTATTACTACAATCACTACCATTACTACTACTATAACTACAACCACTACTACCATTACTACCACTACCACTATTACTACTACCACTACTACCATTACTACTAGTACTACTACTACTAATGCCACTGCCATTACTGTTGCCTCACTACTACTACTACTTCTACCACTGCTACTATACCTACTACTACTACTACTACTACTACTACTACTACTACTACTACTACTACTACTACTACTACAACTACTACTACTACTACTACTACTACTATTACTACTACTACTACTACTACTACTACTACTACTACTACTACTACTACTACTACTACTACTACTCCCAACACCTCTACCATCACTACTACAAGAACTATAATCATTACTACTATTACTACTAAAACAACTACTAATACTACTACTATTTATACTACTACTACTACTACTACTACTACTACTACTACTACTACTACTACTACTACTACTACTACTACTACTACTACTAATAATAATAATAATAATAATAATAATAATATTTATTCTTCTGCTTCCTCTTGTTAATGAACGTCTTCTTCAATCTTCCTCATCTTCGTACTTCCATAAACTGTAGTACCATGGACCTATCCCCTAGAATCTTCTGACAATCTTCAGCATCATGTGTGCACACATTTTCGACAGATGTGATTGTCAGTGCCCATTGTACGTTCATCCTCTCCACACCCGCCCATCATAACTACAGTTGCTTATACAGTTCAAACGTCTGCCAAGTGAATCTCATGAACAGGTGACCAATCACGTGCCCAATAATAAACACAACTATAAATATTATGTAGTCTAGGGCGGTGAATGAGTCCTCTTTCTTCTCCTTCCGTTTTATTCTAGTTGTTTTTGTTGTTGGTGGTGTATTTCTTACTGGTGTTGTTATCAGATCAATGATATCATCTGTTGTTGCCTCAGATGTTGTGGCTATCATTACAGTGGTAGTTTCTGGCGGTGCGACGGTTGTTTTCACGGGATCTAATTGGTCTCTGACGTAGGTAATCAGCGGGAATCTCCCAGCGTTGCATGCCTGTATACAAGAGATATAATTATAATATATAGATATAAAGCATCTAGGTCACCAGAATGATGACGTATGTGATCATTAAACCCGAAAAGAAAATGTTACAATCTACATACTACGGACAGGCCACACCATAATGACATATCACATGTGTAATAAATTAAACAATGAGACAAGCGGGAAAACATATAGTGGCGGTGGAAATATGGTTTCTGGGGAATATGTAAAGAATACCATGGACAGACAAAAACTAATGAGCAACTCCTACAAGAAACAAATGATAATCGTCAACTGTTTAGTGAAATTATACGCAGGCAGTCAGCATAGTTTTGGACCCATTATGATAAGACATAAATAAGAGAGCGTGGTGACAGCTGGCAAGATTAAAGGAAAACAAACACGGGGAAGGCAAAGAAGTAACATATGGATTGCTTGGCCACGTGACATGGTCGAGACAAGAACACAGAGCACACCACGACTCTGGTGCTCGTGAGATAGCGAAACATGACCGCCCACGGTTATCGCCATGGCACATGATGATGATGATGATCATGAATAAACTAAAGACCAGATACACTAATAAATGAAACTGTGAGCTGATCAAATAAACTAAATAATGGATACACTGATGAATGTAAATGTGAGCTGGTAAAATAAACTAAATAATGGATACACTGATGAATGTAAATGTGAGCTGGTAAAATAAACTAAATAATGGATACACTGATGAATGTAAATGTGAGCTGGTGAAAATAAACTAAAGAACGGATACACTGGTGAATGCAATTTTGACCTTGTCAAATTATAGCAAAGTCCTTCCAATCTATGTGTCCCTTAGTGTGGGTTTCAGAAATCAAGAAAATGCCGTTGACCGAATAAATAGAAATACGCTGTGGAAAGTGCTGGAGGAAACGGGAAATGGGCTGTAAGAACGAACGTCGTCATGATACACTTACACTGGCTGCAAGGTACATCAGGCGACATACAAGGATGTGTTCTACCACCACTTAAGCCCATTACCTGTTTGGATACGATTACTATAAAAGCACATCCACAAGCAGGGAGTTTAAATGGGCTGCTGTTTGCAGACGACCAGAGTTTACCAATTGAGAAACATACAGATTATCTGTACCATGTAAACTGGCAAGGACATGGCAGTTAGCATTTTGATATGAACACGAACATCAAAAAGACAGAATTTATGACCATTCGAAGAATACCAGTGAAATATAATATACATATAAATGAAACATCATTAAAAACACGTTAGAGAGCTTCAATACAGAAGCAACAAACAATATGATGGACACGTTTTTGCCATGTATATTTCGCTGCATCTCGTCAGGTGCTGATTGCAAAGTTATATATCTTATGATTCATAGTATCAATTTATTCACTTCATATATACATATATATCCATCCACGACTCTGGTGATCGAGTTAGATGACAGAACGTGACAGCCACGCTTATCGGCATGGCACATAATGAATGTATGAATGATATATATTGTTCTACAGATGCAGTAAAACATTCCTAGCCATAAATCGTGCAACATTTATTGCAGGAATGTCCAACATAGGCAAAGTCACTAACAATAGTTTAGCCTACACCAGCTCTATACGAGGACAGACTTTATGAGACTGTCAACTAGCTTACATTGATTGTCAACTAGCTTACATTGACTGTCAACTAGCTTACATTGACTGTCAACTAGCTTACATTGATTGTCAACTAGCTTACATTGACTGTCAACTAACTTACATTGACTGTCAACTAACTTACATTGACTGTCAACTAACTTACATTGACTGTCAACTAACTTACATTGACTGTCAACTAGCTTACATTGACTGTCAACTAACTTACATTGACTGTCAACTAACTTACATTGACTGTCAACTAACTTACATTGACTGTCAACTAGCTTACATTGACTGTCAACTAACTTACATTGACTGTCAACTAACTTACATTGACTGTCAACTAACTTACATTGACTGTCAACTCGCTTACATTGACTGTCAACTAGCTTACATTGACTGTCAACTAGCTTACATTGACTGTCAACTAACTTACATTGACTGTCAACTAGCTTACATTGACTGTCAACTAACTTACATTGACTGTCAACTAACTTACATTGACTGTCAACTAGCTTACATTGACTGGCAACTAGCTTACATTGACTGTCAACTAACTTACATTGACTGTCAACTAGCTTACATTGACTGTCAACTAGCTTACATTGACTGTCAACTAACTTACATTGACTGTCAACAAGCTTACATTGACTGTCAACTAGCTTACATTGACTGTCAACTAGCTTACATTGACTGTCAACTAGCTTACATTGACTGTCAACTAGCTTACATTGACTGTCAACTAGCTTACATTGACTGTCAACTAGCTTACATTAATTGTCAACTAGCTTACATTGACTGTCAACTAGCTTACATTGACTGTCAAATAGCTTACATTGACTGCTCCATTCCTTGCATTTATTCACATTGACGACTGAAGATGCAGAAGAAGAAAACGAAACATAGTGATCTTTCTAAATATGTTTTTTTTTTTTAAATAATAGACTAGACAGAGATTGACACCTTGCCGTCTTAACATACGATAGTTTGTAAAATGAAGTTACACCTCTCCATAGCACAAAGCCTAGACTGAATGTAGAGACCGTGTGTTGTCCACGCAGCATGGTTCCTCTCTTGGCCTGCCTAGTTTACCCCAGAGACCGTGTGTTGTCCACGCAGCATGGTTCCTCTCTTGGCCTGCCTAGTTTACCCCAGAGACCGTGTGTTGTCCACGCAGCATGGTTCCTCTCTTGGCCTGCCTAGTTTACCCCAGAGACCGTGTGTTGTCCACGCAGCATGGTTCCTCTCTTGGCCTGCCTAGTTTACCCCAGAGACCGTGTGTTGTCCACGCAGCATGGTTCCTCTCTTGGCCTGCCTAGTTTACCCCAGAGACCGTGTGTTGTCCACGCAGCATGGTTCCTCTCTTGGCCTGCCTAGTTTACCCCAGAGACCGTGTGTTGTCCACGCAGCATGGTTCCTCTCTTGGCCTGCCTAGTTTACCCCAGAGACCGTGTGTTGTCCACGCAGCATGGTTCCTCTCTTGGCCTGCCTAGTTTACCCCAGAGACCGTGTGTTGTCCACGCAGCATGGTTCCTCTCTTGGCCTGCCTAGTTTACCCCAGAGACCGTGTGTTGTCCACGCAGCATGGTTCCTCTCTTGGCCTGCCTAGTTTACCCCAGAGACCGTGTGTTGTCCACGCAGCATGGTTCCTCTCTTGGCCTGCCTAGTTTACCCCAGAGACCGTGTGTTGTCCACGCAGCATGGTTCCTCTCTTGGCCTGCCTAGTTTACCCCAGAGACCGTGTGTTGTCCACGCAGCATGGTTCCTCTCTTGGCCTGCCTAGTTTACCCCAGAGACCGTGTGTTGTCCACGCAGCATGGTTCCTCTCTTGGCCTGCCTAGTTTACCCCAGAGACCGTGTGTTGTCCACGCAGCATGGTTCCTCTCTTGGCCTGCCTAGTTTACCCCAGAGACCGTGTGTTGTCCACGCAGCATGGTTCCTCTCTTGGCCTGCCTAGTTTACCCCAGAGACCGTGTGTTGTCCACGCAGCATGGTTCCTCTCTTGGCCTGCCTAGTTTACCCCAGAGACCGTGTGTTGTCCACGCAGCATGGTTCCTCTCTTGGCCTGCCTAGTTTACCCCAGAGACCGTGTGTTGTCCACGCAGCATGGTTCCTCTCTTGGCCTGCCTAGTTTACCCCAGAGACCGTGTGTTGTCCACGCAGCATGGTTCCTCTCTTGGCCTGCCTAGTTTACCCCAGAGACCGTGTGTTGTCCACGCAGCATGGTTCCTCTCTTGGCCTGCCTAGTTTACCCCAGAGACCGTGTGTTGTCCACGCAGCATGGTTCCTCTCTTGGCCTGCCTAGTTTACCCCAGAGCAAAGAGAATACCAACAAGTCTTGAACAAGACAAGCTGCAGAAACTGCAGGATCAACAAAGCAATACTCTAACTGTCCGCCTATGGGGGACTTCCATCCTAGACCAGTTGCCGACCAAGGCTTAGGGCCTGGTCTGAAATGCCATGACATTTAGTCTTTAGGTTGCATTTCCTCGCACTAGGATAAGGCTTGTAACCTCCCAATTGCGTTCCTCCGTCCGGAACCACTGGCACAATGTGAGGTGTTGGGTTCGTTGAACGCCGCCCAACATTGGACGCTAACAGAAAGCAGGCAGTGCTGTCTACTGTTATACAGTAAAGCAGTCATATCTGACTAAGGTCTGACTTATAAATGATTGTCTAATATACATCATAACGCTGTACAAGAACAAGGGAGATCGGAGCGACTGTAACAACTATAGGGTTATTATAACAGTATGACCTGTTATATTGGCTTTAGTTTGGTACGCAGGATGCTGCGCAAAGGGAAAGGGAATGAGCGCGAAGGAGCACGGTAGTTAGAGATTTGAGTTACACGCACGTGCTGACGTAGAGAGTTAGTAACGATCGGTCGGCTAACTGTCAACAAGCTTTGATATTTGCAGTCTACAATTTTTGTACCAGAGAACCTTCATAATTAAACAGACACACTTAATTATCATCAAGGAGTTGACTTGATTTCCTACAGTTACGTTCAGCTACAGTTGCATTCAGACTCGCTCCGTTATATAGTCTGAAATGGAGCCTTAATAACCAGGATCCTGAACTTGGGCTGAGAAACGCGACGCGAAGTACTGGCTTTTTCCACATCATCATAGCCGTGGCCGTTTTCAAGAGTTGCTGATTCACATTGTCATACGCGAAGTACTGATGGCTTTTTCCACATCATCATAGCCGTGGCCGTTTTCAAGAGTTGCTGATTCACATTGTCATACGCGAAGTACTGATGGCTTTTTCCACATCATCATAGCCGTGGCCGTTTTCAAGAGCTCCTGATTTACATTGTCATACGCAAAAACTGATGGCTTCTTCGACGTTATCATAGCCAAGAGCTGCCGTTCCACATTTTTACTCACAAGGAACTTTGTTGTCAAGTCAGCTCCAGACTCCTAAATGACTCTGTGGGAATGTTTCAATACGGCCATAGAATCGTTTTACTGACCCAGAAATTGTATCAACCTTGCTCAAGTTTGAAAAGAAACTCAAGCTCATGAAGATGTTCACTACTAAGTGCGATTTAGATGTATTGGGTTTCTCTGTGGCGGGTGGGCATAATGGTTGCCGGCCTTGCTAAGGAGAGACCATTTTAATCGCTTTGCTTCTGACTGGAGTCGAGCTAGAGACAGACGTTTCCAGAACGAATTGATACCAAAGAGCCAAAGTTTAGACGTGCCCAACCAGGGGTGAAGCCAAAGTTCAGATGTGCCCGACCAGGGGTGAAAGTGATCGTTACACTAGTGAGGCCAGAGACTACTCAGGATCCAAATTCTCGTCAATTGGATGGATTGTTTTTGAAGAACACGATACTACGCGTTGGAAAACTTACGTCCTCAAGGGTATCCTTACATAAAGTATATTAACTATATTAATTATAATTAACCATATTGTAGTCTTGAAATAATTTCTATTGAGTTATATAACAAAGATATTGCAACATGGCAGAAGAACAAGTTTCGTTGACACAAGTTTTGAAGGGAGTGGGTAGAGCAATAAGAAGACTCAACTCCGCAATAAAGCAGCAAGGGATAGGCACAGATACTGAAAAATTCAGTGGGCAGGCGAAGGACTTTAAGAGATGGATGACCTCGGTGGAGAAACATGCATTTTTTGTGGCAGCGACAGATGAGAAGAAGAAGAATATTGTTTATCAGGCTACTGTAGCACCGGTTTCGGATCACATTAGAAGAAAATTAGAAGCTGGAGTAGATGAGACATGGGAGCAGTTTAAAGATGACTTAGCCCATAAGTATGCTGAGATCACAGATCCTCAGCATGCGTTTTCAGTGTTAAGACAATCCAAGCAGAACACTGGAGAAACTGTGCAATTATTTAGTGATAGGTTGATTAACCTGGCTGAAGAAGCATTTATCGGTCAGAACGTACGAGGGGAAGATGTAGAAAGGATGTTGGTCGGAATTTTTGTAGACGGTATAAGTCGGATGGACTGAAGTTTAAATTAATGAGAGAAAACCCTGAAAGATTATCACAAGCTGTGGATATAGCTGTACAGGAAGATAATTTGAGAAGAAGATTTAGACTAAGAGTAGGACGAGAAATAGGAAGTAATAGAGAAGAAAGAATTGAGGAGCCCATGGAGATTGGACAAGCGAGGTACGGGTGGAGAAGACGGTGAGAAATACAGACACTGCAAGGAAATAATGATAGAGAGAGACAAATGAGAAACCCTATAAGAGAGACAGCAAATAGCACAAATATGGTTTGTTGGAGCTGTGGTCAGAGGGGACACGCTTTTAGATTTTGTGGTAACAGACGTGCCCTGGTTGGTGCACAGAATAGAGCTAGAAACAGTGGACCAATTAGAAATTATGAAGACAGACAGAGAAATTCTACAAGGCCAAGAATGCAGGAAAACTGGCGTCCCCTTACTGAATAGGACCTGCGGTAGGAGGGAGAATAAAAAAGGTCCTAAGAATTAGTGAATATATTAATTATCCATATGGCAAATATAATAGGACAAATAGAAATAGAGAATATAGAAAATGGCCTCAACTTGGAGAGATAAAACAGTTTTCAGTGAATATGATTGATCCCAGTTCATGCATTATAGAAATAGGTAAATTTAAAATTAGAACATTGATTGATTCAGGAGCGCAAGTTAGTGTAATCAAGGAAAAAATTTTATATCGTATATTAAAGAATTTCAAAATGTTTGGAAATCAAGATACCCTTCATTCGGTTACTGGACAAAATCTGGAAGTGGTTGGACAAACAATGATAAACCTTAGATTGAGAGGAATAAACATGAGACACCTTTTTCATGTGGTTAAAGAGTTAAATAGGAACATGATCCTAGGTAGAGATTTTTTGATAAAAAATGGTGTAAGGCTTTATTTTGATTTACACAAGTTGAGATTTCAAGATGTCTATGTGGACTTGGAGGAAGACAGGCACGTATCGGCCTTGGTCAGAGTAAAAACATCTATGATTCTAAAACCACAGACAGTCAATCTGATACAAGCAAAAATTTAAAAAAATCCGTATTTTCGACAGGACAAACCGTTACAGTAACAGAATTAGAGAGAGAAATAATAGATGAACCAGGGTTAGAAGTCACAGACGGAATAGTAACATTAGATAGATATAGCAGTTTTCCTGTAATGATTTTTAATAACACAGGGAAAGACATTACGTTGTATAGAGGGTATGTGATTGCAAAAATAGCACCTGATCTTAACAACATAGCAACAACAGTTAAAGAAGGATTGCCAATGAATAAATATCCAGAGGGCCCTATTAATAACCGAAATAGAAATAGAGGAAGTGGGAAAAGACGGAATGATGAATTGATCCATGCATTCAGAAAATATACATCTCAAGTACATTCAGTAGACAAAACGTCATCTTTGAATAGAGAACAAGATTTATTATCACAATTAAAATCTCCGCCAGAGTATAAAGAAGCATTAGAAGACTTAGTAAGAACAAATCAAGATGTTTTTGCTATTAATGACTTGGAGTTAGGTAAGACTAAGACAGTTACTATGGAAATAGACACAGGAAATCATCCACCAATTAGTTTAAAACCATATAGAACTCCTCTAAAGAATAGAGGGATAGTAGAAAAAGCAGTAGAAGATATGCTAAAAGCGGGAATCATAACAAGATATAAGTCATCCCCGATTGTCATAGTGACCAAGAAAGATGGTAGTCACCGCTTCTGTTGTGACTACAGGGCCCTGAACAAAATCACCAAGAATGTGGCCTATACATTGCCGGTGATTTGTGATATTTTGGGGTTACTTAATGGGTCTACCTTCTTTACTACGCTAGACGCAAGGTCAGGATTTTGGTGTATCCCTATGTCGCCGGATGCTCAGAAGAAAAGTGCTTTCTGTACTCATGCAGGTTCTTGCGAATTTTTACGAATGCCTTTTGGGGTCAAGACGGCACCTTCCCATTATATGTTATTAATAAATCAGGTATTAGAGGGCATGCAAATGTTCGCATTAGCATATATAGATGACATTTTAATCTACACAGCAGGAGACGTGCAAGACCACCTGAAACACGTAAAGTTCGTATTTGATAGACTAAAATTACACGGAGTTAAATTGAAACCCAGTTAATGCGAATTCTTAAAAACAGAAACTAAGTATTTAGGGTACATCATTAATAGAGAAGGAATTAAACCAGATAAGGATAAAGTTAAAGTCATTAGAGAATTACCTGCTCCAACCAATATAAGAGAAGTTCGGGCTTTTATCGGTATGGCCGGGTATTACCGTCGTTTCGTTCCAAACTTCGCTGAGATAGCAGAACCCATTACAAACCTGACTTGTAAATACGCTAGATTTAAATGGACTGAAAATTGTCAGAAAGAATTTGATTTTTAAAAAAAAGAAGCTTAACAACGGTTCCACTTTTGGCACATCGAGACTTAAACAAACAATTGGTGTTATATACAGATGCTTCGGACAAAGCTATAGGAGCATGTTTAACTCAACCATATGAAGGTGAAAATACAGGAATACCAGGTGTTAGAAATGAGAGACCAATCTACTATTTGTCACACAAACTTAGCAAATCTCAGAAGAAGTGGTCAACAGTTGAGAAGGAGGCATATGCTATCCACTATCCCCTTCAAAAACTTGATTATTATTTACATAACGCAAATTTCGTCATTAAAACTGATCACATGCCATTAAAATCGTTACTAGAAGCCCCAGTACAAAACAGAAATTACAGACATGGGCGCTGAACTTACAAGGATACAACGCAAAAATCGAATATGTTTCCGGAAAAGAAAATACCTGTGCAGATTTATTGTCCAGAATTTCATACTCTGAGATATCTGAAGATAATGAGAATGAGGGAGAGCCAGAGATAGACTACCGAAACTGGCAGGTAAATATATTGGATTCGGCCATGTTGAATAGGGAAAATTTTGAAAGCTCACAGACAGAACAAGATCTTGAACAAATAGTAGAGGCTCCACAATTACCACATTTTGATATGAAGGAAGAACAAGAACTAGATCCGAAAGTAATAGAAATCAAACAAAAGTTGAAAGGAACAGCAGAAATCACTTTTACAACAATTTTTATTGAATTGCAGCAAGATGGACAGTTATACTATATGAATGAAAAAACTGAAGAGGCAGAATTGAGGAAATACATTCCGAAACAGTTAGAAAACAAGGTTTTAAAAGCATATCATGATGAAAATGGACATCTTGACCTTGATAAATTGTGCAAAGCTCTCAAGAAAAAGTATTATTGGCCAAACAATTTTAAGAGTAGTTATGAGTATGTTGACGAATGTGAGAAATGTAGGTTAAGAAATATGAAAACAATTAAATGTGTCTTACAAGATACGGATATTCCTCAGTTCCCAATGCAGAAGGTGAGCTTAGATATTTCAGGTCCTCATCCAAAAACGTTATCGGGGAATGTATATCTACTTCATATTGTGAATTGCTATAGTCTCTGGCCAGAAGTTTATGCAATTCCAGATAAGAGCGCTGATTCTGTTATTAATATTTTCTTACAAGAATATGCACCAAGATTTAGTTGCCCACAGACAGTACTCACAGATAATGGAAAGGGGTTTGTTAACAAAAAGTTTGAGAAATTACTACAAGATTTAAATATTGGCCACATAAAATCTTCTTATTATAGACCTTCTTCGAATGCGAAAAAAACGAGAGACAACATAGGACGTTATACAATATATTAGCAGAAAATGTAGAGGAACACGACAGGGACTGGGACCTTTATCTGGGACCAGCACTGGGGGCGATACGAACGCACCAAAACGAAGGAATAGGATTTTCACCATTTTACCTGCTGCACGGAAGAGAACCAATACTTCCAATTGACAATTTGTTAAAACCTCGAAGGAAATATATGGGAGAGAATTTTCAAGAAATGATTTTACAGGAAATGCACAAGGCACATGTAAGGTTAAGAAGTAATATAATTAAAGCTAGAGACAGACAGAAAAAGTACGCAGATAAAAATACTCAACTACGAGAATTTAAGGTAGGCGACAGAGTTTACTATAAGAAGCATAGAAGAAACTCTAAATTTGATTCTCATTGGATTCCAGGATATTACATTTTAGAAAAATTGGGTCCAGTATCATATACTATCAATAATTAAATAACAGGACATGTAGCGCGTTCACATGTGGAGCATTTAA
This sequence comes from Cepaea hortensis, assembly GCA_963921405.1. Taxonomy (NCBI): domain Eukaryota; kingdom Metazoa; phylum Mollusca; class Gastropoda; order Stylommatophora; family Helicidae; genus Cepaea; species Cepaea hortensis. The sequence goes on along the minus strand of OY992879.1, from coordinate 10,136,249 downwards.
GACGAGATGAAGATAAGAGAAGCGATAATAATAATAATAATAATAATAATAATAATAATAATTATTATTATTATTATTATTATTATTATTATTCAGACGGATTATACTCAGATGGACAATTCGTTAGAAGAGTTAAATATACAATATCCTCAGATTTTGGTAAAGATCCGGTACAAAATCAAGTACTAACAACACCAGTTTATGAAGATACTTACGATCAAGAGGAAACAATACCTAAAACTGTTAAGCAGGAAGAAAAGAATACGTACGATGATTATAATAGTGTTGATTCTATGGAGGAATAGATAACTGCCCCATTTAAAAATACCAGGCAAGCAGTAAAGAGGAGGATAGAGAGACAGAGAGATAGAGAAGTTAAAAGACAAAAGCGAATTAGGGAAAATTCATCAAGTGATGAAGAAATGCCACTGTTGGAAAGGTCATTAAGAAGCCAAGATAGAAAAATCAGGTTAGATATAGAAAAAAAAAATTAGAGAGAAATCTAGCGTTATTGAAAAAGTGGAGATATGGTAAATAGGGTGATGGAGTAGACTGCAGATTGCAGGAAAAAATTTTTAGGTGAATTTAAAATGCCTGACCTGTGTTAGAAGACAAAGCAGTCTTCCTATATATAGTAGCTGTAGATTACAGATGTGTTAAGTCAGGTTTTCGTAGAGTATAATGCGTTGCATCATTTATAATGTAGTGTATTATTTTTGATTGAATTGGTTCTGTGAAATGGTTATTATTTGATTTTAGAAGAAGACTTGTTGTGTTTTCTTTATTTTAGGGGTAATTTAGCGGTCCGTAAAAGAGACCGTTATTGTTTATATTGATTTAAATTGGTGATAATGTGACTATGTACATTATGTTGGGGATAAAACTATATATATATTTGGGGGGGGGGGGAGAGAGTTTTGTTTGAGTTACACTTGGTTAATAACTTTTGTAACTTGTGCTTTCAGTTATTTTGACTAATTTGAATTCATCACATTAACTTGATGATTGTTAAGTCTTAGTTGAAATTGTTATTAATTTGTTCTGAGTATAGAATTGGTGAAAGCAATAGGATGGGGCTTCGTTCAGAACCCTTCGTTCAGAAAATAGCAAACTAATGACTGTGGACTAGAAAAGAGACATATTTCCCTTGTGAGTAATAAGTTTTAGTAAACATGAGTATTATAACCTTCGGCCTTATGATAATAAGAAGGCTGCTGCACGTCAGCATTAATGGTTGGAATATGGGGGGTTAATTACATGTAGTTTAGAAACACATGAATTAAATGCCATGCTTAGATGATGGGGGTATAAAGCTGGTAGAAATATATGGTTCTGGGAGGTTGAAATAGGAGCTGCATCAAGTCAGCAATAATTGAAAATACATGGACTGGATACCATGTTATAGAAGAAGTTAACGTAGGTAACGTCTATGGGTGGTATAAAAAGGAGCTGCGTTAGTCAGAATCAATGGGAATACAAGGCCAAAATAGGAATATAAGTAAATGGGGGTGACATTAAGGGTGCTGTAGATAGCAGCACATATGGTTTAGTACAAAGTTAGATACGCACATGAACAAGGATGGTTGTAATGGGATGTGAGGGGGTAATTTATAGGAGCTGTGATAAGCAGCGTTAATTGGTTTAAAGTATGTTCATAAGAAATGAACATTGTCAATATTATTTTTATGGTTTAACATGAGCCATGCGAAATATAGTCATTAATGGTTGTGGTTGGCAGCACAAATATTAGTATAGAGTATATAAGGAATAAATTTTGGATCGACTTTATTTATAACAAACAGAAGTATATATTCATGGATAATAAAATGCGTTTTTAAAACTTTATTTATAAAGTTTTTGTGATTGCAAGGGAGGTAAATGTGATTGCTTTCTGACTACTTCTTTATATCTTTATATCTGGGTGCGCACACCATCTTTTCTGTCTATCCTGTGTTGTTTTGTTGATGTTGAGAGGATATGAGAGGTTGCATAACGCACGACAAATTTCCAATTATGTTTATATACCAACGGTTTTGAGGAACATATGTATATATGAAATGAAATATCTAGATAGATTCCTTATAAATTGTTTTAGAAAAATGAAATTGTGTATTACATAAACGAAGAAGAAGTATGACTTCACAAAGGTCTGTGAAGAAACATAGCGGTTTGCTATAAGATATAAGTAGACAAGAAGTATAGAGCTGCTGGCGATAAGATAAATTGTTGAGATATAGAGAGAAGGGTAATGAATAAGGGTTCCAGGTTGGAGTTAGAGGTATATGAATGTTGTAGATGGGTTGATGCTAGTTATGTAAGCGGATTGCTTAAAAATTATTACAGAAATGAAGAAGAGGTAACTTAAATTGTGTGGGATTTTTGGGTTAAGTGATTTGGGTCATAGACTTGGGGTTTGAGAGTTAAAACTTTTCAGGGAAAAGTCTTGTTGGGATGGGAAGGTAATATAACAGTATGACCTGTTATATTGGCTTTAGTTAGTTTGGTACGCAAGATGCTGCGCAAAGGGAAAGGGAATGAGCACGAAGGAGCACGGTAGTTAGAGATTTCAGTTACACTCACGTGCTGCCGTAGAGAGTTAGTAACGATCGGCCGGCTAACTGTCATCAAGCTTTGATATTTGCAGTCTACAATTTTTGTACCAGAGAACCTTCATAATTAAACAGACACACTTATTTATCATCAAGGAGTTGTCTTGATTTCTTACAGTTACGTTCAGCTACAGTTGCATTCAGACTCGCTCTGTTATAGTATCTCACTTCTGTGTATTGTAGGGAAATTATTTGCCAGAATTGTCCTGCACAGACTTCAAGTCCTGGGAGATCAAGTCTACCCCGAATCACAGTGTGGATTCCGTGAGAACCGGTCTACCATTGATATGATATTCTCATTGCGACAGATGCAAGACAAATGCCGGGAACAAAATCAGTCACTGTTTATTGCCTTCATCTACCTCACTAAGGCATTCGATTTGGTCAGTCGTGAGGGTCTGTTCAAAGCACTAAAGAAGATTGGCTGCCCACCAACTCTTCTGTCCATTGTGGAATCGTTCCACACAGGCATGAAGGGTATAATCAAGTTTGATGGCTCAACTTCAGAAGAGTTTGAAATCAAGAGTGGAGTTAAGCAAGGCTGTGTGCTATCCCCCACCCTCTTTGGGATATACTTTTCATTTCTACTGAAATATGCCTTTCGTGAACAGGATTATGGTATATACATTCACTCACGCTCAGATGGTGGCCTCTATAATGCTCAGAGATTGAAGGCCAAGACCAAAATTAGCAGGGTACTAATCAGAGAGTTGCTTTTTGCGGATGATGCTGCGATTACGACCCACTCTGAGGAAGAATTACAACATCTACTATCTGAGATAGTAGACCATTTTACATATCTAGGATCAGAGGTAAATAGCAAATTATCCCTCGATCAGGAAATCAACATCAGGATTGGCAAGGCAGCAACAACAATGAACATGTTAGCAAAAAGAGTCTGGGAGAACAGGAAGCTTACTGCCAAAAATAAGTCCTCGTCTACCAAGCCTGTGTCCTTAGTACTCTTCTTTATGGCAGTGAAACCAGGACAACTTACTCACGCCAAGAGAAACGTTTAAACAGCTTTCATATGCGGTGTCTGCGAAGAATACTTGGTATTAAGTGGCAAGACAAAATCACAAATACTGAAGTATTGGAAAGATCAGATTGTGTGACGGTGTATTCCATGCTCAGTCCTCGTAGACTTAGATGGATAGGACTCGTTAGGATGATGGATGATGGTATAATACCAAAGGATATCTTTTTTGGTGAATTACAGACGGGTAGGAGATCTCAGGGTCGGCCTCTACTACGATACAAAGATGTGTGTAAGCGGGATATGATTGATACAGGCATTGATAATGCACATTGGGAGCACGTCGCCGCTGAACGTGTTGCATGGAGGGCAACTATCAGAAATGGAATAAAGACAAAGGAGAAAATGATTGCAGATAAAGCACAAACAGAGCGTGAGAGAAGTAAGATTGTGCAAAATGGTGGAAATGACCATGTTTTCACATGCACCTATTGTGGGCAAACATTTGCAGCAAGAATTGGCCTTACCAGCCACACTCGCAACCGCCATGGATCGTAGTTATTAAGCCTTTTTAAAGCACAATGTACCAAACTATCGTCTGTCAAGACGGAAAGGTGCCAATGAATGATGAATATACAATGGGGAATGGTAAAGCTCGGCGTTACAAGAGGACAATAGCACGTTAAAGAATTAGCATTACAGATTCAAATACTTCATCAGCAAATAAAAAACAGACATGGGACACATGTTATATGCCACCATGGGTGAGGGCTTGTGAGCCAGTGGTTTAGGCTGCGAATCGGAGAATAAACGACCATAGAGTCCACACATGAACCCATGATTTGACTGCATAAACATGTTGGGTAATCGAGACCCACTATCTCTCCTGCAAGTTGTTGTTAGCTGACAAATTGACCCCGGGTATGTGGTGTGTTGGGTCTCGTGTATCCGGTGAGTTCATGGGATCCACACACGGTGTTAACTTAGAGGACTTGGGGCCCCTCATTCTTTCCTCAACATTCCCCAATTCCCAGTCCACACAACACCCACACAGATCCTCACTGTGGGGGAGGCACATACCATCGCCTATCTGTGTTACATTTAAGAAAGAAAGCCGGGTACCTATCTCACATTGATATCTCCAAGAGACACATATCATGGCCTAACTGTGTTACATTTAAGAAACAACGCCGGGTACCTATCTCACATTGATATCTCCAAGAGACAGATATCATGGCCTATCTGTGTTACATTTAAGAAACAAAGCCAGGTACCTATCTCACATTGATATCTCCAAGAGACACATATCATGGCCTAACTGTGTTACATTTAAGAAACAACGCCGGGTACCTATCTCACATTGATATCTCCAAGAGACAGATATCATGGCCTATCTGTGTTACATTTAAGAAACAAAGCCGGGTACCTATCTCACATTGATATCTCCAAGAGACACATATCATGGCCTAACTGTGTTACATTTAAGAAACAACGCCGGGTACCTATCTCACATTGATATCTCCAAGAGACAGATATCATGGCCTATCTGTGTTACATTTAAGAAACAAAGCCGGGTACCTATCTCACATTGATATCTCCAAGAGACAGATATCATGGCCTATCTGTGTTACATTTAAGAAACAAAGCCGGGTACCTATCTCACATTGATATCTCCAAGAGACAGATATCATGGCCTATCTGTGTTACATTTAAGAAAGAAACAACGCCGGGTACCTATCTCACATTGATATCTCCAAGAGACAGATATCATGGCCTATCTGTGTTACATTTAAGAAACAACGCAGGGTACCTATCTCACATTGATATCTCCAAGAGACAGATATCATGGCCTAACTGTGTTACATTTAAGAAACAAAGCCGGGTACCTATCTCACATTGATATCTCCAAGAGACAGATATCATGGCCTAACTGTGTTACATTTAAGAAACAAAGCCGGGTACCTATCTCACATTGATATCTCCAAGAGACAGATATCATGGCCTAACTGTGTTACATTTAAGAAACAAAGCCGGGTACCTATCTCACATTGATATCTCCAAGAGACAGATATCATGGCCTAACTGTGTTACATTTAAGAAACAACGCCGGGTACCTATCTCACATTGATATCTCCAAGAGACAGATATCATGGCCTAACTGTGTTACATTTAAGAAACAACGCCGGGTACCTATCTCACATTGATATCTCCAAGAGACAGATATCATGGCCTAACTGTGTTACATTTAAGAAACAAAGCCGGGTACCTATCTCACATTGATATCTCCAAGAGACAGATATCATGGCCTATCTGTGTTACATTTAAGAAACAACGCCGGGTACCTATCTCACATTGATATCTCCAAGAGACAGATATCATGGCCTATCTGTGTTACATTTAAGAAACAACGCCGGGTACCTATCTCACATTGATATCTCCAAGAGACAGATATCATGGCCTAACTGTGTTACATTTAAGAAACAAAGCCGGGTACCTATCTCACATTGATATCTCCAAGAGACAGATATCATGGCCTATCTGTGTTACATTTAAGAAACAACGCCGGGTACCTATCTCACATTGATATCTCCAAGAGACAGATATCATGGCCTAACTGTGTTACATTTAAGAAACAACGCCGGGTACCTATCTCACATTGATATCTCCAAGAGGAAGTCAGCGTAGCAGAATGGATAAAGGCGCCCGATCTTAAACTTCCGGCTTGTTCATGGCGATGTGGCAAGCTCATCCCGCCAATTGGACTAGCATGTTGACTTCTCAACCCAGCGCGTCCACGGGTAGCGGATCATGGAACGGCCTCTAGATATAGAGGTTAGCTGGGAATACCCAATAAGCAGCCGCGGACCAACTGGCGGTGGGCACAGTGGGCGAGGCGGGATCTCAGGGTGGGATCTGAGTCCCTTAGAAAATACCTCATATGCTCGTAGACGTGCCTGCCAAGCGAGTCGGGGCGCTCTAACCCCTCCCCCGAATAGGTGGAACCCGTTAGCTTGGTACAGAAGTCCATCTAGGAGACGGAAAACTCCGATTATAAACCCCCAAGTTGAAGGTGGACCGACGTGCCGAGGACTGAATGGCCACGGGTGAGCTGGTCGTGAACGTGGAACGTCTGCTATGCGGGCGGGGCAGCGCCAGGCGTACGGACTCCTGAGGGACATCCCCTGCCCCTTCCCTAACAGGCAGGCTCTACTAGGGTGACCGATTATTTCCTGCAATATCCAAACAATGCTTATGGAGTTATTTATACACGGGAATCATCGCCGGAGCTACGGAGCACGTTCTCTGCGATTGACACATATTTCAGAGGCTAGCGAAGAGAGAGTGAGGAGGATAAGACGAGGAAATGGTGTGAGAAGAAGACATAAAAATAGCAGGGCAGGCGCCAGGAGAACAAGACGAAAGATGGAGAGACTAGGTTTCAACCATGTAAGAATGGGATACTGGAACTGTCGTAGTGCCAGGCAGAGAGGTCCTGTATTGGAGAGGCTAACAAATGACTTTGATGTCCTCATGCTCCAGGAGCTAAATACAGACAAATACCATTGCCCTGGGTACGCCAGTTATATAAACCCCACTGGGCAGATGAGACATGGGCAAGGTCTGCTGGTGAAGGAAGGAGTGAAGCATGTGATACTTGACTTGAGCCAGTGTAATCACAGTGCAAGAGAGTTCCAGGGTATACAAATGGAGATTGGTAGCTTAAGTTGGAACATCATAAATGTACATGCCACAGTGGACTGTTTTGTCAGAAAGGAACACTGGGACTTGCTTAAGGGATTGGAGGAATTTACAATGTGATAGGCTACTCATATGTGGAGACTCCAATGCGAGGAACAGAGATTGGGACACTAGTGGAGAAAACCGACAGAGAATTGCCCTTGCGGATGCCATGGTGGACTCCGATGTGGTCTGCATAAATAATGGTAGGCCGACTAGAATGGCAATGAGGCCGGGCGATGCAGACACAGATATTGACTTGGCACTTGTCTCCCAGTCACCAGTCCTTGATGTAAAGTGGACTGTTTTGAATCACCATGGCAGTGATCACCCCTGATCACTTGCCACGCTCAGTCCTGATTCTAAATCCAGGAAAGTTAGGGCTGGGAGGGCGCGTAAGACCTTCCGGTATGAGTGGAACGATAGCCTTCTTGGACGCCTCAGACAGGGAGCATGCAACAGGACTGTTAAAACTCCTTTTTTGCAGCCTCCATGGTGGACCCCAGAAGTAGACCATGCTTGGAAAAAAAGAGAACTGCAGTGAAGCAGCTAAGGAAAGTGCGACAGGCACCCCGAAGCTCACGAGAGGAAGTGTCACAGCGGAATATGTCAAGAAAGACAAGGTGGTGGTTTTCAAGCGCTGTGCTGCAGCGACCAAAAAGGCAAAATGGGAATGTTTCATGAAGGAGTTTGGAGGTGATAAAACATCTATTCAAAAATTTCTGGAAACTGTACAGACAAATACAAAGAAAAGATCGGCCTGTGACAGTGGGAACAATTTATAGAGATGATGGTTTGCGCGTGACAACAGACAAAGAGCAAGGGGAGGCGTTTCTCCAGAGATTTTTAGAGCAGACCAGTCATTATGATGCGGACACCAGGGATGCAGTTAGAGAGGCGTTATCTGACACCCGGTCCCTGTGGCTAAGGGCTTGCGAACGCGGTTTGTGAGCCCGTATACCCGAGTTCGAATCACAGCGGTGCTGGTTTTTTCGAAAAAGGTATAGGAGCCGGTCGGTCAGAAAGCAATCGCAAACTACTGAACGTAACACTTGCCTAGTACATCAATAGCAGCTGAAAATGCTGGTGTTGATTGCTACGTCCCGTAAGGGATACGCAACAGATCTTACACCATAAAGAATATGCCATATGAAGACATCATACGGATTGAAGATGTTAAACATATTTTGAAAAAGGCGAAAGACACGGCACCAAATCCTGATGGGGTCAGATATGGCCACATGAAGGCTTTGAGCGATGTAGACCTGAAGGAGATGACTGACTGCTTTGACCAGAGCATTAGGACAGCAACAGTACCACAGGATTGGGTCCACAGCTATCTCATCCCTCTCCCAAAACCATTCAAGGATCATTCGAAGCTTAGCGGCTTTAGGATCATCACCCTTCAATATACATTTTTGAAGGTTTTAGAGAAGATAGTAGCTGTCAAGCTGCAAGAGTGTTTTTTTTTGGAAATGGGGAAGCTTCTTCCAATAGGCATGAGAAGCTACAGACCAGGAAAAGATACCTGGTCAAAAGCAGCGACTTTTGCTTTGTCGTTTATGAGGGGTTCCAGGGTAGACGGGAAACGAAGGCGGCAGCGCTTGATCTCGAGGTTGCGTACAATAGAGTTCGATATGATATTGTGATGACCGCACTGATGGAGAAGGGGGTCAATCCCTGGTTGGTGAACTGGATAGCAGCCGTCCTGCATTCTCGTAGGGTTGCACATCGAACCATTCAGTCCATAAGTGCTCTGATCCCCTCCTCAGCAAATCCAGCAGCGTGTAGCGATTTACGACGCCTGTTCTGTGTTGGTTTATCAATCTTCTTTGGCTTCCTGCGTAGTGATCATGTTTGGCCACACATCTTTTAATTTTCTGTTCTCACAGTCTGACCATGGTTGTAGATTCACAGTCATCACTTGGTTCTCGCAAAAGTCTTACTTCTCGTAGAGCATTCATAATGTCAGCCTAGTCCATGGTGCGTCCGCCCTCCACAGTAGCGTTACCTGCGAGCTTGTCAGCCCGCTCATTTCCTTGTACTCCAGCATGCCCTGGCACGAAGATGAAACTAATCTCGGTCAGCCGAGACCGCTCCAGACCACTCTGGGATTCCACACTCGCGTTACGGCATAAACATTAACCAAAACGAATGGTAGACCGGATTGAACTCTAACCGCCTGAATGTGTATGTCGTCATTGTCCCATCTGGACTTGTCTAGCTCTGAAGCCAGCATACTGTCGCGGATGAGAATCGCCATTCCCAGATGTCGCCTGTTGTAGAAACATTTGAAGCCGGCCATTTGGAGTAGCTGATTAACCAGTCATGTCACCTGGATTGCTACAATGTCATTCTTGTTAACCAGGTTTGCGAGAATAGGACCTCGTTGTTTAACGCTGGCGCAGTTCCAATATAGAGTACGAGTATTCCTGAGGCCCAGGCGCTCACATTTAAGTCAAAAACGTCTTAACCCACCTCGTACGCCTTGTCGCATGCGGCCACCACGTTGGCCACGACACCTTGTTTTGTTGACTGCCTTCCGCACAGAACACACAAATTGTTCCGCCATGATGAAAATACCGAACACCATAGAATCACACACGCTGCGAAAATTCCCTCAAGGATTGCATCGCATCAATGCACGAAACTCCGTAGCATCGGCGCAGATCTTGAGAAGAAACTCTTGGTTTTACATCCTGGCACACAAATTACACTTAGGAGATGAAAATATATATCTCCTACGCGGAAACGGTCACACACAAAAAACAACACAACCGTCCTTAGCCATCTTGACCGGAAGTATATAGCACCAGATTCCTAATATGACATAAGGCGTAAAGAAGTGTCCTTATTGCTAATCTGATCTGACCTACTCATCCAAACATCACCATCAACCTACCATTCCGGAATAATCGTCCTCATCTAAGTTCATAAAATAGAGGCCAGCTAAACCCCATTCTCTCATGAAGTATATCTGCAAGAAGAAGCACGGTTCATTGTTAAATTGTCACTACGAGTATAATCTGAACAAAACAATAAAATGAAGAAGAAAAAAGCGAACTAACAAAAGACTGATCTAAGATTCTAGATTAGTTTAATTGAGTCATACACCGACATCACAACACGTGGGACATTTACACTCTTGCTCCTTTCTCATCTTCAACAACAAGCGAAGAGTCGCAGTACTAACGATACCGTTACGATCTGATTATGTGTCCACCTGGCCTTTTCTCGGGGCACTGAACAAATGAACGAACGAATGAACAGACTTTATTTTCAAAGGGTTAAGAATTAGCCACGCATGCCCGTCTGATATTCTGTCATTCTTCTCAATTTCCTCTCATACAACTTCACTTATGAAGCTAATCTAAGACAACAAAAGAGCAATAGATATTAAAATGCATTATCAATATTCAATAATACACGACTCACTTAGGCAATGTTTAACGTGGGCATTATAAATACCCAAGGAAGGTGTAACGTGCCATACACATGGCATACACATGGGAATGTTTATTGGCTAGTTGTCGTTTGAGATAGTTTTCCATTATTATTATTATTATTTATTTTTTTAGTGGGGCATGTAGTCTGTACTGATGTAGTGATCAAATAGCTTGCGACAGTATGTATAATGATTGGTGGTGTATTTGATTTCTTGAGGAAGATTGTTCCACAACTGAGCAGCAAAGTATGCTAGGCGTGTTTTATATAAGTCTATCCTAGGTTTAGGGCATAAAATATATTTAGTCGTTCGCTATGTCTTGCGTTATATTTAAACAATTTCCAAAGGTAGGTTGAAGTATTTTGAGATATGATTTTGTGAATTAGTCTAGCCTTATTAAAACGTAGGCGTTTGTGGAGTGGCAGAAACTGAGGACTTTCATGGAGATTACAACTGTCGGAAGCATTTCACCGTTAATTAAACGCTCTGCCCATTTCTGGAGTGAATAAACCAGTGTTTAAATAAGGATACACTTTAACGATTTCAAAATCTGATGGGAAGTGACCTTTGGTGAGACATTGATTATATATAAAAGTTAGTGACTCGCAGATCGCCGGTGCAGCGCAGCGAAGAAACTGATGAGTTATTGTTTTTGTATTATGTTACTGAGATGATTAAATACTTCAGTGGTCGTCATTAGTGGTATGTTGGAGGGAATGTCTCTATAGCATTTATTCTCACAAAATGATGTCAATTCAGATATGTCATGAAGAGAATCTTTATTGCAGCCTTTAATTGTTTATGTCGGATTGAAAGAAACTACTAAATTGATCACATGTAACCTGATTTGATGATAATGATACTGATTGCGATGACATGTGTTTGTTTGTCAAGGCATCAATTGCTTTTCATATACCTTTGGTGTTGGTTTTATCTATTATTAAGTTCTTAAAATAGTGTTTCTTTTCTTTTCAAAGAGAATATAGAACTGTGTTTCTCAGTCTACGGCACGTGGTTAGATTTCTATTTTTATGTGCCCTGTTCCGGTCTCTGGTAAATTCAACTACCTCATGTGTAATCCACGGGGGCATAGTGTAATGTGTAACTCGAATTTCCTTAAATATCAAATACACATAGAAAGGACTTCTGCCAGTGGTCCAGAGCATCATCTGTGTCAGGAAGCTGGTAAATATAGTCCAGAGATGAGTTGAGCACGTCTTGTAAAATGACATCTTGATTGAAATGTTTATAATGTCTATATTTTATACTTATGTGATTGTGTTTCGGAGATTTTGTACCTCTTTTCAACCACGTGTAACATACTGTGTAGTGATCGCTTATTGCATTAATAGATACAGTACATTCTGTGATGTTGTCAGCACATGTAGTTTAAATGTGATCTATAAGTGATGCAGATGATTTTGTAATTCTAGGGGCTTGTTTGACTAACTGATGGAAGTTATATGACTCTATTATGTTTCTCCATGTTTTGCTTCTAAGGCATTTGGTAAAGTAAAACATGATGAACTGATTAAAATGTTGGAAAATATCAGCATTGATGGGAAACATTTAAGAATAATAAGGAATATTAACTGGAACCAAGTAGCAGCAATTAAAATGGGAAATAAAGAGGGTAGTTACGAACAGATAAAGCTAGGAGTACGACAGGGGTGTGTCTTGTCACCAGATCTCTTCTCCCTATATAGCGACGTAATAATGAGAGAGATCAAAGAGATGCCAGGAATACTAGTTGGAGGTTATAATATAAATAATATACGCTATGCAGATGACATAGTATTGGTGGCGGAAATTCAACAGACCTACAACAATTGTTGGACATTGTAGTAACAGAGAGTACAAGGAAAGGACTCTCCTTGTATATCAATAAAGCAGTAACAAAGGTGATATCAAAGAAAATGGTGACACCAAATGTGACATAGAAATAGAAGGAACAATTTTTAACCAAGTGGACAATTTGAGATACCTAGGGGCATTTATAACATCAGATTGAAGATGTACAACAGAGATTAGGAGCAGAATAAGGCAAATAAAAGCCGCATTTCAGAAAATGAAGAGTATTTTGTGCAATAAGTCACAATCACTGAATGTAAGAAAGAGATGGCTCAAATGCAATGCAGAACCAGTTTAGCTGTATGACAGTGAATCTTGGAATGTAAATGAACAAATTAAGAAAATATTAGAAGCAACAGAGATGTGGTTCCTTAGACGAATGTTGCGACTTCCTTGGACTGGCAGAGTAACTAACAACGCTGCCTGAAACAGACTAATGAAACTAGAACATTATATACACCAATAAGAAAGAGACAAACATCTTTCGTCTGTCACATGATGAGAAGAGAGGCATTGGAGAACATCGTGACAACTGGAAAAATCGAGGGGGAAGAGAGGCAGAGTCAGATCTGAAGAACTGATGCTGGATGGATTAAAACGGTGGCATGGAGGAATATCAGTTCAGCAGCAGAGTTGATCCAGAAAACCAAAGACCGAGATCTGTTGAGAGGTATGAACGCCTACGCCAGCTGGACGTGAACTTGATGATGATGATGTTTTGCTTGATTTGTTAGTGTCTATGTTGAAGTCTCCTAGCAGTATGATACCTCTCGCATTATTAAAGACAACATCCATCATAGTGGTGCAATTTTCATACCAGATATGTTCTCCACTGGGGTTTCGAGATAGATTGCCAACTACTAGAGGTATGCGATTTTGAAGTTTAACCTCAAGCCATACACACTCAATCTCACAGGTTTCAACATCTAGCCTGCGGTAGACGTTAAGCGATTTAGAAATATAAACTGCAAAAATGTTTCTGATAAGGATCTCTTCTAATAACTGTAACACCTTTGATAGCGATGTCATCATCGGAGATGTTACCATCTAATCGACTTTCACTAACGCCTAACATGTGAAAATTTTGATTAAGTATAAGTGACAGTTCGGGCAGCTTCCCTAATAGTTGACAGATATTTAAATTCCCATCTCTGAACCCATCTTTACTGAGCCAGTGTTCACTCTTATTAGGCATTTCAACAATGCGTAATCGCAAATTTTAAAATCACAAAATGAATACAACTTACGTCCCTTATTACAATACACACTATAAAGTACAGAGAACCAGTAATATCTCTGTCAATATGTACGAATACGTATGCAGATCAGTAAGGAAGAGCAGTGAAGACCCCCTCACACAAAGTAAAACAACAACAACAATTATTGTAAAAGACGTACAACTAAATAATTATCAATTAATGTAAAGTCAATACAGGTCATTGTTTATAGTAACATATAACCTATTATCGTACTAGATAAAACAATAAACAAATATGTAGATACACGTTTCAGGTTTGGCTCTTTCTTGCACCGAAATCCATTATATCTTTGTGCCGAATTGCTAGTAAATATCAGGTTGTGTTGGTCCTTGGTAATGTGACATCATAAGTGCTTGACGAAGTGAAGGTGAGCTAAAACGTGTGAGATGTAGCCATTCTGGGTCACAAAGAAATGGATACAGTTGATGTCGCATGGGTATGTAATGACTACCAACTACAGGCTCTGATTCGTGAATAACAGGGGGCTGTAGTGGCACGTTGTTGTTGCTGATAGATGGTTCGTTGCTTGGTAGAAGAGGGAACATATTTTCATAATTATGACCCTCCTGTGAGTAAGAAGGCGTATTGTACGGACTGGTCTGGTGGAAGTGTTCCATCTAGCTTGAATGTCAGGTGCAGTTGTTATGCGTGGTCTGTGAACTGCTGGCCTATTGGTACTTGATATGACGGGAGTATGTCGTCTGGCTTGAGTTTCAGGTTGGGTATATAAGAGTGCCCTACGCGGTTCTGTATTGGATGAATGTTGTTTCCGTTCTGGGTATTTGATATGTTTGGCTAGCAAGCTAGTGCCCAATGGATAATGTATATTTGTTCCAAAAAAGACGCTACTTTCGGGCACCAACGTGTGGAGATAAGAACGGTGTGTTGTTAATGAACTGCATGTTGTTGTGAGAACATTGCTTCTGCAATATGTTGTTATTTACGTCAGCTTGACACCGCTGGAATCCATAACTCGGTAATATGATGGAGGAGGAAAAAAATAGTCGAGTTAGCAAAGGTGTGCCGTAACCCTTTCAAGGATGGCAGCAGTTGAGATACTGTGATTTGTTTCTTGATCATGGTGTCGTTAATACCAATGTATACGCTTGCAATTCTAACGTTAAGATTTACTGCCAACATACCTGTCACAATGCTTCTGACAGATAGAAGTGGTTGTGGTTATGTCTATGGTATTTCAGTGTAAATATTGTGCAGGACTACTTATCCACAGCTATGAGTCACTGTAGAGAACCGGTTTGCGCACACACAAAATGTTATTAAGCATACATATAAATGTTTAATATGCACCACCCCAGGAACAATCATAAACCAGATAGATACATTAGTTCCAAGCGAAATCTAAAACTGCCTTCTACAGGACTTTGTACATTAACTTGCCGCGCTGGACTCTTCCCCGTGTCCGAATATACCAACTCAACTCCACAGAGTTTATCTTTGGGCCACGATTCCTCTAAATTGTCCACACTGATTGGCCTCGGGCGAAGTTTCCCTAACTTCCCAAAAACTCATATTTCTTCTCTTTTCATCCGCTTCTTCAAGACCCCTCCCCCCCCCCCAGAGACTCTATGTTACCCCTGATCCCAATTACGACTTCCCATGACCATTACCTTTCTGGGTTTTTTTTAATTGTCTATCCGTCTGCTAGCACGTTTTCCGCCTCTCACTGGTGATTTAATCTAGACAGGTACGTGCTATCCTAAGCACTTGTTTTGGGGCTGACCCATTTGCCGGAGATTCTAATTAATCTCCTTGGTCACACATTTGCCTTACTATCACCTCACACCTGCAACCTTGCATTGTTACTTCCACTGTTTCTCACGCATTGTAACACTGCTCATCTTGTCTGTTAGTCGGTCCCCACCAGCCCCAGACAGAGCGATTATGGAAACAATGTCTTTGTGTGAAGTGGGCATCTGGTCCCTGTATAGGCCTTTCATTAAAGAATCATCTATTATAATGTGTGCACAGTCGGTTCATGCTGCCTATAAATGTTGGTTGTCAGCACGCCTCAGCCGTTATCTCTTCCACTGACGATTGTCAGCAGTCTGTGTGTCTCCATGTGGTTCTCCCGTTGTTTCTTGTAAGCATGTGTTGTCTTTTGGCAGTATGTTATAGTACAGTAGGTTTTCTCGTGATTTGTCTTGAAGCACCTCCAAGCCAATGTTTATTTTGACGACAATGGTATAGATTTCTTGTTGTTGTTGTTTAACTTCCACTGCTCTTTGGGGTATTTTCATAGTAGTTATCTGGTTGCGTGGGATTTAGCTTCAAGATACCCCAAGAATAAAACAGTTGCTTGGGAATTACACGCTTGTTCGGTTGGGTCGGTGGAGGACACATTCTGTAAGGTTTGAACTGTTTTTCTCAGCAGGAAATTTCTTCTTACAGTAGCGCGACTTCTGCCTTGAGAGCATTGTAATCACTAATGGTCTTGCTGTTTGCTTCGATATAACGTGAAACAGTGACAGTTAGCGCCTTTAGTGATTGTTCTATTTCTTCAGTGCGCCATCGACAGTCGAATGAATGTCCATTAATAAATAGTTAAGATGCTATTGTTATCTAAGTCAGGCAATTCTTAAACCACCTCCACGTTGGGTTCTATGTTGTTTTTGAGGTGCTGCATAGGAGAAAAAATATTGCCAAAAGCACTGGTGTGTTGGCGTGCCTCGTGTTGATGTTGTCCTGTACACTCGTCGTATGAATTTATTGAAGAACATTGTCAGCTGGTGTGCTGTATACAGTTGTAGTTGCGGGCTGTGTGAATTCGGTTGCCTCACTAGAATTGAACATGCTGAAGACATCTTGTGTTTTTGATACATCTTTACTCTTGGATCGAGCTTTCAAGCTCGACAAAATCTAGTTTTAGCCAAGAGTTAATGTTTTCGATACTTTCTTGTGCCATCAGTTTATTTTTGGTGTGATATAAGTGGATCGTATGCACTTGTGTCGAAATTAGGTCTTCCACGTGGGCCCCGCGCTTATCTTGTCTGGGTTCAATTATTTCAAGCGTGTATTAGTTAAGTATGGAAGTTCGGTATGCCTCATAATGGAGTGTGTTGTTGAAGGAAACCGTAACACACTGGCCTGAGTTGGAGCGTGTGACAACTAGGCCAGCGGTATTCTTACACCTGGATAGCTTGTTCTTAACCGACCTCGCTTTGTTTAGTGTGTAAGTTTTATTGACAGCCGATCGTAAACCGCAACGGATTCTTTCACCCTCTCCTTCCCCTGACAGTATTGCATAATGTTATGAACATCTAAGCTTTAAGAATGCAGAAAGCGCATTGCAACTCTAGACACCCCGCCGGCAATTTGATGTCATGTCTAGTTGTTGGTTGGTTCTGAGTCACCTCGTGCACTTGATTGGTCTAAATTTCTTAGTGTTCAACTATCACTTGAAATTAACATTATATATAACACGTATTAATCTAAATACTATGTAACCGCATCTACATAATCACAACGAGCACATTGATATAACAAACCCGTCAGTGGAAAGGAAAGGTCATCAATGAAAATAGCAGTAAACTGGGAGATACTACAACAAGTAAAAAGTTTCTCTTATTTTGGACATATTATAACAGGCTATAGCAGAAATGAAATAGAAATCTAAAAGATAATAGGAATGACCAAAAATGCTTTCATCAGCATGAAATCAGTATTAACATCTGGAGAAATTAACAGCGCATTAAAAAATAGAATTGTCAAATGCTACGTATATTCAACGCTACTGTATCGCGCGGAAGCCTAGACATTGAACAAGCAACTAGAATGTTGAATAGAGGCCCTGAAGATGTGGATATAGAGACGAATATTTCGTATTTCATGGAAACAAACACAATCAAATGTAGCGGTTCTAGAAAAACTGGGAATGATGAGAGAGTTAATGAAAGAAATAAACTGAAGGCAAGTGAAATATATCTGCCACGGTAAAAAAATAAATAAATAAATAAACAACTCCTCACTCTAGAAACATCAGATGCTCTGCATTTCTCTCCAGACTATGACGACCTAACATTTCATCCTTGCAATGGTGACCCTATCTGCTCATACACGCTATGGTGACCTATCTTCACATCCACGCTATAGTGACCTATCTTCACACCCACGCTATGATGACCCATCCTCACATCCACGCTATGATGACATATCTGTTCATCCACGCTATGGTGACCTATCTTCACATCCACGCTATAATGACATATCTGTTCATCCACGCTATGGTGACTGCCATGAGTCGGGTTAAGTCAAGTCTGGTTGAGTAAATTGCTGTGAAACGATAGGATAAATTGTCATGGGCGATCAGAGGAAAAGAATACATAGGGGGAGCGGGTATTCGTAAGGGCCAATAGAATTGCAAAGATTAGGCCACGTGATAAGAAGGGTCGAGAAGGACCACGGACAAAGGGGGTCAGTCGGAGTTGGGACGCCATCCCGGACAGATCACGAAAGCATGAATTGTGTCGGCTGAGAACTGAATATCCCCTGTGGTGATGAAACGCAGAGAATCGTCGACGGCAAGTAACTGAGTGTACGCTAGATATTTCAAGGGTGTACTGATGGCTGAGAACAGCATTGCCGGGACCAGACGGGTGGACATGTTACAGCACGGAGTCGAGTGGTGTGCCGTGTGCAGAGGTTGCCGGCCTGTGAATGTAGGCGCAATGCGGCCATGTGTAACAGGACTGTAAGTAGGGTAGAAGAGTGTATGTGTAGACCATTGTAGTTGGTTAGATAGCCTGGATAGCAGGACGTACTACAATCGGTGTGTAAACAAATGTCGTGGGTTTACTTGTAACTTTGAATATCCCAGTGATTGTGTCGCATAGAAACAATACATGATGCCATTCTATCACTCGGTGGTGACGAGTAATGTTCACGGTGTATCAGTGTGTAATTCCTAAAGAGTGTCAACGTAGCCGCATCTCAATACCCCTAGTTACGTCAGAAAGGGCTCGTTGGCAACTTGGGGGCTCGTCCGGGATGGCGTCCCAACTCCGACTGACCCCCTGTTTGTCCGTGGCCCTTCTCGACCCTTCTTATCACGTGGCCTAATCTTTGCAATTCTATTGGCCCTTACGAATACCCGCTCCCCCAGTGTATTCTTTTCCTCTGATCGCCCATGACAATTCACAGTAATTTACTCAACCAGACTTGACTTAACCCGACTCATGGCAGTGACCTATCTTCACATCCACACTATGATGATCTATCTGTTCATCCACGCTATGGTGACCTATCTTCACATCCACGCTATGGTGACCTATCTTCACATCCACGCTATAGTGACCTATCTTCACATCCACGCTATGGTGACCTATCTTCACATCCACGCTATGGTGACCTATCTTCACATCCACGCTATGATGACATATATGTTCATCCACGCTATGGTGACCTACCTTCACATCCACGCTCTGATGACCTATCTGTTCATCCACGCTATGGTGCCTATATTCTCATCCACGCTATGATGACCCATCTTCACATCCACGTTATGATGACCTATCTTCACATCCACGCTATGATGACCTATCTTCACATCCACACTATAATGACCTATCTTCACATCCACGCTATGATGTCCTATCTTCACATCCACGATATGGTGACCTATCTTCACATCCACGCTATGATGACCTATCTGTTCATCCACGCTATGATGACCTATCTTTTCATCCACGCTATGATGACCTATCTTCACATCCACGCTATGATGACCTATCTGCTATTCCATGCTATGATGACCTATCTTCACATCCACGCTATGATGACCTATCTGCTCATTTAAGCTATGATGACCTATCTGCTATTATGTGCTATGATGACCTATTTCACATCCACGCTATGGTGACCTATCTGCTCTTCCATGCTATGATGACCTATCTGCTCTTCCGTGCTATGATGACCTATCTTCACATCCACGCTATGATGACCTATCTGCTTATTTAAGCTGTGATGACCTATCTGCTCATCCACGGTATGATGACATATCTGCTCATTTAAGCTATGATGACATATTTTCACATCCACGCTATGATGACCTATCTGCTCTTCCATGCTATGATGACCTATCTTCACATCCACGCTATGATGACCTATCTGCTCATTTAAGCTATGATGACCTATCTGCTATTCCATGCTATGATGAGTTATCTTCACATCCACGCTTGATGACCTATCTGCTCTTCTGTGTGTGTGTATGGTTTGGGGATGTGTGAGTGGATGTGCGATGTGTGGGGTGGTGGGGGATTGTGTGCGTGGGGAGGGGAATATGTGCTCGATGAAGATGTGGCTGGGGGATGGGTGGTTTGAGGTGTGGGTGATGAGATGATGTGTGGGTTAGGATGTGGATGGGTGTGGGATGTGTGGGTGAGTGGGGGAATGTTTGTGGGTGGCGAGTGTGTTTTGGTTGGGAGTTCAGATGAGGGTAGTGTGTGTGGGTGGGGGATGTGCGCGTGGGCGATGGGTCGGTTGGTGGGGTATGTATGTGTCCCTGGTGTGCATGTGTGTGGGTAGGTGGGGGTGTGTGTGTGGGTGGGGTTATGTATGGATAAGTGGGAGATGGGCCTCATGACATGTTAATAAGCCTTGTGTATGATTACAACATTCATTTCACAATGTTTATTTTTTCTTTCTATGTAAATGTATAATGCTCTTGATGAATGAAAGACGAGTGATTGAAAGGGCCGAATGTAATACGGGCCTGCGCGCCCAATTGGTGACCCTAAAAAAGTTGATTTGATTTGATTTGATTTGCTATGATGACCTATCTGCTCTCTCATGCTATGATTACCTATCTTCACATCCACGCTATGATGACCTATGTGCTCTTCCATGCTATGATGACCTATCTTCGAATCCACGCTATAATGACCTATCTTCACATCCACGCTTTGGTGACCTATCTTCACATCCGTGCTATGATGACCTATCTGCTCTTTCCTGCTATGGTGACCTACCTTCACATCCATGCTATGGTGACCTATCTTCACATCCACGCTATGGTGACCTATCTTCACATCCATGCTATGATGACCTATCTTCACATCCACGCTATGGTGACCTATCTTCACATCCACGCTATGGTGACCTATCTTCACATCCAAGCTATAATGACATATCTTCACATCCATGCTATGATAACCTATCTTCATATCCACGCTATGGTGACCTATCTTCACATCCATGCTATGATGACCTATCTTCACATCCACGCTATGGTGACTGTCAGAGTCTAGAGTAGTGCAGTGATGCAGTGACATCGTTACGCCCGCCAGGCGACTTAGTCCCCAGCCGAGATGCCGTAACTACGTTACGCCCGCCAGGCGAGTAGTAGTTACCTGCCTGCGAGGTTGCTGGCTGACGAGACGGCCAGCGGTCAGGCAAGGACAACGCAAGACGCACGCATGCCTCGTGAAGCCACTTCAGGTGGGGAGGCACGTTGCGAGCTATAGGCAGACAGCTCTGGGACGTGGACTCGACTGGACGCATGATGAGAGAAAGGCGTTGTGTGGTTTCTGTGCCTGAAAGTCGAGTGTCTGGACATCTTGAGAGATAGACTGTGAGCTGTATTGTGTATGTAAGTGTAGTGAAGTATAAAGTATATCTTGTAATGATCATTGTATTGTATATGATCTGTAAATAAATCCATTGAACGTTGTGTCGTTGAGTCTTAAGTCAAATCACGTTGTACTTGTACTGTCTCACATGTGTTATGTTAACGAGCCAGGTGTAAGACCCTGACACGTGTGGACGTGGTGGCATTCGTCCGGCTTTGAAATGAACGTGCTTATGTGATTAACATTTAAAACTAGAGTTTGTGAACTTAGAATTTTTGTCAAACATTATTGTACATGTAAATGTGATCGTAGAAGGCTCATTTTGATATATTACTACATAGTTTAAACATGGAGACTAGTTGTAAACGTACAGTGCATACATAGTGTTTGATCTTGTAAACGTGTAAAACATCAGTGATTGTTGAACTTGTCACCGTTTTGACCTTGACGACATTGTGATCTTGTCGCCATTGTGACCTTGTCGCCATCTTGTAAACTTGATGTCTATGTCCTTACTGAATGTCATCTTAATGTAAGTGATGTGTCATCAATGTTGTAGAGTGTTGAGATATATGTAGATTGTCTTTGTGAATTGAGTTGTGGAAAGCAGAAAGTTTTGGAAAGAAAGTAACTTGTTGTTTGAAAAAAAAATTGTTGACTGACAAAAATTACGACCTACAATTACACTCAACGCCATACAAACCTAATCAAAACTTAGTGACAAGCAGGCACACCACATCAAATAGACGCTAATTTATTTCCTCCAAAAACAAAGCAGGTTTTCCGTACCATCTGAAACCCTTGCCCGTAGAGGTCAGTTGTGTTTCAAAGTAGCGACCCTACAGTTCCTAGCCCGATTTCCAACCGTTCTTCACCGCATCCAGGGCACTTGAGTATATTTTTCTTTTCATATACTTTAGGATGCAAATTTAGGCACGTATTGTCAATAGAACACAATTGTAAATTGTTCACTTTACTAACCACTTATAACAAATTGTGTGGCTGGTATTTCATTTGCATTTTCCATCATGTCTTTATTAAATGATTTCATCGATATGGGGTTAAAGTTGAAGTTAACAGGTGATGAATTAATGAAATGGAGTGATAATAAATACTCTGAACACCTTCGCGAGAAAGCTACTGAACGCGATGAAAGAGCAGCAGAAAGGGCTCCCAAGCAAGTAAAGGCAGAAACAGCCTTAAAGCAGGCAGAAGCCGCAGCAAAACAAGCAGAACTGTCTGCAAAGACAAAACAAGCTGAGAGAGATAGTGAACTGAAGAAAGCTGAAATAGCAGCTCAGAGTAAGAGAGAAGAACTGGAGGTACAGTTGAAGATGAAACAACTTGATACTGAGACTGCCATTAACAAAGAGTCTAAGAAATCTGAGAGACTGAAGAAAGAAAACCAGTACAAGAAATATCAAGGTATTGTACGTAATTATACCTCGGGTGACTGCATCGCAGCCTTTACCCAAAATTTTGAGAATTTAATGGACCATTACCAGGTTCCATTGTCTGAATGGAATATTATTTATATGAGGAGTTTATTAGGGGAGCCTCTTAAAGTCATTGAGACCATCCCCAAAGACCTCAGAAAAGATTACCATTATCTGAAATAAAAGATTATGGCACATTTTATGTTAGATGAGGCAGGTTACAGGGAACAATTCAGCAAGTTGAGCCCAAAACCGACTCAAACGTTCTCTGATTACCTCTGCTTAGTCCGAGATATATTTACCAAATGGACTTCAGCAGCGAAAATTGATAAAAACTATCAAAGATTAGAAGATCTGATCATCAGAGATAAAGTCATTTCATCCATTCCATCAGCATTTTCAAAATTTTTGCAGGAGAATGAATGCACTACTGTAGATGAGATTGAGAGACGTGGTTCGGCTTATTACACAGCCAACAAACATTGCTTTGCCAGTGAAGCTACTGACATAAATTTTGTAGCATCGGCTAACTATGACAAACCCTATAGTAGGCA
Organism: Cepaea hortensis; assembly: GCA_963921405.1. Lineage (NCBI taxonomy): Eukaryota > Metazoa > Mollusca > Gastropoda > Stylommatophora > Helicidae > Cepaea > Cepaea hortensis. Next base: position 10,112,798 of record OY992879.1, on the reverse strand, counting down.
GAAACCTCATAAGCCTACATCTGAGAAGTATAATCACTTTAGATATTGTAAAATTTCACACCATCAAGGTGAGATGTGTGACAAGAACCCCGCATATCATACGTATCTACAAAATATGGTAAACAGACAAGATAAGGAGCGTAGATCCTTCAGGAATTTGCGTAAATGTTTCCTCTGTAAGGCGTACGGACATTATCGCCATGATTGTAAAGGTAGGCAAATGACCAACAAAGCAAATGCCGCCTTGTTTGACAGTTCATCATCAGATGAAGAACAATCAGAGAAACATCCTGTGAACTCAGCACAGGCTTTTGATATGTTTAACTCAAATAAATGTACTGTTTGTAACACCTTTTATGAAGATGGCATTTTAACATGCGGCCACTACATTCATATTGCCAATGAAGAAGCTAATTTGGTAGTAAATTCCAAAGGCAGGATAAACATCCATCACGGATATGTGAATGGCAAGTCTGCTACAGTCCTTCGGGACACGGGAAGCTCACTTATTGGTCTAAAGAGAACGTTCATAATGCCTACAGACTATACAGGCAGGCACGTAACATGCAGAACATTCTCAGGCAATATTGAAAAGTACCCACTAGCATGGGCATATATTGAAACACCTTTCCTTACTGGGAAAGTAAAGTGCGCTGCATTAACAAACCCGGTGTGTGATATTATAATTGGAAATTTACCAGAGGTGAATGATAAGCCTCATGACATAACATCTCTTTGTATCGATGATAGCATAACATCACCATCAAATGTCATCATTGATAATGTTACACCACCTAATGAATGTATGGTAGCTAATGTAGCACTAAGATCTCATGACATCATTGATAACATTGTTTCATCACCATCTGATATCATTGAATGTATGAACGCAGTAACCAGATCTACTGCTAGAGTGCAAGATGAAAGTAATCAAACTGAGGCTATACAAATGCTTAGCCCAGTATCACTACCTCCTAATACCATGAAGGAGACTTTTGTAACAGCTCAAAAGGCTTACCCTTCATTGTCGAAGTATTTTAATCTGATCGGCCAAAAGCCAAAGGTAACCAAGAATGCAAAATGGCATTTTGCGTTGAAAAGTTGTATCATCACTAGGTATTATACCAGAGGTGATAACACAACAGAGCAAACTGTTTTGCCAACTAATTATCGTAAGCAAGCCTTACATCTTGCCCATGATATACCTCTTGCAGGGCATATGGCATACGCTAAGACCAGATCAAGATTATTAACACAGTTTCATTGGCCCAAATTTTGCAATGACATTAAACAATATTGCAGAAGTTGTGACATCTGCCAAAAACTGGTAAAAAAAAGTAAACCCCCACAGGCAAAGTTACAAGTTACTGACTTAGCCAGTCGACCTTTTGAGAAAATATCTGTCGACATAGTGGGCCCTCTTAATCAGACAACAACTAGAGGGAATAAATATATTCTAACTGTCATTGATCAATGTAGCCGCTGGCCGGAAGCGATTCCGCTAAAGAACATAACTGCCAATGATATAATGGAAGTTTTCTTCCATATATTTTCTCGGATAGGATTTCCAGACACTATCCAATCAGATAGGGGCACTCAGTTTATCGCCGCATCTACCCAAGCTTTCACCAAAATGTTGGGTGTGAAGCAATGTTTCAATTCCCCTTACCATCCTCACTCTAGTGGAATTATAGAAAAATGTAACGGTGATTTAAAGCACATGCTTGCTAAAGTCACGCAAGAGCACCCCAATAACTGGGACGTATATCTACCTGCTACTCTTTTTGCTTATCGCGAGGTACCACATTCTAGTACAGGTTTCTCTCCTTTTGAACTTATCTATGGTGCCAAACCACGTGGCCCATTAACTATTTATCATCAAATGTTAACTGACTCCACTCCAGTACTTAAACCCATATCATCATACGTATACGTTACATCATTGCGTGAAAGAATCATCAAATCTTGTATAATTGCAAAGAATGCACTAAAATTATCTGGTGCTACTTACAGACAATATGCTGACAAAGGTAACAGGACAATAACGTTGACACCTGGACGGGACGTTCTTCTTCTTCTACCTAGTGACAGACACTTATTGACTGATTCTTGGCAAGGACCATTTAAAGTGACGAGACAGATTTCACCTGTAGACTACGAGATATAAATAAAAGACAAACACAAAATATTCCACGTAAATATGCTAAGACCATATTACAACAGAGACAACGAACAAGACGATACAACAGCTTGTACAGTGATAATAGACCATGAAGATGACGAGGCTAGTGACGAAATTCCGACACCTGCATTAGACACGACAAACTGCTTGAAGGAAATTAAAATCAACCCAAAGTTAACTCAAGAAGAAACAGACAGTTGCAAACATCTAATACAACAGTACAACACCATCTTCTCCAACAACCCAGGACAAACAGAATTAGTACAGCATCACATCACACTCACGTCAAATACACCCATAAAATGCAGACCATACACCATTCCATTGCATTACAAAGAACACTTACATCAGGAGATCATCAACTTAGAGAAAAACAACATCATAAGACGATCCCAATCAGACTTCTCATCTCCAATGGTCATAGTACGCAAAAAGGACAACACAATAAGACTCTGTGTCGACTATAGAAAGCTAAATAAGATAACTCTTCTAGATCTGGAGCCAATGGCAAACTCTGACGATCTACTGACAGAACTGACAGACGCTAGGTTCTTTACGAAGGTAGACATGACTAAAGGTTACTGGCAAATAGCGGTAGACGAACAGAGCAGACATCTGACAGCATTTGCCACACCTTGGGGACTGTACGAATGGTGCAAACTTCCATTTGGGCTTGTCAATTCCCCAGCAACATTCGTACGTATGACACGACTTCTACTAGTAGATATACCGAACATAATTTGCTATATAGACGACATTTGTGTTCACACAGAGACGATGACAGACCACATAAAGACATTAGAACAGACATTTGAACGCATCAGACAGCATGGACTGACGGTAAAGCCTGCAAAAGTAGACATAGTCTACCAGGAAATATCCTTCTTGGGGTACAAAATATCTAATGGCTTCGTCATGACAGACGATAACATTGTGTCCAAGATACTAAAACTCTCACTTCCGACTACGAAAAAGCAAGTCAGAAGTTTGTTGGGACTTATAAATTATTACAGGCAGTTCATACCTGATTTTTCTGAACTGACCGAAGTATTTACTAACTTACTAACAAAAGATAAACCGGAGAAAATTGTAAGCAATGAATGCCTAAAATTTGCATTCCAAAAAGTATTAGCTTGTTTTTCTGATAATAGCTTAAATAATCTTATTCTGAAATGGCCCAATCTTCAATTACCTTTCAGATTGCGTACAGACGCGAGCTCCGTGGCGATTGGAGCAGTCTTGTTGCAGGAGCATAATAACATCCTTCATCCTGTGTACTTCGTTTCCAGGAAATTGAAAGCGAGAGAACGGGCTTGGTCAATAGCTCAGTTGGAAGCCCTAGCTCTAGTGGTGGGTATAACTAAATTGTCCAGATTCCTCCTAGGACGCCATAACACATGTGAGACAGTACAAGTACAACGTGATTTGACTTAAGACTCAACGACACAACGTTCAATGGATTTATTTACAGATCATATACAATACAATGATCATTAAAAGATATACTTTATACTTCACTACACTTACATACACAATACAGCTCACAGTCTATCTCTCAAGATGTCCAGACACTCGACTTTCAGGCACAGAAACCACACAACGCCTTTCTCTCATCATGCGTCCAGTCGAGTCCACGTCCCAGAGCTGTCTGCCTATAGCTCGCAACGTGCCTCCCCACCTGAAGTGGCTTCACGAGGCATGCGTGCGTCTTGCGTCGTCCTTGCCTGACCGCTGGCCATCTCGTCAGCCAGCAACCTCGCAGGCAGGTAACTACTACTCGCCTGGCGGGCGTAACGAAGTTACGGCATCCCGGCTGGGGACTAAGTCGCCTGGCAGGCGTAACGATGTCACTGCATCACTGCACTACTCTAGACTCTGACATGCTCCCCCGGGCAACTTCATGAAAGATGTCATCTTTCATGTATAATATATGTACATACTGGGTTAATATTTTAACCTTGTCAGAGTCGACCCTTCCGTTGTTATATACATTGGTATCAGAATACATAGAAATACACATCTTGACATAGAAACATATAAGAAATGGAAGTTGTATTCAACGACATGTGGTGTTCAACCTTTAATACTTGTCAAATTTCATCCTCTCGATGGCTGATTACCTCAATTGCATTATTGACCCAGTCAGATCGGTAGTAACAGCTTCCCAAGCAACTACTTCGCAGCCTCCCCCCAAAAAAAACGTAATAATATGATTCTTGAAACAAAAACCATCTGGCTAGACTGAAATACAGTAGTCCATTGCGATTTATAAATTCAGGTGTACCTTCAAACCAGATGGTAGCGCGCTGGTCTCTTAAGCTCCAAGATTACAGCTTCGAGGTTCGACATATCCCAGGCAGAACCAACACGATTGCCGATCTTTTGTCCCGTTGTCCAACCGACCCAGTGAGCACTAATGTCTGAGTGCAGGGTGTAAATTACACTCAGATCAACACAGCCATCCATCAGTGAATATTTTTTTTTTTTCATTCACAAAAGCTGTGTAACGTCTACGATGTGATGTGATAGGGTTTACTCCCAATATATATAGTGTTCTTATTTTACTAATTAATGTAGTGATTGTCGTGTATAATTGTGTAGTGTGTGGTAGAAAGCGAACTTTATTAATTGTATATATTACGAAACAAGAACAGTGCCACATTCGCTCAAAACTTACCGTAAGCGAACTATCCAATTTGACAGTGGTATCTGCGTTTGGAACATTCCAGTGATATTTTAAATCCGTGTTTGTGTCAGCGTCTAGCTCATGTCTAGGTATCTGAGCTCGGGTTCACACAGGCAACAATAACTCCGTTAAATATAATAAATAACATTTATTGTAATTCACTATACAGTGCGTTGGCGCAGTGGGTTAACAAGCCCGCGCTGAGTTGCATATCACAGAGATTTAACATCATCACACATAGTTATCACAAACATTCTAAGCAAACTATCTAGCATATGTCTATGAACCCCAAATACACATGGGTTTAATCTATTAATCTATTGAGTCCCTCTAAGGCAGGCCCTGTTGCCTCTCTGATGACCCGTCTGTCCTCTGACGGTCCACACGTGTCCCAATCCGACACGGGTGGTAACTCTGTCCGAGTTCCTCGTGGACCCCGCAATAGGCGGGCCACATCAGTGTCTACGGGACAGTGGACTCAATGACCAGTCCTTCGAGAAGGCTCTAGATTACTCTGGCCTTCGAGTGACTGACTTCTTTCCCTTGGGCGGGAGTTGTAGCCCTTTGACTCATGTCTATAAATGTGAGGCCGTGACAGGATTCCCCCCTCTCCCCCGATTTGATGAGTTGTTATAAGGTAATTAGATCTGCTCTAATTCTGTCACAGAATCACATAAAGTTGGTGTTTGTAGTATGGTGGACAGTAACCTGGTAACCTACATACTGGCATCAAAACTCATGTATTCTCCCATACACCACTTCTCTGATTTGGTGAAGAGATCACTCTCTCTCCTGTGTCCTTAAAAATGCTTATCTGACCGAAGTTACGTGACGTTTACTAGTTGTGTTTACAACCCGTCCTTCTCATAGTACCCCACTGATACCAAGACAATTAACCTCTGTATTAAAGAGGATTAACAAGACCAAAGTCCTGGCTAATTAAGTACACCTTCAAATCTTGATTTGTGTGTGCATTTCAATACACTTTTACTTTCGTATGTTGTATAATGCTAAATATGTAGTTACGTTGTTATTTTATCTCCTCAGACTACATGTGTCCCTGTTGGCTTGTTAGTGTGTTGACTAATAAGTTGGTGGTTCTAATAAAGTGACTGCATTTTAAATTGATAGTGTTCAGTTTTAAGGTTTGTGTAGAGTGTGTGCTGAATGTGTGGCTTATTTCCAAGCGTCACGAGTTGGGATAACCTTAATCATGAATTACACCAATGTGTGTAATACATGATCAGGCATTCCAAGCAGTGGTGCTTAGATGTAGTATCCTAACTACTAAACTAAGAATATTAACCTAACTAATAAACATGTATCAACAATTTAGACATGTCATACACTTTACATGAAAGACGTAGACAAATTAAAATAAATACGTTTTGCGTACAATTTGTCCGCTCAGTATATCGTTCTCTCATTTAATCCATTCACTCTGTCATTCACTCACCTTTCATTCCAAATAGTATTTGGTTAAAATATATATAATTAAAGTTGAGGTAAGTGTTATTGCCCTTAGAAAAAATGGAATAGGCGATATTTTCCCTTTAAGAAATTACGTACTTTTTGTACGATGACTCAAAACTGGGTTATAATTTACACAGAGACAATTGTATAGGAAGGTTCTTTAGCTTATGAATGGAACCACCTGTAATATTATGGTAGAATATGTACACATTACAGGTTAACACATTTTATATACATAATTAATGCAAAGATAATACATATTTAATACTAAATTAATTAATTAACTAAGTAACTAAATCCAACGATGATGTGCGCGTTGTCCTCCTGTTGTTATCGTGTTGTGCCATGAATGTTAAAAGTTAGTATGGCTGTCTCTTGAGTGTTGTAGTCGAAGTAGTTCTGTTTCGGCTGTTTGCAAAGTTTCGTAGCAAAAGCAAGTATGGACTGTTCTCAATGTCGCGTATAAAGTGTTCTTACAGTTTTCAGAGTCAGTTCACTGGTTGAAATCATTACACAGTTAATGTCTCTCGCTCGGATCGTTCTCGAGCTTGGGCAATTGATAGTATAGCTCTTCACGTATAGTTCTTAAAGTATGGCTCTTAAAGTTTCATGTTCGTGGGTGTCATAAGTAACTTATTTACTGAGGTGTTATTACTTTTCAATGGGAGTTCTCTAGCAGGTGTAGAGTTACACTGTTATATGACACAGACTAAAGATATCACAGTTTCTAGTATGGCGAATGGTCGATGTGCCAAATGTTATTCTACTGGCGCATTCGTTTGCCGTGATAAAAGGTCAGCAATAATGTTGTCAGTGCCTCTGATATGGCGGATTTCGAAGTCGAAATCTTGAAGAAGAAGACACCATCTTTGTAAACGATGTTTTTTCGGGGCACCTTTCTTAAGGACCAACAATGGCGAATTGTCAGTGAGTACAACGAAGTGGGCACCTAAGAGGAACTTAGATAATCTTAACATACAAAATAATAGACTTAATGCCTCCAATTCCACTGTAGAATACCGGATCTCTGCCTTCTTCAGCTTACGGCTTACGTAGAGAATTGGGTGTCTCACTCCATCCACTTCTTGCATTAGACATCCTCCTATTGCGATAGCACTCGAATCTGTGGTCAAAATAAAGGGTAAATTTATGTTGGGTAATCGTAAGACTGGTGGATTAGAAAAAATACGTTTCAATCTGCTTATTGCATCCTCTAAGCTGGTACTTTAAAAAATTTTTGATGGATAATCTTTAGTTAACATATTGGAAAAGACTGAGGTAAGTTCTGCCCAATTTGGTATAAATTTAGAATAATAGTTAATAAGACCTAGTAAACTTCTAATTTGTTTCTTTGTGGTAGGCACTTCTAGATTAAGAATCTTGGAAACAATTTTATCATCTGTCAACAGTTTGCCTTTAGAGATTCTATGACCAAGGAAGTCTATTTGTTTATAGGCTATTTCAACCTTGGAAGGTTTGATAGTAAGTCCAAAAAGAAAGATTTGGTTGAAGACTTGTTTGAGTTTAAGTAAGTGAGAAGTCATATTAGTAGACTGGATGCATATATCATCAATATAAGCTTGGACATCTTTAATTCCGTGTAATAGCAATCTAGTTAATCTAACAAAGGTGGCGGGTGCGTTCTTGAGACCAAATGGAAGATATCGCCATTCGTACACACCGAGAGGTGTTGCGAATGCTGTTATATGTCTAGAAGCAGGGTGTAGTGGCACTTGCCAATAACCTTTCGCTAAATCAATCTTCGAAAATAAGGATGATTGAGACATATTGAGAATGAGATCTTCACAACTGTTCATTGGCTCTGCATCTGTTGTGGTTCTTGTATTTAATACTCTATAGTCGATGCACAAACGGATTGTCTGGTCCTTCTTTTTCACCAGGACAATCGGTGAAGAATATTGAGACATAGATTTCTGAATTATTCTATTTTTCTCTAAATCCAAAATTTCTTTGTCTAAATTTGCTCTGTAATGGAGAGGAATAGAATATGGTCTACATTTGACCGGTGTCAGATCTGTCAGCACAATTGAATGTGTTATTTTGTCAGTGCGTCCAGGTTTGTTAGAAAAGATAGATTTATACTCGTCAAGGAGAGTCAAAATGTCTTGTCGCTGTTGTTGTGTCAAAGTGTCAGAGATATGTATGTCATTTATACTACCGTCGTCAGTCATAATCGGTACTGGGATTTCAGTATTGTCTACGTCTGTCTGATTTATCACAGATGCTACTGTTTGTAAATTGTCTTCAATGTCATTGTCGTCGTCGTCGAGATCAATAGTTGTCAATATGTCGTCCCATTGGTTGTTGTCGTTATCACATATGGTCGGTAATGTACATATGTCTTCGTTGTCTTTGTCGTCGTAAGAGTGCGTTGTTAGCGATGCTTCGTTTGTCAAGGTGTCATTCAGTTGGGTAATTGTCGTTTCGTTTCTGTCATCAGTTAGCTGCGTCTGCTCACTCGTCTCAATGTCCTCTCTAGCATAGTATGGATTCAACATATTTACATGGAATATTTTCAACTTTCCATTCAAAGAAATTTCGTAATCAACTTCCGAAATTCTTCTAATAATTTTAAAAGGTCCCTGCCAAGAGGTTGATAGTAAATCTCTCTTGTCAGGTAGCAGTAGTAAAATATCCTGACCTGGATTTAATACAATTGTTTTTGCACCTCTGTTGGCGTACTGCCTGTACCTAAAACCTTTCTCCTGTAGTGATGTTCTGGCCAGTATACAGGAACGTATGATTTTGTCTCTGGTGTCAGTGACTAAATCATAGGTAGAAATGGGTAGTTGGATATTTACAGGTTGTGATATGATATCTTTGTAAATAGTGAGAGGTCCTCTTGGGTTCGCTCCATATATCAATTCGAAGGGAGAGAAACCTGTGCTTGATTGCGGGACTTCTCTATATGCGAACAGCACCGTTTGGAGAAGTATATCCCAATCGGCTGGATTTTCAGCTGTCACTTTAGATAGCATATGTTTCAGGTCCCCGTTTAGTTTCTCGCAGATACCATTTGCGGCCGGTCGATAGGGACTGGTGAAACATTGCTTGATGCCTAGTAACTTAGTTACCGATTGAGTGGCATTCGATATGAACTGGGTTCCTCTATCTGAAATTATTTTCTCCGGGAAGCCAAAACGGGAGAAAATATTTAATAATATGTCCGTCACATCCTTAGAGGAGATAGATCTTAATGGAAGCACTTCTGGCCATCTCGTACATACATCAATAAGATTGAAAATATATCTATTTCCTTTACTTGAAATGTGATTCAACGGACCTACTAGGTCAACTGCCACGATTTGGAAAGGCCTCGAGGCAGTTGTAGTTGATTGGACTTCTGCCGTAGGGTTTTTCCCTTTTTTCACCAGTTTCTGACATATATCACATGATCTACAAAAGGTTTTAATGTCTTGGCAAAATTTTGGCCAATAAAACTGGGTCAGGACTCTAGCCCTAGTTTTTTTTCGTACCCATATGACCTCCGAAAGGTGAGTCATGGGCTATCTTTAATACTTTGTCTCCATGTGCTTGTGGTAACACTACTTGCTGTATCGTGGTCTGATTTGTTGTGTATACTCTAGTTAATACATTGTTCTGTAGCCTAAATGTCCACGATGCGTTCTTGGTTAATTTTGGTTTAAGTCCTACTAACTTAAAATATGGTGAAAGTGTAGGATCTGCTTTCTGTTCATCTCCAAAATTAGTGCTGGTAGTGTTTGGTGATACAATTTCTAGTGATTCCTGCAGTTGGTCGGTGTTGGTTTTATGGGTTGTCTGTCGTGTTAGTGCATTCGTGTGTTGTGTGTGTTGTTGCACATCTACAGGCTTGGTACTTGGTAGATCGGTAGCATCCTCAATTCGAGGTTTTAATTTGGTCGTATCACTGACAGATTCGACCGCCCCTGCATTGTACACCTCGGTGAATTATTTCTGAATTACTTCATTGGTTGTCTCCCTTGGTCTTTTGGCAGATTGAGACAGGCCTGAATGGTGTTTCTCTTTAGAATCGCTTTTTGGGTGGTGGATACCGTTTCTATGCTCCCAATCTCTGATTTCCTTTTCAGAGCACGGTCGTATGTTGGGCAGGTTCCCAAGTATAATATCAGCGACAGGATTTTCTAGGACAGCGCACAATACTAGTCCTGATATGAACGGTGTTCGAATTTCGACAAGAGCAAGGGGGTATTTCTCTATAGTGCCTGAGAATGTGCGACAAGTCACGTGTTTGTCTGTATAGTCTTTCTCGTTTAGTAATGTTTTCTTAATCCCACAGAGCGTTGCGCCGGAATCCCGAATTAATGTGCACTTTTTGTTATTTACAAACCCTGTTGAGAAATTAAGCTTGCCTGTAGATGACAAGGCAGCGTTGGCTGTTTCATTCGAAATAGGGATAGTGTGGCCACATAGTAATGTTGTGTCAAGTTGGAACTTCGTACAGGTGTTACACTTACTGCCTGTAATGGTGTCAATAATTTGCACAGCATTTCCTAGCTCACTTACATTTTCGTTTTGATTGTCACAATCATTCAGTGATTCAATCTCTTCGTCTGATGACGTTTCCACTAGTGCAGCATTGGCCTGTTTCAATATTTTTTGGCCTTCAAAGAAGCGACTATAATGCCCAAAGCTACTGCAAAAATAACATTTGACCGCTCTCTGGTAAGCATTGCGCTTATTCTTCTGCTTCTCCACGATCATTTTGAGGTGGTGTGGATAGTTCGGCGTTTTATCGCACATCGCGTATTGTTCGTGAGTCAAACTACAATATTGGCATTTAACTGGCTTACCGACATTCGAGCGTGGTTTAAACTTACTTTCTGTTTGTTTCGAGTATCTAGTGTTTACTACTGCTGCTGCTGTATCGTTTTGACTTAAATTTAATTGAAAAATGTCTCTGTTTGCTGTAAAAAATGCATTCCCCTTGGACTCGATTTCCTGAATACTTTTACAGTCCATTTGTTTCAAAAACTTAGCAAAAGGTGTAGGGATTGTACTCACTATCTTGTCAATAATAATAAGTTCTTTAAGTTTGTCATGGCTGTTTTTAGTTTTAGCCGAGTTAATCCACTTTGTACACACATCTTGTACTGTAGAGACGTAGTCTATAAAGGTTTGGTTTGGTTGTGGGGATAATTTGGCGAACTGTTGTTGGTAACCTGCAGTATCTAATGAGAAATGTTGGAGAATGCGCTGCTTTAAATAGTCATAATCTTTTCGCATTTCCTGTGGCACTGTCTCTATTACTTTTAAAGGTTCTAGAGCTAAGTTTCTCATTAAAATAAATGCCCAATCTGATTTAATGATCTTATGGTAGGACATTAGACACTCAAAATTTTCCAGGTATGCACTGATGGAATCTCCTGAGCAGAATGCCTTCACGAGGCCTTTATACTTGTTATATTTTTGTTCCTCCTCTTTGCTTCTTAGTTTATTCACAGATATTTCTACGTTGGACTCAATCTCCATCTGCTTTAGTTTTATTTGTGTATCTGCATTCAATTGGGCTAGTTTGGCCGCCGCCTCAAGCTCCATTTGTTTCTCTTGAGCCTGCAGTTGCATCTGCGTCTTTTTCTCTTGTGCCTAAATTTGCATTTGCATCTTCTTTTCTTCTGCCTGCACTTGTCTTTGTTTTTCTTCTCGTTCTATTGCTCTTTCAATCACGGGCAATGTGTTCTGCGTTTTCCCGGACGAGCCCCCAAAAAGCCTTTCAGCGTCTAGCTCATGTCTAGGTATCTGAGCTCGGGTTCACACAGGCAACAATAACTCCGTTAAATATAATATCTAACATTTATTGTAGTTCATTATACAGTGCGTTGGCGCAGTGGGTTAACAAGCCCGCGCTGAGTTGCATATCACAGAGATTTAACATCATCACACATAGTTATCACAAACATTCTAAGCAAACTATCTAGCATATGTCTATGAACCCCAAATACACATGGGTTTAATCTATTAATCTATTGAGTCCCTCTAAGGTAGGCCCTGTTGCCTCTCTGATGGTCCGTCTGTCCTCTGACGGTCCACACGTGTCCCAATCCGACACGGGTGGTAACTCTGTCCGAGTTCCTCGTGGACCCCGCAATAGGTGGGCCACATCAGTGTCCACGGGACACTGGACTCAATGACCAGTCCTTCGAGAAGGCTCTAGATTACTCTGGCCTTCGAGTGACTGACTTCTTTCCCTTGGGCGGGAGTTGTAGCCCTTTGACTCATGTCTATAAATGTGAGGCTGTGACAGTGTGAAAGTGTGACCTGAACATTGACAGCTACACCACTGCAGTCAATCGAAATCCAGAAGGTTTTCCAGTGAAACATCCAACACATGAACGATTAGAACATTGTACATTCCGTAACTAAATCAGACCGGAACAAGTCTGTTCTACAGGTGTCAACATCAGCTTGTTAGTGTTCGTGTGTACTTCCGGATTAGTTAGGAATTTAGTTCAAAATTAGCAGACGACATACAAAAGTTTAAAAAGCTATGACGACTCTAAAATCTTTAGGAATCAACAAGTTTGAATACACGAATTGTGTATTTATATTTTTATGTAGTGTAATCTTAGAATCATGTCTTGATTAATGTATTCATACTACCGACTTTTTCTCGTTAGTATGAAGAAACATGACGCTAAGAAATAGAATAATTATTGTAAAATATTATATTTCATAAATTTTGAAGTTATTCCCCTTTCATTTAATTTTTATTACATCATTACACAAAGGGCCATAATGTGAAATGTATACGATGATGTGTTGTATATAAATAGCCATGTTGTTGCCAGATTGTTAACACACCAGGAAGCCATCTACTGGGCATGGTAGAGTGTTACCGACATTGCAGACCAACACAAGAGCTCCTGGCCAAATGAGGTCAGGGTTTGAGCGTTTAATGCGACTTATGTAAAAGCCGTATTTCGGTCTAGCCAGATGGTTTTTGTTTCAAGAACCATATTATTACGTTTTGTTTGGAGGCTGCGAGGTAGTTGCTTGGGAAGCTGTTACTACCGATCTGACTGGGTCAATAATGCAATTGAGGTAATCAGCCATCGAGAGGATGAAATTTGACAAGCATTAAAGGTTGAACACCACATGTCGTTGAATACAACTTCCATTTCTTATATGTTTCTATGTCAAGATGTGTATTTCTATGTATTCTAATACCAATGTATATAACAACGGAAGGGTCGACTCTGACAAGGTTAAAATATTAACCCATTATGTACATATATTAGACATGAAAGATGACATCTTTCATGAAGTTGCCCGGGGGAGCATGTCAGAGTCTAGAGTAGTGCAGTGACATCGTTACGCCCGCCAGGCGACTTAGTCCCCAGCCGGGATGCCGTAACTACGTTACGCCCGCCAGGCGAGTAGTAGTTACCTGCCTGCGAGGTTGCTGGCTGACGAGACGGCCAGCGGTCAGGCAAGGACAACGCAAGACGCACGCATGCCTCGTGAATCCATTTCAGGTGGGGAGGCACGTTGCGAGCTATAGGCAGACAGCTCTGGGACGTGGACTCGACTGGACGCATGATGAGAGAAAGGCGTTGTGTGGTTTCTGTGCCTGAAAGTCGAGTGTCTAGACATCTTGAGAGAAAGACTGTGAGCTGTATTGTGTATTTAAGTGTAGTGAAGTATAAAGTATATCTTGTAATGATCATCGTATTGTATATGATCTGTAAATAAATCCATTGAACGTTGTGTCGTTGAGTCTTAAGTCAAATCACGTTGTACTTGTACTGTCTCACATGTGTTAGGTTAACGAGCCAGGTTTAAGACCCTGACATGTGTGCTATCTTCACATCCACGCAATGGTGACCTATCTTCACATCCAAGCTATGATGACATATCTGTTCATCCACGCTATGGTGACCTATTTTCACATCCACCCTATGATGACCTATCTGTTCATCCACGCTATGGTGACCTATCTTCTTATCCACGCTATGATGACCCATCTTCACATCCACGTTATGATTACCTATCTTCACATCCACGCAATGATGACCTATCTTCACATCAATGCTATAATGACATATCTTCACATCCATGCTATGATGACCTATCTTCACATCACGCTATAGTGACCTATCTGTTCATCCACGGTATGCTGGCCTATCTTCTCATCTACGCTATGCTGACCTATCTTCACATCCACGCTATGATGACCTATCTTCACATCCACGCTATGATGACATATCTTCACATCCACGCTATAATGACCTATCTTCACATCCACGCTATGATGACCTATCTTCACATCCACGCTATGATGACCTATCTTCACATTCACGCTGTGATGACCTATCTTCACATCCACGCTATGGTCACCTATTTTCACATCCACGCTATGATGACCTATCTGTTCATCCACGCTATGACGACCCATATTCACATCCACGTTATGATGACCTATCTTTACATCCGTGCTATAATGACATATCTTCACATCCATGCTATGATGATCTATCTTCAGATCCACGCTAAGGTGACCTATCTTGTCATCCACGCTATGATGACCTATCTTCACTTCCACGCTATGATGACCTATCTTCACATCCACGCAATGGTGACCTATCTTCACATCCACGCAATGGTCACCTATCTTCTCATCCACGCTATGATGACCTATCTGTTTATCCACGCTATGGTGACATATCTTCACATCCAAGCTATGATGACCTATCTGTTCATCCACGCTATGGTGACTTATCTTCTAATCCACGCTATGGTGACCTATCTTCACATCCACGCTATGGTCACCTATATTCTAATCCACGCTATGATGACCTATCTGCTCTTCCATGCTATGGTGTCCTAACTTCACATCCATGCTATGATGACCTATCTTCACATCCACGCTATGGTGAATTATCTTCACATCCGTGCTATGATGACCTATCTGCTCTTCCATGCTATGGTGACCTATCTTCACATTTATGCTATGGTCACCTATCTTCACATCCACGCTTTGGTGACCTATCTTCACATCCATGCTATGATGACCTATCTTCACATCCACGCTATGGTGACATATCTTCACATCCACGCTATGGTGACCTATCTTCACATCCACGCTATGATGACCTATCTGTTCATCCACGCTATGGTGACATATCTTCTCATTCACGCTATGATGACCCATCTTCACATCCACGTTATGATGACATATATTCACATCCATGCTATGATGACCTATTTTCACATCCACGCTATAATGACCTATTTTCACATCCACGCTATGGTGACATATCTTCAAATCCACGCTATGATGACCTATCTGATCATCCACGCTATGCTGACCTATTATCTCATCCACGCTATGATGACCTATCTTCACATCCACGCTATGATGACCTATCTTCACATCCAAGCTATGATGACCTATCTTCACATTCACGCTATAATGACCTATCTTTACATCCACACTATGATGGCCTATCTTCACATACACGCTATGATGACCTATTTTCACATCCATGCTATGATGACCCATCATCACATCCACGCTATGATGACCTATCTTCACATCCACGCTATGATGACCTATCTTCACATCCACGCTTTGGTGACCTATCTGCTCTTTTGTGTGTGTATGGTTTGTGGATGTGTTAGTGGATGTGCGATGTGTGGGTTGGTGGGGGATTGTGTGCGTGGGGAGGGGAATATGTGCTCGATGGAGATGTGGCTGGGGGATGGGTGGTTTAATGTGTGGGTGGGGAGATGATGTGAGGGTTAGGATGTGAATGGGCGTGAGATGTGTGGGTTAGTGGGGGAATGTTTGTGGGTGGCGAGTGTGTTTTGGTTGGGGGATCAGATGAGGGTAGTGTGTGTGGGTGGGGGATGTGCGCGAGGGTGATGGGTCGTTTGGTGGGGTATGTATGTGTCCCTGGTGTGCGTGTGTGTGGGTAGGTGGGGGTGTGTGTGTGCGTGGGGTGATGTATAGATAAGTGGGAGATGGGCCTCATGACATGTTAATAAGCCTTGTTTATGATTACAACATTCATTTCACAATGTTTATTTTTTCTTCCTATGTAAATGTATAGTGCTCTTGATGAATGAAAGACGAGTGATTGGAAGGGCCGAATGTAAGACGGGCCTGCGCGCCCAATTTGTGACCTTAATAAAGTTGATTTGATTTGATTTGCTAAAATGAACTATCTGCACTTCCATGCTATGATGACCTATCCTCACATCCACGCTATGATGACCTATCTGCTCATTTAAGCTGTGATGACCTATCTGCTCATCCAAGCTATGATGACCTATTTGCTATTCCATGCTATGATGACCTATCTTCGAATCCACGCTCTGATGACCTATCTGCTATTCCATGCTATGATTACCCATCTGCCCATCCTCTCTATGATGACCTATCTGCTGCTCCATGCAATAATGACCTATCTGCTCTTCTATGCTATGATGACCTATCTTCGAATCAACGCTATGATGACCTAACTGCTATTCCATGCTATGATGCACTATCTACTCCTCCATGCTATGCTACCTATCAGTTCATCCATGCTATGATGACCTATCTGTTCATCTAAGCTATGATGACCTATCTGCTCTTCCATGCTATGATGACCTATCTTCACATCCATGCTATGATGACCTAACTTCACATCCATGCTATGATGACCTATTTTCACATCCATGCCATGATGACCTATCTTCACATCCATGCTATGATGACCTATCTTCACATCCACTCTATGATGATCTATCTTCACATCCACGCTACACTGACCTATCTGTTCATCCATGCTATGATGACCCATTTTCACATCCATGATATGATGACATATCTTCACATCAATGCTATGATGACCTGTCTTCACAACCATGCTACGATGACCTATCTGCTCTTCCATGCTATGGTGTCCTATCTTCACATCCATGCTATGATGACCTATCTTCACATCGACGCTATGGTGACCTATCTTCACATCCACGCTATGGTGACCTATCTTCACATCCACGCTATGATGACATATCTGTTCATCCACGCTATGGTGACCTATCTTCACATCCACGCTATGATGACCTATCTGTTCATTCACGCTATGGTGACCTATCTTCTCATCCACGCTATGATGACCCATCTTCACATCCACGTTATGATGACCTATCTTCACATATACGCTATGATGACCTATCTTCGCATCCATGCTAAAATGACATATCGTCACATCCACGCTATGATGACCTATCTTCACATCCACGCTATGGTGACCTATCTGTTCATCCACGCTTAAGCTGACCTATCTTCTCATCCACGCTATGATAACATATCTTCACATCCACGCTATAATGACCTATCTTCACATCCACGCTATGATGACCTATCTACACATCCACGCTATAATGACTTATCTTCACATCCACGCTATGATGACCTATATTCACATCCACGCTATGATGATCTATTTTCACATCCACGCTATGATGACCAATCTTCACATCCACACTATGATGACCTATCTTCACATCCACTCTATGATGACCTATCGTCACATCCACGCTATGGTCACCTATCTCCTCATCCACGATATGATGACCTATCTGTTTATCCACGCTATGGCTACATATCTTCACATCCAAGCTATGATGACGTATCTGTTCATCCACGCTATGGTGACCTATCTTCTAATCCATGCTATGGTGACCTATCTTAACATCCATGCTGTGATGACCTATCTTCATATCCACGCTATAGTGACCTATCTTCACATCCACGCAATGATGACCTATCTTCACATCCACACTATGGTTACCTATCTTCACATCCACGCTATGTTGACCTATCTGCTCTTCCATGCTATGATGACCTATCTTCACATCCACGCTATGGTGACCTATCTGCTCTTCCATGCTATGATGACCTATCTTCACATCCACGCTATGATGACCTATTTTCACATCCACGCTATGATGACCTATCTGCTCATTTAAGCTATGGTGACCTATCTGCTCATGAATGCTATATCCATGATCCTACAGGGGTCTGACCACATCTTCCTTCTCAAACATCTTCTGGTATCCATTCCGTGGGATCCCAGATTAGTTTTAAAACATCCTTCCACCCCGACGCGGATCGAACCCTAGACCACAAGTTCGGTAGGCAGCAGTCTTTTCGTCTCTACACTGGAGGGGCCCCAGGCTGTAGATATAAAGACTGGCTGGGGATTTGAACACTTCTACCAACAAAATGCGGGTATCTGTAGCAATGTGCAGATTAACCACAGTATTCAATTCTGTCATTGACGCCGTTCGTAACGCCCAAGTGAAAGCTACTTTCAAATTAACACAAGAAGAAGTATACACATCCATCCATCATGTACCATGCCGATAAGCATGGGCGGTCATGTTTTGCCATCTCACTCGATCACCAGGGTCGTGGATCAGCTCCGTGTTTCGGTCTCGACAAGCCAGGTGGCCAAGCCATCCAGTATTTACTTCTCGGTCTTCCCCTTGATCTCTTCCCTTCGATCTTGCCACTATACAAATATAAGAATACAATCACCCGAAACTGGTGGCATACACAATTAAATATCGGCAAATTAAAACTGTTGAGTAGGTGAACACCATTTTACCCTTGCATCTAAGCTGACTGTATCGATGTAACCAACCCACTCATTTCCGCGAACCAGGTAAGCACTCTTCTGAACATTGTCAAAATATCTCTGGTAGAAATCCATTAAAGCACACACCTGAAAATAGCATTAACGAGAGGTACTTTCTCACAAGTGAATTAACGCATATCACACACACACACACACACACACACACACACACACACACACACACAAACCACACGCACAGGCACATACACACGCACACACACACAAACATTCGTCTATTTATAATTTCTGTTTAAGTCATGTTAATTGTATTGCCCCCTAACAGATGAAACATTATGAGCTGGTTAGCGTTAAATGTGTGCAGCTCCACGAACCTACATATACACGACAGTACAAGGGGAATAACAGTAGATTAATCTATGACAATACTAGTGGCACATTGCCAACGATGCCCATCGCTATTCTGTTGGGGCTATAGGCCTATCACACATGGCCTGCAGTATACTAATATTTGAGTACCAGAAACGTCAATCACTAAACCAATGGCACAGTATCAGAATAGTACATCAGTATACTACTGGCACATTAAAAGGGAACAATACTAACAATTACACAAATATAATAGTGGAACAGTACAATAAACCACACGACTATAATAGTGGAATAGAACCACATATCACCGACTATAATAGTGGAACAGTACTACATATTACACTTCTATAAATATGGAACAGTATTACACATTACACGACTATAATAAATGGAGCAGTAACACAAATTGCTTGACTATAATAGTGGAACAGTACCACCTATCACACAACTATGATAGTGGAACAGTACCACATATCATACGACTATAATAGTGGAACAGTACCACATATCACACAACTATAATAGTGGAACAGTACCACATATCACACGACTATAATAGTGGAACAGTAATACAAGTTACAAGACTATAATAGTGGAACAGTACCACATATCACACGACTATAATAGTGGAACAGTAATACAAGTTACAAGACTATAATAGTGGAACAGTACCACATATCACACGACTATAATAGTGGAACAGTAATACAAGTTACAAGACTATAATAGTGGAACAGTAATACAAGTTACAATACTATAATAGTGGAACAATACGAACAATCGCATGACTATAATAGTGGAATAGTAACACATATTACACGCCTATAATAGTGAAGCAGTACCACAAATTGCATGACATTAATAGTCGAACAATACCATATGTCACACGATTGTAATAGTGGAACAGTACAACAAGTCATGACTATAATAGTGGAACAGTAACATAAATCACATGGTTATAATAGTGGAACAGTACAACGAGTCACATGACTATAATAGTGAAATAGTACTACGGCAAACTACCTCTTTGAAAGTGCCTAGTACATTATGATTTGCTTAAAGACTGATCATCTCAAGACAAGGACAGAGACATTAAAATTAGCAACATGGAATGTTAGGACGTTAAACGACGACGGAAAATTAGAGAACATAAAACAAGAAATACAAAGAGAAAAAAATAATTTTTTAGGGATGTGCGAAACGAGATGGATAGGAGAGGGCATCAAGATAGATGAAGATTTTAAGATTATTTATTCTGGAGGTGAAGATCGACACATGGGAGTGGCAATAATTTTGGACTGGAAAACGTCAAAATCTGTTCAAGGATAGTGGGCCGTGTCGGACAGAGTTCTACTAGTTAACTTGAGTGGCAGATCTTTTAGCATAAATGTTATTCAAGTATATGCCCCAACAGGAGAGTCCATGAAGATAGTGTAGAGGAATTCTATAGTGACATAGAGTCTGCCTTAAAGAAATGTAAAAATTCATAAATAAACATCATAATAGGAGACTTCAATGCAAAAGTAGGAAATCAAGGTGATAGATACACAGTAGGAAACTATGGTTTAGGAGAGAGAAATGAAAGAAGATACAGACTCGTAGAGTGAGCTAAAGAAAAGGAAATGATTGTAGGAAACACCTGGTTTAAGCAACACCCTAGAAGATTATGGACATAGAGGAATCCTTAAAGCAGAATCAGAAATCAGATTGACTACATTCTGACTAGCACTAACAGTAGCAAAAACAGTTCACAGTGCTGATTGTTATAGTGACCACAGACTACATACAGGAACATTGAGGATAAAGCTGAAGAAAGTCTAGTGTATAACAGGAAACACTTAATATGATTTGTGTACATTGAGTAATGACAAGGAAATACAAAACAAATTCAACATAGACGTACAGAACAGATTTGATATATTGTCTGATCTAGAGATATTATTCCAGGATGTGAATGATCAATGGGAAATGTTAAAGAATTCAATCAGTTTGGCTGCAGAAAAAACTATTCCAAAATTAAAGAAGGTGGGTCGTAAGAAATGGATGACTGAAGAAATTGTACACCTAATTGAAACAAGAAGAATATATATATATATATATATATATACATACATATATATATATATATATATATATATATATATATATATATATATATATATATATATATAATATATATATATATATATATATATATATATATATATATATATATATATATATATATATATATATATATATATATATATATATATATATATATAAGTCCTGGAGGAGCGGCTGGCCGAGTGGTTAGAACGCCGGACTCTCATTCGGGAGATCCCGGGTTCGATCCCCGGTAAGGTGTGGGATTTTTTTCTGTCGGGGGCAAAAAGAAAATCCTAACCTGCACAGTTCGCGACGACTGCACTAGCCAGGCGGCCTTTATTCCTCAGGCTCAAAGACCCCTCTGCCATACACCGCAATGTACTATATTGGCAGTAAATGACAGTTTTTTTGACAGTATATATATAAGTGAGAATATTATGTAGGAAGGTAAAAGAATCATGGCTTGAGGAAAAGTGCTTAGAAATTGAAAAACAACACAACAGTCAAAATACCAAATTAGTGCACAAACGAATTCAGGAACTTACTAATAAAAGAACAATTACATCAACAGGCTGTCCAAAAACTAAAGATGGCAAAATCATAATAGAACAAGATCAGATTCTACATGTATGGAAAGATTATGTGAAAGACCTGTATAATGATAACAGAGAGGAACAGTATGATATTAGATTTAATAATGAAAGACCACCAATTTTAATGATGGAGGTTCATAATGTTCTTAAGCATATGAAAGCTGGCAAGGCCCCCGGTGCAGATAACATCACAACAGAAATTATTAAAGCTTTAGAAGAATTTGGACTAGAGCAAGTCACCAGACTGCTGAACACATTATATGATAACGGAGATATACCTTCTGAATTATGTTATTCTGTATTTATTGCAATCCCAAAGAAATCAGGAACCTTGGAATGTGATCAACATAGAACAATTAGTATAATGAGTCACATCACAAAGATCTTGTTACGAATTATCATGCAAAGAAGAGTGAGGAAGAAAATACAACCTGAAATAGGGGAAGAACAATGTGGGTTTGTAGAAGGAAAGGGTACAGTAAATGCTGTGTATATGCTGCGAACAGTTACTGAACGTGCTGTAGAAGTAAACAAGGATATACATCTTTGCTTTATTGACTACACAAAGGCTTTTGATAGAGTCAGACATGTCAACATGGTGGATATGCTTGATGATCTACAAATTGAATGGAAAGACATTAGACTTATAAAAAACATATATTGGAAACAACAGGCTGCCATAAGGATTGATAATGAAGTAGGACAATATCAACCTATTAAGAGAGGTGTTAGGCAGTGATGTGTAATGTCTCCAGATCTGTTTTCCCTATACAGTGAAAATATTTTCAGAAATGTAGAAGACATAAATGGAATCAGCATTGGAGGACGAAACATAAATAACATTAGATATGCAGATGATACAGTATTGATTGCAGACAATGCGCAGGACCTGCATCAATTAGTAGATGCGGTTGTGGTACACAGTGAGCAACTGAGGTTGGAATTAAATTGTAAGAAGACACAGGTTATGGTCGTCACTAGGAAGAACGAAGTACCACAATGTAATATACAAGTAAATGGAAATATTCTTCAACAAGTGAATCGGTACAATTATCTCGGCACAGTCATAACATCTGATGGGAGATGCCTTGAAGGGACTAGAACAAGAATCGCCATGGCGAAAGTAGCCTTTAGCAAGATGAAAAACATTCTGACCAATAAAAAGATGTCAATTGAAACGAGAAAAAGAGTGTTGAGGGGATACATAGAGCATGTTCTTTTGTACGGATGTGAAACTTGGACAATGTGCAGTCAAGCTGTAAAAAAACATCTGATGGCTGCAGAAATGTGGTTTCTGAGGAAAACGCAAAGTATACCATGGACAGATAGAAAAACCAATGACCAAGTACTACAGGAGACAAATGAAAATCGTAGATTGATTAGAGAAATTAGACGTAGACAGTCAAAATTTTTTGGACATGTTATGAGAAGAAATGGGAGGAGAACTTGGTGACAACTGACAAGATCGAAGGGAACAGACCAAGAGGAAGACTGAGAGGAAAATATGGATGGCTTGGCCACATGGCATGGACGAGGCAGGAACACTGAGCTGATCCACGACTCTGGTGATCGAGTGAAATTGCGAGACATGATCGCCCACGCTTTCCGGCATGGCACGTGATTGATTGATTGAAGTTCTTTAATTGTTTCAAGGAAAGTTCGTTTAGGAGAATTGCTATTGTATCTTCTTCTGTGGGGGATGTGTGAAAGTGGGGGATGTGTGGGTAGATGCTAGTCTTGTGTGTGGGTAGGTACGTGATGTGTGGGTTGGCGGGGATATGTGTGTAGGTGGGGGGATGTGTGGTTGGGGGATGTGTGTTTGACTGGGTGGTTGGGGGTCTGTGCATGTGTGATGGAGGATATGTGGGTGGGTGTGTGTTGATGGGTTATGGGATGAGTGAAGGATATGTGTGTGGGTGGGTTGATGTGTGTAGGTGGGGGATGTGTGGGTTGGTGATGGGTGAGCGGGTGCATGTATGTGTGTCTGGGGGTGTGTATGTGGGTGGGGGATGTGTGTGGAGATTGTTTGGTAATTGGGAGATGTGTGTATGTTTAGGAAGATGTGTGTAGGTGGGGGGGGGGGTGTAGGATGCGTGGGTGGGGATGGGTGGATTTGTAGGCGAATGTATGTGTGCCTGGAGTGTGTGTGTGTGGTTGGGTGAGGTATGTGTGGGTGGATGGGTGGCTGGTTGGGGGTATGTGTCTCATAACATGGTAATATGCATGGTTTATGTTTACAACATTTATGTGACAATGTTTTTTTGTTCCTAAGTAAATGTATTATGCATTATTGATGAACGAAAGATGAACGATTAGAAGGGCCGAATGTAAGACGTGTGTGCGTGCCCAATTTGTTACAATATGAAAATAAAGTCCGTTCGTTCGTTCGTTCGTTCCATCGTGTCTGTACATCATTGCGTTTTGTCGTATACTGTTTGTTGGCAACCTACTTGCATGGTCAAACCATTTGACTTGCTGCCTTCTAATAAAATCTAGAGCATCTATAACCCCAACTTTAGTCCTGATTTCTTCATTTCTGATCGTATCTATCCTTGATACATTGAGTCTCTTCTCAGGAATCTCACTTCTGTTGTTGTGATTTTTCTTTTCTCTTTTTCTGTCATTATCCAGGTGTGGCATTGGTAACATAGAGTTGTTAGGAAGATTGTGTTGTAAAGTGCTTTCTTAGAAGTTATTGATACATATGTGTTCTTTAGTATTGGTGCCATTTGTCCAGTGAGGTGGTTTCCCTTATTGCATCGATCTCGTATTCTGATTTGCCATTTGATGATATTATATTTACTAGGTACTTGAAGTTCTTTACTTGTTTCAAGGGATGTTCGTTCAGGAGAATTGCTGTTGTATCTTCTTCTTTAGTTATAGTCATTATCTGTTTTACATGTTTGTTTGTTTTTTCATATTATTTTCCCTACACATTTCGTTTAGACTGTTCATGTGGTCTTGCAATTCAGTTTCTGATTTTGTTATTAGTGTTTGGTCGTCCGCAAACAGGAGTTCTCTAATGGTTAGATTTGCAAATGGTTCCTCTTCTGTGTTCTCGTCATGCGTTGTTCTTGTCCTGTCTGTTTGGCTGGTTTATGTACATTACAATACCAGCGGAACAGTATGAATAATCACATGACTATAATAGTGGAACAGTACTACAAAAACTTAATCACTATACTAGTGGAAATGCACACAATATTGGTATAACTGTTCCAGTTAAAGATTGGCAGGAACGCCGACTTTGCTGCGAAACAGTACCAAACACGTCCATGCTAATCTAATGCAAATACAAGATTAATCTTCACAACACTTATTTTGAAGATCCGTCCGTATTTCAGTTTTGTTTTCATTATGTTCTTATAAAAGAAGTCGTATAGCGTTAGTGATGATGTCTGCTCACAGAGTTCTGTCTCCTTTATTGCGAATCATTGCTGATACTGAGGTGATTAGTTTCTATTTGAGTTAACTTCTTTCAGGGTTTCTTTAATTCTCTTTCTATCCGTCCACGGTGTTCTCATCAATCTTATATATAAAAGGCAATCTCCGTCTGTATGTATATATGTCCTTTATGCGTTCGCGAACGGTCCATCCGATTAAGATGAAATTTTTTACACGTCTTCCTCTCATTCCCGCGCTGCCAACTGTGAATTAGTGTGATATCGGCTGCTTACTTAATATTATTTAATTTTTAATTTTTAATTATTATTTCTATATAGCAAGGGGACGTAACTCTGTAAAAGTTATTTCAAGGGGCATAACTTTTAATACTTTTTCTGTATACCTTATAGTCATATTGTTGCATCGTTTTCAAAGACTTATAAACTCTTTGTCTATAGTTATGTACCGGCATATGAGTTATAATAAATAATGATACAATCTTTAAGGCATGTTCAAAGTTTTCTTAAAAATAATGCACAATGCATAACATTGTAACTCATCTTTTTATGCTTAAGAAGTTATCTACAGTCATGTAGGTGATTAGAAACAGTTTTCATAAAAAATAATGGATGGTGTGTGGAAGGACATTATTTTAAGTTACTTTTTTTTGTTGTATGAATTTAATGAGACGCTACCCGCCAGGAGCTGGACGAAGCCACGCCGGGTCAGATAGACAGACAGACCCACCTATTCGCTGCAGTTATCTACAGGCATATGCGTTATAATCCTCCTCCTCCCTCTCCTCCTCCCTCTTCTTCTTCCCTCTTCCTCCTCCTCCCTCTTCCTCCTTCTCCCTACTCCTCCTCCTCCTCTCCTCCCTCCTCATCCTCCTCCTTCCTCCTCCCTCCTCCTCCTCCCTCCTCCTCCTCTCTCCTCCTCCTAATCCCTCCTCCTCCCTACTTTTCCTCCCTCATCCTCCTCCTTCCTCCTCTTCCCTCCTCCTCCTCTCTCCGCCTCCCTCCTCCCTCCTCCTCCCTCCTCCACCTCCCTCTTCCTCCTCCCAGCTCCTACTCCTCCTTTTTCTTCTTCTTCTGCTGTTGCTGCCGCCGCTCCATTTACCCAAGTTAATTGTTGGGGAAGATGTAAAGATCTTTCAAGTGCTCTTTCTAATGCTTTTTGTAAGTTGGTCTTCGTTTATCTAAGGTTGTTCTAACTGCAACCAATAAATGATTAGACAGACAGGTAGACAGATAGACAGACAGACAGACAGATAGACAGACAGAGAGGGAGGGACAGACAGACAGACAGACAGAGAGGGAGGGACAGACAGACAGACAGACAGACAGACAGACAGACAGACAGTCGGGAACTGGAACTCATATGACTACTTACATGAATTAAATGAGATGCTCCTCATCAGGGGCTGGACGAAGCCGGGCCGAATCAGAGAGACAGACAGATAGACAGACAGACAGACAGGTAGATAGTCGGGAACGGGAACGGGAGCCTATATGACTACTTATATGAATTAAATGAGATGCTCCACACCAGGAGCTGGGCGATGCCGGGCCGGGTCAGACAGACAGACAGACAGACAGACAGACAGACAGACAGACAGACAGACAGACAGACAGATAGTGGGTAACGGGAACGAGAACTTATATGACTACTCAGCTAGTATTCTATAAAACCACAACTTCCATGCGTATGTGTTACATCATCATGTGCCATGCCGGTAAGCGTGGGTGGTCATGTTTAATCATTTTACACGATCACCAGAGTCGTGGATCAGCTCTATATTCTTGTCTCGACCATACCATGTAGACGAACGAACGAACGAACAGACTTTATTTTCAAAGGGTAACAAATTGGGCACGCAGGCCCGTCTTACATTCGGCCCTTCCAATAACTCATCTTTCTTTCATCAACAGTGCATTGGGAAAAAAACTTTGTCACATGAATTTTGTAAATGTAAACAATGCATATTACTATGTTGTGAGACACACCCACCACCCACCGACACATCCCCCATTCACTCAATCTCCCCCACCCAACCACACACACATACAATACATTCCCCCACCCATCCACCACATCCCTAAACCTATACATCTCCCCAACCACACACACCTCTCACCCACCACACATCCCATCCACCCACACCCCAAGCACACATACATTCAATAACCCACACATCCCCCACCTACACACATCTCCCCACCCACTCACATATCCTCTACCCGTCAAATTTCCCACCAACAATCACTCGCCCAATATCCTCCTCCACCCACACACCTCCAACCACCCAGCCAAACACACATTCCTCAGCCACACACACATCTCCCCGTCAACTCACATATGCCGCACCTACCCACACACAAATTCCGCACTCACCCACATAATCTTCTATCTCCCCCAGCCCACTCACAGATCCAGAGCCCACACCTACAAACATCCCCCACCATCTCCTAACCTGCACACACTCACCCACCCACATATCCTCTACCCACCCACACATCCTCTACCCACCCATCCCCCAACCAAACATCCCTTAACCACACACCCTTACTCATATACAATAGACAAGCCATCTAGATATTTATTTCTCTTCCTTCCCCCTGTTCTTTCCCCCGCTATCCTGCCAATTGCCACTAAGTTCTCTAGTTTATTTCTTCTCTTAAGGTGCTCAAAACACGTTGACTTTCTAAATGTAATTTCTCCAAGCAATGCACGGTGTTCCTTTATTTCTTGAAGGACTTGCTCATTGGTTTTTCTGTCTGTCCATGGGTTTCTTTGCACCGTCCCCAGAAACCATATTTCCACTGCCATTTTATGTTTTTCAGCTTGTCTGCTCATTGTTCACATTTCACCTATAAAAAAATACAGGTTCTATATATCACTTTAACACTCCTTTTCTCGTTGAAATTGACATATTTTTATTAGTCAGCATGTTTTCCATCTTGCAAAAGGCTTCCTTTGTCATGGCATATCTATATACATGTGTTATACATGTGGTACACAGACCATGTGTCCAGGCAGTGACAGCCTTATACAGACTAGTTCTCTAAAACAATTAAATCTTAGCGGGTTTAAGACAGATGTTCTGGTCCACACTGCCCCCTGATTCGTCACGCTCTCAACTCTCCCGACATAGCACCTCGTGACCACTGGCTGCTTCAAGGTTTACTAATCATCAAGTGCCTTGTGTACTGGCGTGGACGATCATGCTTCTCCACATCTTGCAATCTCCAGGGACATTTGTCAGTTCATCTGTTGACTCTGTTCCGTGCCATGACACAAAACTGTCTTCCTCTATTTTTCTTGCCACAATAATCACAATATGTTTCAGTTTTCGCACAATATGGCCAACAAATGAAGACTGTCTTTTCGTGATGTTTGTAATAAGTTGTCTTTACCACGTAACTTTACTTCAGCTTGCTCATATTGGCTGCCCATGGAATGTGTCCGCATTCTTCTATCAAACGCACATCTCCAAGGCGTCTGCGTGTTGTTTTCTGTGTTTACTAATTGTCCAGAATTCGCAGCCATATGGCATAATTGGTTCTGTGTAATATTCCAGAATTCTAACGTCCAATCACCAAGATTTACTGCATAAAGAGTTATTCTTGCAAGCCAAATGAGCCGCTGAAAAGAGTATGACTGGAGTCATATGAATACACACATGACGTAACAGCCACGCTTTACTCCATTCTGAAAGACCACTTGTTGAAATGCTTTGAACAACGGAGAGCACAATGGAAGTAGGGTTTCCAAAGATCAAAGAGACAACACTGTACGCTATTCGGGTATCAGCACTCCAAGTGAATAATTGTGTTTTTCACGACGAAAGACGAGTTTAATATTTTAACAGAACTGCAGGATACGAACTACTCGTATAAGACAGGGATCACAACGTGTCAGACAGCATACACACTTTATTGTACCCGTCATCTCTATCATCACCAGCATCTTTGTCTCCTTCTTCTGATTCACCATCATCATTTCTTCTTCCTAGTACTTTCTATTCATCATCACCACCATCATCATCTTATTATTATTATTATTATTCAGCACCGTCATTATCATCATTATCTTCTTCTTCTTCACTTCCGGTTTCCGGTTACGAGAGGACGTGTTTTCACATACTCTTCCGATTTTTGAATATTTTAACAAGTTTACTCAATTCAATCGCGATGCTGTGTATATCATTCTGTTCGTTCTAAACTGGATTTACATATTACTCAACAGTTCAAGTCAATGTGACTGTTTATTTAATGAACTGAGAATTTCCTTGTTGTATGTGGCTGTAAGAGCACCAATTTTTGAATGTTATCAATTATCGATTCAAGACAACGTGAGAACTTGCCATGCGTGACTAATACGTGATAACCACCATGCACGCTCTACAAAAAGGCCTGCGCAGAAAATACACAAAAAAGGAGACAAAAAGACCAAATAAAAAGTCCTTTTAAGGACTACAACCAGTCAAGCCAGGAGCCTGCACCAACAAAGAAAACAAGAGGAAACATGCACAAAGGACAGCTGCCGACCGATCCCCCAGCTGGAGTGGGATTACGACAAATCCTTATAAGGACTACAGCCAGTCAAGCCAGACGAGCGAGGAGCCTACACAAACAAAGAAAACCACAAAAACAGACGAGCACAAAGGATAGACGCCGACCGATCCCCCAGCTGACGTCACAGACACAAACGTTACATAACCATTAAGAGATAGGACTCACAAGACAAGAATTAGGGTGAATAAACCCACAAAAACCACGGACCTCAACAATAACCACAGCTCATGAAGCAGTTTAGATGAGGCCGAATTTGGAATTTTTGTTGTTGAATCAACCAACCATTTATTCCATTATTGTGTTCGTTTTAAAGCTGCATTTACATACAACTCAACATGTCAAGTTTATGTGAATGTTTATTTAATTAAATGAGGATTTCTTTGTGATTCGTGACGGTAAGATCTTCCATTTGTGAATTTTACCAATTATCGATTCACGACAACGTGAGACTTAACGAAATAAAATCAAATCAAATCACTTTAACGATGCGTGACTAGCAAGTTAAACGTCACGCAAGACCCACAGAAAGGCCTGCAATATTATTTTATTCCTTGCCTTATCGAGCTACCTGTATTACCAAAATGTCCTCCAACTTGTGGTCATCTACTGTGTCCAAGCGGCACAATGTAAATAAAAACAAGACAGGACAAATGTTGGCGAGCATGCCAGCCCAGCGAATGAATCGATCATCTTTGTCGCCAACCTCAGTCGTGTTGTCTAGTGAACAATCAGACATTGGATTCCAGCTGGACATAGAACAGAATTCACCAATTCAATCTGATCAAACTAGCACATCACCTTCAAACACTCTTTCTTCGGTCGAACCACAGAGCCACAATGATTGCCATGAACTAATTCAGGCGTTAGAGATGAGGTTATAAGATTTTATTACCAGAAACACCACTAATATTATTGCTGTGCTTAAAAACGAATACATTCTTCTTCGAGAAGAAGTCCGCATCCTTAATGAAGAGAAGGAAACATTTAAAGCATCCATACATGCTTTGAAACTAAAAAGTGCACAGTCAGTAATAAAAGTGCACAAGCAGAAAGTATCCTTGGTGTTGTAGATGCGTGTATGATCAGTGAATGTTCGTCGCATAATGACATACAGACAGTTTCTTCAATCAACACAACTACTTCCAAATCTGTAGAACGCACACCATCCATATACCCCATTGTTATGCATATCAGCAACAGGTTCCAGGAATCACAGAGCTCAGTTGTTACCACTACTACTGGGCATCAACAACCAACACAACCAAGCCATAATAAACAAGAGCACAAGAAAGACAACAGTCGTCTGTGGCAACAACAGTCCAAGCGGACACGCCGGCAGCGCAGCAGCATGAAATAACAACTGATGACAGTACAACTCATGTTATCATCGCAAACTCCCTGCTGAAGGGAATATATAACGATCGAATGTCATCTTCTAACAGCGAGTCAACTTCAATCTTCCCTCTACCAGGTGCTGACATTGATAGGTTGACTGCTACACTGCGAAACTTCCGAGTGAACGAGAGAATTAGGAAAGCAACAGTCCATTTTGGAGTCAATGACATAATGGATAATAAAATCATAAGCACCTCACAACTAGCTACATTGGAGGTACTGTTGCGCAATAAATTTCCTAACTAATCTATGTTCATTCCATACATCATTCCACTATGTTATTGATTCCAGCGTCGTACTGCCGATGCTGCCAATCTAACTCTGTATACATTTTGTAAAGACAATAACATTAATTTCATTAATAACACCCCGTACTTTACTTCGTCGTCCGGCGCTCCTAAGAAAAAAAACTGTACAGGGATCAAATACATTGTTCCAAGCTAGGAAGTAGTATACTAGCGAAGAACATAAAATATCCCGAATGTGCACAACAACCAGCACCAGTTACAGGAGTAAACCGAGCTTCACTTCCGGTGACACCCACCTCTAAGTGTTCAGAAAACGCTCCTTCTCTTCCTGCACCACCATTGCCTATACCACAGGAATACAATGCCGTGGAAAGCAACCCATACTACAACCCCAGTGTTGCTAACTATGATACTTTGTTTCCTTCCTTGCCCATAAAGCATCCTCCCCATATCATGTCAAAGGAAACACCGTTAAACAATGCTGCTATTCCCCCGATGCCTGCTTCTAATATAGGCACTTCCAGTAACTATCACAGCAGTGGTCACTCGTTGGGCGGTAATCTACACTCCTATCAGTGGAACCGTCAGCTTCAACAGCTAATGCAATACAATCCTGCAGCCCTGCACCAAGCTTTCATGATGTCACTCCAGCACAGACATGTTCCTACCCCATCTAATAGTCTTAACTATTACTAAATAAAGTGTCAAAAACTGAAATTTTCTACTGCAAGCGACATCATCCTTCCATTGTGCAATTTTCGCCAATCATGATCTGTGGCTCAACAAAGATGGCCTACATATAGGCCATCTCAACATCTTTCATTTGCTCAATGAATTACCAGAGCTTTCGGTAATACTGTGCAAACAATTCCATGTGTTTGGAATCACAGAAACTCGTCTAAACGACAAAATAACCGACTCTGAAATCACCCTTAAGGGTGTTAAAGTAATTCGAAGAGACGCAGATCAAAAATTAGAGACAGGTATTGTATACATTTCCAAATCTCTCAACTGTTCCCGAAGAAGTGATCTCGAGTCAGTAGAGATAGAATGTGTTTGGTTAGAGGTGAAGCCATCCAGCCAGCAACCGTTTCTCATTGGATACCTATATCGCAATCCGTGTGCTGGGTACAGTTGGTATGACATTTTCACTACAATGATGGATAGAGTGTTTACAGCATGTAGAGAAGTCATGATATGAGGTGACTTTAACATAGATATTACTAAATCCAACCAGACATGGGACGATATCATTCTATCTTACGATTTGAAACAACTAATAAACCGTCCCACACGGGTGACAGACACCTCCTCAACTATAATTGATCATATATATGTTACTTGTCCAATTAATATTATCGAATGTTCTGTTCCTGT
This sequence comes from Cepaea hortensis, assembly GCA_963921405.1. Classification (NCBI taxonomy): domain Eukaryota; kingdom Metazoa; phylum Mollusca; class Gastropoda; order Stylommatophora; family Helicidae; genus Cepaea; species Cepaea hortensis. The sequence goes on along the minus strand of OY992879.1, from coordinate 10,079,812 downwards.
TAGTGCAGTTAGTGATCATTACCCAATATGTTGTACATGGTCGAAAATTGGGTTCAAAACCCCTAAATATAAACATGTAATCATCAAATTTAGAAATCTAAAAGCTCCCAACCAAAGTTTTTTTTAGACGACTTAAAAAATGCAGCACTTGAACATGTTTACCAACTTCCTGATCCGGATGATGCTCTAGCTTACTGGACAAAGACAGTCTACAGTGTGTTTGATAAACATGTGCCAGTCAAAGAAGTTCGATTCAAGAATCAGCATACATCTCCATGGGTGACTAGTGAAGTTCTCGAAATCATGAGAGAACGAGATACAGCACACAAAAATAAAGATTTTATCAATTACCGCAGACTAAGAAATAAAGTTAAATATGAAATCCGTAGGATAAAGAAAGATCATTTCAAAAATTGTATTGCAGATAAATCAAATAACGCAAATATATGGAAGGCTATTAACTCGCTAACCAGCAAGAAACACTCTTCAGAGTCAGCAATACCGAGCACTATAACATGCAAGAATTTTAGTTGCTTCTTTCAATCAGAAATAGAGAATCTAAAGTCCTCAATACCGTACTCAGCTTGTAATTTAAGCTCACTGTCATCAATCTGTGAAGAGAAATGCTCTAGAAATATTCCCCCTGAGATTCCTTTGATGTCTGTTGCAGAAGTATATAAATATATCTCGAATCTCAAAGCAACAAATTCAGAATGCCTAGATGGTATCAGTAAAAGAATTCTTCGCTGTGCTGCGCCAATTATTAGTAAGTCCCTGACGTTCATATATAACCAGTGCCTGTCCAAAAACTACTTTCCGTCTGCCTTTATAATTGCTAATGTGTATCCACTACTTAAAAATGGCTCAACCGATAATAGCGTCTTGGGTAATTATAGACCTATTTCCTTACTATCGTCGCTATCAAAGCCATTAGAAAAAAATATACATAAAATAACACTACACCATTTAATTAACAACGATCTAATAATTAACAGTCAATCTTGGTTTCGACCTAAATATACTTGCCATAGTGCTCTAACAAAAATGACCGTAACTGGCATCATTGTACCAACAATGTCAACATTTGTGGAGCGGTATTTGTAGACTCTAAAAAAGTCTTTGATATGGTAGATCATGATCACGATATTTTAATTAGAAAATTTAAACAAATGAAGACTAGCACCAGTATGGTGAACCTAATTACGTCATTTCTATCCGACAGACAAGAAGTAGTGTCCTTCAATAACTGTCTGTCAAGACCCACACAACTTAATATTGGTGTGCTGCAGGGCTAAATACTAGGTCCGCTGCGTTTTGCAGTTTATATTAACGATCTTCCTTTATATCTAAATGCTTCGTGTGACCTATTTGCAGACGACTGCACTATATACACTAGTCAAGAGAACCGTAGTGACTTAGAGAGCTCGTTACAAAACTAAATCCATGCTAATAACGACCAGACAAAAACTACAGACCCTAGCCATAACTGGGGCACCGCTCGATCTCCACATGGACACGTTACCTGTAGTTAGTGTAAATGAACACAAAACATTAGGTCTTTTAACTGACAGGCATCTAAACTGGAGCTCTCATGTTCGCGTCCCCACCAAGAGAATAGCACAACAAGTTTACCAACTTACTAAAATGCAGCACTTCTTGAATGAAAGCACACGAAAAATATTATATGTATCCTATATCCAATAACCTTTCGACTATTGGTCCACATTCTGGGATGGTTGCCCTAAATCTAATATGAAACGACGGTGTTCGCTTCAAAACCGCACTATTCGTCTAGTTTCTGGCATAAAGCACGTTGACTGTAATAACTTATATAGTCATCTAAGACTTCTACCACTTCGAAAGCGAATCCTTTTTAACAAAGCCAAATTAGTGAATAAAATTATATCTGAAAATACCACAGAGTATATTCTACCGTTAATTCAATCTAATGCAATAAACAGTAAGCGCTTAAATTTATTACAGGTTCCAAAGCCTAGATTGGACATATACAAAACAAGTTTCGTGTATTCTGGTGCTCACTTGTGGAATAGCCTTCCACCAGAGCTGAAAACCCCAATGAGTTCCTACACATTCAACCGAAAACTATTTCAATACTTATTTCATACCGACCATATGCCTCCATACGTCACCTACTGATATCATATTTTTCACTATCATTTTTCACTGTGTGAGTGAGAGAGTAAATGAGGAAAACTGTGAGTTAGAGAGTGAGTATGAGACAGAGAAAGTGAGAGAGTATGTATGCTCGTGTGCCTGCGTGAATGAAAGAGTAAGTGAATGTCTGTGTGCACCTATGTGTGAGAGATTGAGTGAGAGAATGAGTTAGTGTGAGAGAGAGGTTGTTTTGTGTGTCTGCCTGTCTGTGTGAGAGAGTGAGAAAGTGAGTGAGTGAATGTGAGTTAGAGAGCCAGTGAGTGAGTGAGTGAGTGAGTGAGTAAAGGAGAGTGAGTTAGTGAGTGTGAGAGCGAGTAAATGTGTAAGAGAGAGACAGTGGGTGAATGAGAGAGTGCATGAGAAGTGAATGAGTGAGGGAGACAGAGAGAGTGGGTGAGTGTGTGTGTCTGTGTACGTGTCTGTGTATGCGAGTAAGAGAGTGCGTTAGTGTGGTTTAGAGAGTAAATGAGGGAGTGTGAGTGAGAGAGTGAGATTATGTAAGGCAGCGTGTAAGTGTGAGTAAGTGTGTGGGTGGGTGTGTGTACGTGTGTCCATATGTGTGTATGTGTGTGTTTACATGTGTGTATGTGAGTGGATGTGTGAGCATGTCTGAATGTGCATATGGGTGTGTATGTGTAAGTGTTTGTAAATGTGTGTGTGTGTGTGTGTGTGTGTGTGTGCTTGTTAGTGAGTATATTCATATGTGTGTTTATGTGTGTTTACATGTGTGTGTGGGTGTTCATATGTATGTGCGCGTGTATATATGTGTATGTTCGTGTATGTATGTGCATGTTTGTGTGTATGTGTGCATGCATGCAGTGTACGCGAGGGAGTGTGTATATGTGTGTACGTGTGTGTAAGTATGTGTGGATGTGTGGATGTGTTCGAGGGTATATGTGTGTATTTGCGTGTGTGTATTGTGTGTATGCTCGTGTGTGTATGTGTATATGCTTTTGTATGTATGTGAGAGTGTGTATTTGATAGCGTGAGGGTGTGTGTCTGTCTGTGTGAGAGTGAGAGTGAATGAAAGATGGAGAGATTCACTTAAAGGGTGAAAGAGTGATTGCGAGAGAGAGAGAGAGAGAGAGAGAGAGAGAGAGAGAGAGAGAGCGATAATGGATTTGTTAGTGTGTGTGTGTGAGTTTGTGAGTGTATGTGTGTTTGTGAGAAGAGAGAGAGAGAGAGAGAGAGAGAGAGAGAGAGAGAGAGAGAGAGAGAGAGAGAGAGAGAGAGAGAGAGAGAGATAGAGAGAGAGTTTCATTTCCATTTATTCATGTTCATATTATCATTTTGAATGTCAATTGATGTTATCATTTAAAATATGAAACATATACATCACTGTAGAGTGAGTGAGAGAGTTAGGGAGTATGAGAGAGAGAGAGAGAGAGAGAGAGAGAGAGAGAGAGAGAGAGAGAGAGAGAGAGAGAGAGAGAGTTAATGAGTGTGAAAGTGTGTGTGCGTGTGTGTGCCTGTGTAAGATAATAATAATAATAATAATAATAAGTCTTTATTTTCAAAGGGTTAAGAATTGGGCACGCAGGCCCGTCTGACATTCTGCCCTTCTTCTCTATTTCCTCTCATACATTCTTTCATTCAACATCACTTATGAAGCAACTTTTGACAACAAAAGAACATTAAAACGCATGAAAAATAATCAATAACAACTGACTCACTGAGGCAGTGTTTAACATGGGCATTATAAATACCTAAGGAGGGTGTAACGTGCCATACATAAGGGAATGTTTTTTGGCTAGTTGTCGTTTGAGATAAGTTACCATTATTGTCTTTTTTGTGTTATTTGTTATGGGGGCATGTAGTCTGTACCAAGGTAGTGTTCAAACAGGTTGCGAATATATGAATCATGATTGGTGGTGTCTTTGATTTCTTGTGGAAGATTGTTCCACAACTGAGCGGCAGAGTATGCTAAGCTTGTTTTATATAAGTCTATCCTAGGTTTAGGGACATGAAGTATATTTAGTCGTTCGCTATGTCTAGCGTTATATTTAAACAATGGCCAAAGGTAGCTTGGAGCATTTTGAAATAGGATTTTGTGAATTAGTTTGGTCTTATTAAAAAGCAGGCGCTTGTGGAGTGGCAGTAACCGGAGACGTTTATATAGGTTAGAATTGTCGGTAAGCTTTTCACCATTAATTTAACGCACTGCCCTTTTCTGGAGTGAATATAGGCGTTTTGTTATTGATTTGGAGCATCCATCCCAGACTGTGGAGCAGTAATCAATATGTGTTTGTATATGAGAAGTATAGAATATCTTTCTTGTGTTTTCATCAAGGAAATTTTTAATTTTGGCAAGTTGGTATACTTTTTTGGCTATTTGTTTAACTAGAGCATGAACATGTGAGTTAAAAGTTAGATTTTGATCTATGATAACACCCAGTGTCTTGTGCTCGGTGACACTTTCTACAGGCGTGCTGCCAATGTGCAGCTGAAGAGTTCTCTGCGAGTTTAGAGTGTGAAGTCTTTGCCTGGTTCCTATTAACATAGACCTATTAACATTATCCCACACAATCCCACCCCGCCCACCCACACACATCCCCCCATCCCCCAACCTACTATTATGATCAAACTCCCACACTTTACACACACATACAGTGACGATTGTCGTGAGCATTGTCGCAAAATTGTAAAGAAAATGGAGAAAAATTGTACATATACATTTTGTAACTTAACAATTAGTGATGCAATTCAACTCTCTCTCTCTCTTCTCTCTCTCTCTCTCTCTCTCTCTCTCTCTCTCTCTCTCTCTCTCTCTCTCTCTCTCATACTCTCTAATTCTCTCAACTACTCTACAGTGATGTACATGTGTTCATGTTATAAATTATAACATCAGTTGGCATTCAAAATAGTAATATGAACATGAGAATACACAACATATATGGAATAGCATGTTACATGATATGCGTGCGCTTAAATCTCTCTCTCTCTCTCTCTCTCTCTCTCTCTCTCTCTCTCTCTCTCTCTCTCTCTTCTCTGTCTTTCTCGCTCTCTTCTCACTAACACACCCATAGACACTCACAAACAATGGCCGCACACATACACACATTAACAGATCCATTCTTCCACTGTCTTCTCTCGTTCAGTCACTCTCCTCTCTCTCTCTCTCTCTCTCTCTCTCTCTCTCTCTCTCTCTCTCGCAATCACTATTTCACCCATTAATCACTCTCTCCATCTTTCATTTACTCAATATCACACTCTCTTTCACTCTAACTCACACGCAAACAGACACACACCCTCTCGCTATCAAATACACACTCCCTCGCGTGCGCAAGAAAGCATATACACACACACACACACGAGCATACACACAATATACACACGCAAATACACACATATCCCCACGCACACATACACACATCCATATACACATACTTACACACACACACACACACAAATACACACTCCCTCGCATACACTGCATGCATGCATACATACACACAATCATGCACTCACATACACGAACATATATACACATATATACATATACATACATACATATATACATATATTCACATATATACATATATATATATATATATATATATATATATATATATATATATATATATATATATATATATATATATATACTAGCTGACCCTGCCCGGCTTCGCCCAGACCCTGGTGGGGAGCATCTCATTTAATTCATATAAGTAGTCATATAAGTTCTCGTTCCCGTTACCGACTGTCTGTCTGTCTGTCTGTCTGTCTGTCTGTCTGTCTGTCTGTCTGTCTGTCTGTCTGACCCGGCCCGGCATTTCCCAGCTCCTGATGTGGAGCATCTCATTTAATTCATATAAGTAGTCATATAAGTTCCCGTTCCCGACTGTCTATCTGTCTGTCTATCTGTCTGCCTGACCCTGTCCGGCTTCATTAAATTCATACAACAAAAAAAGTAACTTAAAAGAACGTTCTTCTACACACCATCCATTATTTTTAATGAAAACTCTTTCTAATCACCTGCATGACTACAGTAACTTCTTAAGCAAAAAAATATGAGTTACAATGTTATGCATTGTGCATCATTTTTATGAAAAATTTGAAAATGCCTTACAGATTGTATCATTATTTATTATAACTCATATGCCGGTACATAACTATGGACAAAGAGTTTATAAATCTTTGAAAACGATGCCACAATATGACTATAAGTTATACAGAAAAGTTATGCCCCTTGAAATAACTTTTACAGAGTTAGGTCCCCTGAAATATATGAAATTATGATGAAAAATGAAAAATGAAATAATACTGAGTAAGCAGGCGATTTCACACTAACAAAATATCACAGTTGTCAGCTCTGGAATGAAAGGAAGGCGTGTAGAAAATTTCATCTCAATCGGATGGGCCGTTCGCGAACAAATAAAGGCCATACGGACAGAGATACATAAATACATACAGAGATACATACGCACAAGTCTTTTTTATATATAAGATATATATATATACACATATATACATACATTTACGCACACATATATAAACATATTTACACACACAAGCACACATACAAACACACATTTATACACACTTACACATACACACCCACATTCAGACGTGCACACATATTCACACACATAAACACACGCATACACACATATGGACACACGTACACACCAACCCATCCACCCACACACTTACTCACACATACACGCTGCCTCACATAATCTCACCCTCTCACTCACTCATTTACTCTCTAAACCACACTAACTCGCTCTCTTACAAGCACAGACAAGTACACAGGCACACACACATTCACCTACTCTCTCTTACTCACCCTTCTATCACCTGCACATCCCACACCTCCCCACCTCTCACACATCTCCCCTCCCGCACAAAACTCCACCCATAAACACATTCCCCCCACATACCTTCCCCATACACATCCCCGCCCACACATCTCCCCACCAACTCACACATCCTCCACCTACAAACATTCTCGCCACCCACACATACATCCTCCAATCACTCACATTTACCCCATCAACACTCACACACTCCCACCCACGCAGACATCCCATTCACAGACACCCCCACACTCATCAATCACCCTTACACATTACACACCCATCCCCCAACCCACACAATCTCCTGCACACCCATTCACCCACCCAAACAAAAAAAAAACGTAAAAATTAGTGATGCAATTCAACTCTCTCTTTTCTGTCTCTCTCTCTTTCTCTCTCTCTCTCTTTCTCTTGATCTCTCTCTCTTGATCTCTCTCTCTCTTGATCTCTCTCTCTCTTGCTCTCTCTCTCTCTCTCACTAACTCTCTCACTCACATCACAGTAATGTTATATTATACATGATAAAATCAAATGGCATACAACATGATAAGATGAGAATAAACAAAACAAAAAACAAAATAAATATATATGGAATGGCATGTTACAGGACAATCAAGTGGCATTAAACGATACCTCGTAATATGAAAGATGAGAATACATAACAAATATGGAATAGCATGTTACATGAAATGCGTGCGCTCAACTCTCTCTCTCTCTCTCTCTCTCTCTCTCGCTCTCTCTCTCTCTCTCTCTCTCTCTCTCTCTCTTCTCTCTCACACACATGTACATACACACACCCGCACACATCCATATACTTACACTCACACGTACTCACATAACACCCGAATATACACTCCCTCGCATACACTGCATGTATGCACACTTACACATACAAAGATATACAATACATACACAAGAGAGAGAGAGAGAGAGAGAGAGAGAGAGAGAGAGAGAGAGAGAGAGAGAGATCAAATCAAATCAAATCAAATCAACTTTATTAGGGTCACAAATTGGGCGCGCAGGCCCGTCTTACATTCGGCCCTTCCAATCACTCGTCTTTCGTTCATCAAGAGCATTATACATTTACATAAGAAGAAAAATAAACATTGTGAAATGAATGTTGTAAACATAAACAAGGCTAATTACCATGTTATGAGGCCCATCTCCCACCTATCCATACATCACCCCACCCACACAACACACCCACCTACCCACACACACGCGCACCAAGGGACACATACACACCCCCACCTACCGACACACACGCACACCATGGGACACATACATACCCCACCAACCGACCCATCCCCCTCCCGCACATCCCCTACCCACACACACTGCCCTCGCCTGATCCCCCAACCAAAACACACTCGCCACCCACAAACATTCCCCAACCAACCCACACATCCCACGCCCATCCACATCCTACCCGACACATCCTCTCCCCACCCACACTTCAAACCACCCATCCCACAGCCACATCTCCATCGACAACATGTTCCCCACCCACACACACAATGCCCCACCAACCCACACATCGCACATCCACTCACACATCCCCAAACCATACATACACATCCCCACCAACTGACATGTCCCTAGCTCCCCCTCCCCCACACACACACATCTCCCTAACCACCCATACATCCCCAATCCACTAACACACACCCCACCACCCACACATACATACAACTTCCACCCACCCACACATGCCTTTACCTAATCCCCCACCACACAATCCCCCACCCACACATCACATACACCCCCTACCACGCACTATTCCCAACCCACGCACCACACACACACATATCCCTCACCAACACATCCCCACTTACACACCACACACATATCCCCCACCCAGATACACACAATATTCCCACCCACACCCACACAGATACCCTTACCCATCCACCCCACATACCCCCACTCACACACCACAAAAATCCCCAACCCACACACACATACCTCACCCACACAATATCACCAACCAACACACCACATACCTCTCCCCACCCACACACGCATTCCCTACCCGTCCACCAACACACACTCACTCACGCATACATCCTCCACTACGCACCCACACACCCCCACCCACAACCAACCAAACATCTCTCGATCACAATACCCCTACCCCACAGACACATCCTCCACCCACTCACACATCCCACCCCGACACATACAACTCCCTCACCCACCTACACATACCTAAGCCACTCACACTCCCCCACCCACGCATTCCCCATCCACACACACACACATCTCCCACCCACACTCCCCCACATACTTCCCCCAACCACCACAATCCCCTGCTCACCCACACATATACCCCACCCATACGCACATTCCCCACACCTATCACACACATCCCCCACACCACACACTATCCTCCACCCATACCACCACAAACATACCCTCCACCCACACATCATTCACACATCCCCCACCAACACACCGCACACATATCTCAAACCCACACACCATACACTTCTCCCCACCCGCCCTTCCGTCCCAAATCCACCCAACACAATCCTCTACCCACACAACCCCGCCTCCCACACATACTTCCTCAAACCATCCACACATCTCCACCCACATAAACACACATCCCCTGCATCCGCCCCATACACATATCATCCACCGATACACACATCCCCCACACCCATCTCAACACCCCTACATTCACCCCCACACATCCATCCACACATCCCACCAACACCCACAAATACCACTACTTACCAAAACCCATACACCGCAACCCATCCAAATGCATACCCCCACCCACACACCCCTCCACAAACACACATCCTCCACATACACTCACACTTCCTCACATCTAGACACATACAAAATGTCTCACGTTAGTATTGAAACTAGTATGAACAAACTCCCACACTTTACTCACACACATACACTGACACTTGTCATGAGCAGTCTCATAAAAATGTTAAACATGGAGAAAAATGTGTACATAAAATGTATGCGACGTAAAAATAGTGATGCTCTCTCTCTCTCTCTCTCTCTCTCTCTCTCTCTCTCTCTCTCTCTCTCTCTCACACACACACACACACACATTCACTCTCACGCTCACACATTCACTCTTCCGCTCATTCATTCACTCTCACGCATTCACTCTCCCGCCCGCTCATTCACTCTCACGCTCACTCATTCACTCTCCCGCTCACTCATTCACTTTCCTGTTCACTCATTCACTCTCCCGCTCACTCATTCACTCTCCCGCTCACTCATTCACTCTCACGCTCACTCGTTCTGTCTCTCATTCACACTCACTGACTCACTCACTCAAACTACAGTAATGAACATGAGTTTATATTATGCATGATAAAATCAAATGGTATTTAACTGATAATATGACAGATGAGAATACACAAACATATGGATTCGCGTATTACATAACATGCGTGTTACATGACATGCATCTGCTCAGCTCTCTCTCTCTCTCTCTCTCTCTCTCTCTCTCTCTCTCTCTGTATTCTTTCATATACACACATTCACACGCATGCGCGCGCTCACACACACACACTAACACATCAACTCTCCCACTGTCTCACTCTCTAACACACAATCCTTCACACACACACACTCACTCTCTCAATCACACTCTCTCACACATACACATACGCATGCATGCACGCCCGCACGCACACACTCCCTCACTCACTCTCACACATACACGTACGAATGCATGCACTGACACATCCCCCCCCCACCATTTCTCGCTCAATCACTCTCTCCACACACACGCATGCACGTGCGCACACACGCATTCACTCTCTCCCTCTCACTGACACCCACTTTCTCTCTCTCTCTCTCTCTCTCGCTCTCTCTCTCTCTATTTCTCTCTCTCTCTCTCTCTCTCTCTCTCTCTCTCTATCTCTCTCTCTCTCACCCCCACACGCACACACATATATAGTGAACAATTATAGTTAAACAATTATAATGAACAATTATACTGAACAATTATACCAGTAAATGAATTATGGTGGCATATAGTCGGTATCGATTAAGTATTGAAAGAGTTTTCGGTTAAATGTGTAGGGACTAATTGGAGTTTTCAGATCTGGAGGCAGATCATTCCATAAGTGAGCACCAGAATAGGCGAAACATGTTTTGTATAGGTCCAATCTAGGCTTTGAGACATGTAACAAATTTAGCCAGAGAGAGAGAGAGAGAGAGAGAGAGAGAGAGAGAGAGAGAGAGAGAGAGAGAGAGAGAGAGAGGTGATAGTGTGTGTGAGATAGAAAAGAGAGAGAGAGTTGAATTGCATCACTAATTTTTACGCTACACAATATATATGTACAATTTTTTTCTCCATTTCTAACAATTTTTGCGAGAATGCATCAGTGTCTCAACTGTGTGTAAAATGTGGGAGTTTGTTTTTATTAGTTTCAGTGATCATGTGAGGCATCATGTATGTGTCTAGATGTGAGGATGTGTGTGTGGGTGTATGTGAGCGATGTGTGTGTGTGTGTGGGGTGTGGGGAATGTATGTGTAGAGGGGTTGTGTGTGGAGGATGGGTGATGTGTGGATGGGTGAGGGATGTGTGGTTGGTGTGTGAAAGGGATGTGTGTGCGGGTGGGGATATTTTTGAAGATGGTTGGAAGTATGTGGGTGTTGGTGGGTTGGGGGTGTGGGTAAGGAGTGCGTATATGGTTGATTGAATGGGTGTGTTGGAGATGTGTGTGATATGGGCGATCGGTGTGTGATGGGTGTGGTGGTTGGGTGTGGGGGTTGAGTGTGGTGGTTGGGTGTAGGGGTTATTTGTGGAGGTGTGTCTGTGAATGGGATATGTCTGTGTGGGTTGCAGTGTGTGAATTTGTGTGGGATAAATGTGAGTGGATGTTGGATTATGTGTGGGTGGTGAGGATGATTATAGTTGGGGGATGTTTAGGTGGTGGGGAGATGTGTATGTGGGTGAGAGATGTGTGGGCTGGGATTGTATGGGGAATGCATGTGGGGGGATTTTTGTGTGGGGGGAATGTGTTTATGGGTGAGGTGTTGTGTGGGAGGGGAGACGTGTGAGGGGTGGGGAGGTGTGGGATATGCGGGTGGATGAAGGAAGTATGTGAGATATGGTATGTGTGTTTGGCTGGGTGGTTTGGGTGTGTGTGGGTGGTGTGGGTGGTGTGTAGATGAGAGATGCATATGTTGATGAGTGGGTGGGTGATGTGTGGGTGTGAGTTGGTTATGGATGAGTACGTGAGTGGATGGATGTGTGTGAGAGATGAGTGTATGGGTTGGGGATGTGTGTGTGTGGGTGAGAAGATGTGTGTGAACAGCGAATTTGTGTGGGTGGTGTATATGTGGGTGGTGGGGTGTGTGTGGGTGGGGTGTGTGTGGGTGGGGTGTGTGTGGGTGGGGGTGTGTGTTTTTGGATAAGGAATGTGTTGGTGAGTGGGGATGTGTATATGGATGTGGGGATGTGTGTGTGAGTGCATGGGTGGTGAGATGTGTAGTTAAGGGATGTGTGATTGTGGATTCGAGATCGGGGGAGGGCGTGCCTGGCGAGTGGGTAAGGGTTTAGGATGTGTGGGAGGGTGAGTGTTTGTAGGTTGGGGGTGGGTATGGGAAGTGTGTTTGTGTGTGTGTGTGTGTGTGTGTGGGTGGGGGAGATTGTGTGGGTGGGGGATGTGTGTAAGTGGAGTTGTGTGTGTGTGTGTAGGTGCGGGATATGTGGGTTGGCGGGAATATGTGTATGTGGAAGTTGGATATGTGGTAGGGGGATGTGTGTTTGGCTGAGTGGTTGGGGTGTATAGATGGGTGGTGGAGGATATGTGCGTGGGTGAGTGTTGGTATGTTATGGGATGGGTTAAAGATGTGTGCATGTGGGTGGGGAGATGTGTGAAGGTGGGGGTTGTGTGTGTGGGTGATGGATGGTTGGATGCATGCATGTGTGTCTGGATTTGTGTGTGGGTAGGTGGGGGATGTGTGGAGGGATGTGTGGTGGGTGAGTAGATGGTGTATGTGAGAGGACGGTGTGGGATGTGTGGGTTGGGGAATGGGTGGATGGATGGGGGTGTGTATGTGCCTTTGGGTATGTATGTGGTTGGTTGGTGGATGTGTGTGTGGGGACATGCGGATGGATAGGGGATGGGTGGGTGTGTGGTCGGATTTGTCTCATAACATGGCAACATGCATTGTTTATGTTTACAACATTCATTTGACAATGTTTTTTTCCCTATGTGAATGCACTATGCACTGATGAAAAAAAGATGTGTGATTGGAAGGGCCGAATGTAAGACGGGCCTGCGGGCCCAATTTGTTACCATTTGAAAATAAAGTTCGTTCGTTTGTTCGTTCGTTCGTTCGTTCATTAGTTCTTCTTCTTCTTCTTCTTCTTCTTCTTCTTCTTCTTCTTCTTCTTCTTCTTCTTCTTCTTCTTCTTCTTCTCGTTCTTCCTCTTCTTCATCTGCATCATCTTTCTGTTCTTCTTCTTCTTCTTCTTCTTCTTCTTCTTCTTCTTCTTCTTCTTCTTCTTCTTCTTCTTCTTCTTCTTCTTCTTCTTCTTCTTCTTCTTCTTCTTCTTCTTCTTCTTCTCGTTCTTCCTCTTCTTCATCTGCATCATCTTTCTGTTCTTAGCTTTCTTCTTCTTCTTCTTCTTCTTCTTCTTCTTCTTCTTCTTCTTCTTCTTCTTCTTCTTCTTCTTCTTCTTCTTCTTCTTCTTCTTCTTCTTCTTCTTCTTCTTCTTCTTCTTCTTCTTCTTCTTCATCTGCATCATCTTTCTGTTCTTCGTTCTTCTTCTTCTTCTTCTTCTTCTTCTTCTTCTTCTTCTTCTTCTTCTTCTTCTTCTTCTTCTTCTTCTTCTTCTTCTTCTTCTTCTTCTTCTTCTTCTTCTTCTTCTTCTTCCTCTTCTTCTTCATCTACATCATCTTCCTGTTCTTCTTCGTTTCTTTCGTCTTCCTTTTCTTCCTCCTCCCCAAGTACACCTTGCTCCATGCTGATCTATCACACTATTGCTGTGTAAACGCTACCTTACAGCTCACATATCAACAGGAACTACATTACCTCAGGGTATGCCAGGCCGTTGTCTATTTTATATGTAGGCCCGCGCAGGACTGTAGTTTTAACGTGTGCACCCGGATGAAATCTTGACCGATCTTTAAGTTTAACGTAACGGCCCGGTATAATTACTCCAAACACTAATTTATTGTATGGCATTGAGTGATATTTCCATTCTTGAATAGAATGGTTCTGTGGAATAAATGGAAATGTGTATCACCTTGTCAATTATGTGTGACGGAAGTACTGCATTCCTGGCCGTCAGCTGAATAGATACAGACAACAACGAATTCCCTTAGTGACATTACACAGAAGCCACAAACACAATGTTGCATTATTTATTAGCTGGCATATTTCACTGCATCTCCTCAGGTGCATGATGCGGAGCTATTTATCACATGAAGTGAATAAATGAATAATGCTTAAGCTGAAACATTAAAACACACAGAATACTGGCACTGGTCGAATATGGAGCATCTGTTATCCCCACGGTGATTTCACATTTACAAAGAACGCTTTCTATTAATATAAAACCGGTTGAAGCAATTAAAACACAAAAACAGGTACTGTTGGTAAGACCGGTATTTTTATCTTTAATGTTTAATGTCAATTGTTAGACCTACTTGAGATATAGCTTCAAGTGTAATTTATTTATGTTTAATTTGCGCGTGCGTGGCAGCCATGCCTGGTTGAACATATTTGTTCATGCATGAGGAAAACATAACGTCCTAGAAAAGAGTATATCTATGACAGTAGACGGTACTACCTGCTTTCTGCTAGCGCCAAATGTTGGGCGGCGCTTATGAAAAACCCAACACCCCACATTGTGCTAACTGCTTCAGGCGGAAGAGCACAATTGGGAGGTTACAAGACTTATCCTGGTGCGAGGAAATGCAATCTAAAGACAGATGTCATGGCATGGCAGATCATGCCCTAAGCTTTCGTTGGCGATTGGTCTAGGATCAAAGCTCCGACAGGCGGACAGTTAGAGCAATCGTTTGCTGATTAGGCAGCTTCTGCAGCTTGTCTTGTTCCAGATGTATAGGTGTTACCTTTCCTCTGGATTGAACTAGGCATTCCGAGTAAGGGATCATGCTGAATAGGCAACACATGGTCTCTATATTTTAGCCCAGGCTTTATGTTACGGAGAGGCAATAACTCCATCCCTGGTATAACCGGTCTCGGAATCAAAGCGAGAGTCAACATTTACGGGTTATAAGTCTTTGTCAATTGGCGTAGACATGGGGCGCCACGCGTTGCCTGTGACGGTGGGAGACACCTACAGGTGTCACTGATCCGCCACAGCCTGCCTGCTTCAATGGGTACTTGGGACTAGGACAAAATCTGAATCGCAGGCTGTCAAACCAATACAATAGGTACTAATAAAAAGAAAAATAGAAACCTCAAGCTACGGCCTGCAACCTGGAACGTACGAACCATGTGTCCAGGATGTTCCACTGACTTGACGAATATTAACGATGTGAGAAAAACGGCTGTGATTGATGCCGAACTCAATCGTTTTAACATTGATATTGCTGGCCTGCAGGAGACTCATCTCGCTGAGGAAGGGTCACTCAGCGAAAACAATTACATCTATTTTGGAAGGCGATGCTCTCGGAAAGAGCGCTTGTATTGACTCTGAGCCGCCAGCGTCTGCAGTCTACCCTGTTCCAGGCATATTGGTTACCCATTCCTCTGGACAAGACAGGGCAAGGCTGAGAGAGGGAACATGTCGATTGGGCACCACATGTTTCTCTGAAGCTCTACCCATGCATTGTGATGAAATTTGGCGAAATTCCAACTCACATACTTTGGTCTGTCAAGACTGTAAGGTGCCACTTACTAGAGGGCAGGCAGAAAAAAAGGCAATCTACACAGCTAAACATAAATCTAGTCCCAGGATTAATATTATTAACACTCACGATCCTGAAAAGTGCTTTGAGTTTCAACAGCAACATGAAGACGCGTTCACTGATACTTCAGAACATTGTACAGTAAATGAAAAGTGGGGTAAACTTAAGGACACTCTTATAAAACTGCGGTAGGGATTTACGGCACTATGGATCATAAGAGGTAGGACTGGTTTTCTGCAAACAGCCAGACACTGCAGGCATTCATTGATAAAAAGAAGATAGCTCTCTTAAGAAACAAGGAAAGAACAACGCGAAACACTCTCAGTGAACGAACGAACGAACGGACTTTATTTTCAAAGGGTAACAAATTGAGCACGCAGGCCCATCTTACATTCGGTCTATCCAATCACTCATCCTTCGTTATATAAATAATGCATAGACTGATTCACAATAGATTCACATACGAAAAAAACATTGTCAAATGAATGTTCCAAACATAAACAATGCATATTACCACGTTGTGAGACACATACCCCAACCACCCACCCATCCCGCATCCACCCACACATTCCCCACCCAACCACACACACACCCCAGGCACACATATATCCATCACTCATCCACCCATCCCACACATCCCACACCCACACACATCCCCCACCTACACACATCTCTCCAAACACACACACATCTCCCACCAACAACACTTCTTCACAAAACACATCCCCCACCATCCCACACACACACCCCCAACCACACATACATGCACTCGCCCACCCATCACCCACCCACACATCCCCCACCTACACGCATCTCCCCACCCACACAGACATCCTTCACCCATCCCATAACACATCAACACTTACCCACCCAAATATCATCCACCACACACGCACAGACCCCCAACTGTCCAGTCAAACGCACATCCCCCAATCACACATCCCATAACCACACATCCACCACCTCTCACACACACACACATATCACCGCCGATGCACACATCACGCCGGTTGGCGGGGGTATGTGTGTGTGGTTTTGTGATGTGTGTTTTGCTGGGTGGATTTTGCGAGTGTGTGGGTGGGTGGTGGAGAATATTGGCTGGGTGTGCGCGTGTCGGTTATGGGATGGGTGGGGGATGTCTGTGTGGGTGGGGACATGTGTGTGCGTGGGAGATCAGTGGCTGGGTGGCGGCATGTATGTTTGCCTGGGTCTGTGTGAGTGAGTGGAGGTATGTGTGGGTTGTGGGGGAGGTGTGGTGGGTGAGGGATGCGTAGGTGGCTGCGGGATGTGTGGGTGGATGGGGGATGTGTCTCACAAAATTGCAATATGCACTGTTTATGTTTACAATGCTTTTTTCCCATGTAAAAGATGCATTGTCTATGCTTACAAAATCCATTTGACAATGTTTTTCCCCCTATGTAAATGTAACATGCACATTTGATGAATGAAAGATGAGTGATTGAAAGGGCCGAATGTAAGACGGGCCTGCGTGTCCAATTTGTTACCCTGTTAAAATAAAGTTTGTTTGTTCGTTCGTTGTTCGTTCGTTCTCTCTCTCTCTCTCTCTCTCTCTCTCTCTCTCTCTCTCTCTCTCTCTCTCTCTCTCTCTCTCTCTCTCTCTCTCTCTCTCTCTTTTCCTTACACACGCAAACACACACACACACACACATTCTCTCTCGCACTCACTCACTCTCTCTCTCTCACTCACTAACTCTCACTCACTCTGCAGAAATGTACGTGTGTTCATATTATACATGATACCATCGAGTGGCATACACAATGATAATATGAAAGATGAGAATACATAAAATAATATGGAATGGCATGTTACACGTCATGCATGAGCTCATCTCTCTCTCTCTCTCTCTCTCTCTCTCTCTCTCTCTCTCTCTCTCTCTCTCTCTCTTTCTCTCTTTCTCTCTCTTTCTCTTTTTCTTACACAGACACACACACACTCTCACACTCATTCTCTCTATCTCTCACTTACACTCACTAACTCTCTCAGACCATAATCCTAGAAGTATGGTAATTTCAAGAGGAGGAATGGCTAAAAACAAATAGATAATATCACCATTAAAAGAACGGAAACATACAAATACCTGGGTAAAATCTTCAACTGCCCCAACATCATAAAGGAAGAAATACAAACTGGAATCAATTCTGGAATTAAGATGTACTATGCACTGTAACATCTACTAAAATCAAATGCACTATCTCGTAACACCAAAATCACAATATACAAAACACTGATCAGACCAGTTGTGCTGTATGGCTCTGAAACCTGGAGTACAACGAAAGGAGACTAAGCCTTGTTATAAACCTTTGAGAAAAACGTTTTAAGATGCATCTTTGGACCCATTAGGGATACACAAAGTGGAGAGTGGAAAAGAAGAAGTAACAAAGACATTTATGATCTGTTTAAGTCCCCGCTAATCACTGGTATCATGAAGGCTAATAGATTACAATGGCTGGGGCATATAGAAATAATGGAAGATAATAGGGAAACAAAAGTCGCTTCCACTCAGGAAATAAATGACCGGAGACACCGAGGTAGACCAAGAAGACGGTGGAGAGATTATATATATATATATATATATATATATATATATATATATATATATATATATATATATATATATATATATATATATATATATATATATATATATATATATATATATATAGGGGGGTACGGGGTGTCAGGCATTGGTAGCACCTTTGGTAAGGATGGCTCTCATGTCCTTTCAGGACCTATCCCCCACCGGTCCAAGTCTGACACCCAGCTCGTGCCTGTGGCTCCTAGTAGCTGTAGGCATGCGACAGCGGCCACCCCCCGGGCAACAGCTGTGAAAGACTGGCTAAACCAGGCATGGGTATCCGATTTGGTGTCAAACCAAGAGGTAAACTAGGGTATGCCTACCCAGCATGTTAAGACAGGATTCGGCAGACTGCGCGGAAGAAATCATTCTTGATTCAACGGGCAAGACGGCATTTACCTGCAAAGCGTTGTGGAACGTAATGAGCACGGCAAGGCACGTAGAGCGCCCTGGTCATCCACTGCACCTGTATTCGTCTCCAATCGTCTCGACTTGTCTTGCCACTGGACTCAGATGGACTCAGGCGAGAGAGTGAGGTCGACGAATTGCGCAACTCTTCCTCACTTTAATCCAAGTCATCGCGCAAGTCATTCTTCATCCAACGTCACTTATCACCTTCAAGCCCTGTGGCGATGGGCGAGCGGCAAAGCGGCAGGCGGTACGCTGGCAGCCGTAGTCGCAGACCTGCACACAGGCGGCTCAGGCCATATGGTCGTCTTCTACTGACCGGAGCAGCAGTGGAATTCGGCAGCCCCCTGAGCGACTGAGCAGCCCTCTATAGGAATACACTGCTCACCTCCATAGCATGAGGAAGGGGCTAGAAAAGGTGCCCTAAACATTGTCTGCTTCATCACTACCTAACCAGCTAGCCGCGGTTGGTGGGTACCCTAACTGCGGTCGACATACAAAGAAAGATAAAACAAGCAAAGCTAAAAGAGTAAACCATATTCCCTTAATAATTGGAACTTGGAATGTACGCACCCTACTTGACAGAGACGGCGCGTCGGGTCCAGAGAGACGAACAGCACTGATTGGGAGAGAGCTGGGCAGGTACAACATCGACATTGCAGCCTTGAGCGAGACACGACTTGCAGAAGAAGGCCAAATCTGTGAAATTGGTGCCGGCTACACATTTTTCTGGAGTGGAAGGAAAAGCGAGGAAAGACGCCAATCCGGTGTGGGATTTGCCATTAAGTCGGCCCTGGTCGGCAAATTAGCTGGATTTCCAAAGGCTATAAACGACAGGCTCATGACCATGAAGTTGCCTCTGCTGAATGGAAGGAAGCACGCAACCATTGTGAGTGTCTACGCACCAACTATGACAAACGAAGATGATGTCAAGAACAAGTTCTATGAGGACCTGCACAATGTATTAACATCTGTTCCCAAAGGAGACAAACTTATACTCCTTGGGGATTTCAATGCCAGTGTAGGCACGAACATCACCTCTTGGAGTAGCATTATTGGAAAGCATGGAGTCGGAAATTGTAACAGCAATGGACTCCGCCTCCTTCAGACATGTGCCGAACATGATCTCCTGATTACGAACACAATTTTCCGTCTCCCTATGAGAAATAGGACATCGTGGATGCACCCTCGCTCGAAACACTGGCACCTCATTGACTATGTCATCGTCAGGAGGAGTGACAGACAAGACGTTCGAGTGACAAAATCCATGTGTGGTGCCGAATGTTGGACAGACCATCGTCTCATTGTCTCGAAAATGAACATCCACATCAGGCCACCACGGCGTCCTCAAGGGGCGAAAATGCAAACAAAGCTAAATGTCACCCGCCTAAACAGCAAGAAAATGCAGCAGTCGTTTGAAAATATGCTGGAAGACCGCCTCAAGCCCAATGCTGAAGCTAAACAGGATACAGAAACAGAATGGAGAGCCCTAAAGGACACCATTTACAACACTGCTATGGAAATCCTGGGGCCAGCCCCCCGAAAGCATAAAGACTGGTTTGATGAAAATTCCGAAGACATCAACCAATTGCTGGCCGAGAAACATCTTCTCCTCAAGGCACATTTGAATGACCCAAAGTCAACATCTAAAAAAGATGCTTTCAAGAACATTCAGAGAGTAGTGCAGCAGAAACTTCGGCACATGCGGGACTCCTGGCTGAGCAGCAAAGCTGATGAAATTCAGGGCTTTGCTGACAGACATGATATGAAAAACTTCTACGACTCACTGAAAGCGGTCTATGGTCCTTCATCACCAGGCATAGTTCCCCTCCTCAGTGCAGACGGGGGAACATTGGTCACTGATAAGAAAGAAATCCTCCAACGCTGGGCAGAGCATTTCAGCAAAATCTTAAATGCAACTTCCTTCTTCGATGATGAAACCATCAACTGCCTTCCTCAAGTTCCCACCAATGAGACACTTGATGACCTGCCAACCATAGTGGAAATAAACAAAGCCATCCAGCAACTCTCCAGCGGCAAGGCACCTGGTCCTGACTCCATCCCAGCAGAGATATACAAGGCAGGTGGGCCGGTCCTAACAGAGCAGCTTCACCAAGTCTTCACAAACATATGGATGAACAAGACCATGCCACAAGATTTTAAGGACGCGTCAATAGTCCACCTTTACAAACGTAAAGGAAACCGCCAATCCTGTGACAACCACCGAGGCATCTCCTTGCTTTCAATTGCAGGGAAGATACTCGCCAGAATTCTTCTCAATCGCCTCACAGCCCATCTCGATCAAGGTCTTCTTCCTGAGAGTCAATGTGGCTTCAGAAAAGAACGTGGAACTGTTGACATGATTTTCGCTGCAAGGCAGCTGCAAGAGAAATGTCAGGAACAGAACTGCGAAATGTTCTCCACTTTCATTGACCTTACCAAGGCTTTTGATACAGTCAGCAGAGAAGGACTGTGGAAGATTATGGCAAAATATGGCTGTCCACGATATTTTGTCCAAATAGTGCGCCTATTTCATGACGGCATGCAGGCAAGAGTACAGGAAAATGGTGAACTGTCTGAACCCTTTCCTGTCACCAATGGAGTGAAGCAAGGATGTGTCCTGGCACCAACACTGTTCAGCCTCATGTTTTCAGCCATGTTGATGAATGCCTTCGAGAACGACGACACTGGAATAGACATCAACTACCGTATGGACGGAAAGTTATTCAATCTCAAAAGGCTGAAAGCTAAAACCAAAATTAACAGCGGCACCGTCAGAGAGCTCCTGTTTGCTGATGATTGCGCTCTATACGCCAACTCAGAGGCGGACATGCAACATAATGTTTCAGCTTTCTCACATGCCTGTGCCGACTTTGGGCTGAATATCAACTTGGAGAAGACTGTAGTTATGTACCAGCCAGCTCCAGGGAATAATCACACTGTGCCGAATATCAAAGTGAATGATCATAGACTAAGTGTTGTGGACAAATTCACCTATCTTGGCAGCACCGTGTCACAAGCTGCCACAATCGATGACGAAGTGAATGCAAGAATCTCCAAGGCCAGTGCAGCCTTTGGCAGACTGTACAAGAATGTATGGGACAGAACTGGAATAAGCCTGCAAACAAAGCTAAAAGTCTACAAAGCAGTTGTATTATCCACACTGCTATATGCTTGTGAAACCTGGACTGTTTATCAGCGACACTCTAGGAAATTAAACCACTTCCACACAGTCTGCCTAAGGAAGCTCCTGAAGATTAAATGGCAAGACAAGATTCCAGACACTGAAGTCCTAGAAAGAGCATCCATGCCCAGTATCCACACTCTACTGATGAAGAATCAGATTCGCTGGGCTGGTCACTTGACTCGCATGCCAGATCACAGGCTCCCTAAACGAATTTTCTACAGCGAACTGCGTTGTGGTACACGCTCCCAAGGTGGCCAGAGGAAACGTTTTAAAGACACTCTGAAAATTTCACTGAATGCTTTTGGAATTCATCATGACACCTGGGAGGCTGCAGCCAGAGACCGAAATTCGTGGCGTGCATCATTGCACAAAGGTGCAGTCATATGTGAGGCAACCAGGACTGCAAGAGCTGTGAAGAAAAGGCAGGACAGAAAAACCACTGCAGGAAATCCTCCTCCAGAGACGTCAAGCATTCTTTGCCCACATTGTCAAAGAACATTTCGAGCCAAAATAGGCCTTATCAGCCATCTTAGAACCCACGGCCCCACACCTTCAACCCCACTGGATGAAATGAATGGTCATCATCATTCTTGATGGACAAACAACATATATATATATATATATATATATATATATATATATATATATATATATATATATATATATATATATATACATACATACACACACACACACACACACACACACACACACACACACACACACACAGAGAGAGAACTACAAGCAAATGGAATCAACGACTGGCAAGAGAAGATCAACCAGAGAGACGAATGGAGACGGATTGTATCTGTAGCAACGAACCTCAATGGCTCGGAACGCTGAAGAAGAATATCAGTGAAAGCGTCTACAAGTTGATGTTGAAACTCAAAGCACTTTTCAAGATCGTGAGTGTTAATAATAATAATCTTGAGGCTAGATTTATGTTTAGCTGGTAGATTCTCTTTGGTCTCAGTCTAACCCTTGCAACAACCAAATAATGATCTGTATCACAGTCAGCACTGTGGTAACTCCGAGTTAAGGATGTATGGTTCAGATGTTGTCTCTGTGTAATGATGAAGACCAGCTGGTGCCAATGGCCGGATCTTGGATGTTTCCATGTGACCTTATGCAGCTCTTTTGTTATGAAAAAAGGAGTTTATAATACATAGGTCATTTCTGGCGCAATGCTCCAGCAGCCTTTGGCCATTTTCATTCATATAACCGATGTTGTATTTTCCTAGACACATTGGCCATGAACTCGAGTCCTTTCCCACACGAGCATTGAAATCACCGAGCATATAAATGTAGTTTTGGAACTGCCCTGATCACAGAGTCTAGCTCCTCATAGAACGAATCGTTCACATCATCAGAGGAAGCGAGTGTCGGTGCACATGCAGTAATATTGGTGGCAAAACCAAACGATGTTGCCAAGCGCAGGAATAATAGTCTTTCTTTACCTCCAGCTGGAATTTCAATCAATGGTTCCGTCGCCTTGCTACTGATTGAGTGAGTGGCGCGACTCTGTGAGATGTGATATTCACGTCGAATACTTTTACATTTCCGCTTTTGTTTGAACAGTGACCTATATGTTCGGAACAGTGGCTACCTGCTCTTGCTGTATTGACTGATTTGCCTTTTCGGTTCAGGAGTGTATTTTTCAGGAGACTCCTGAGAGTTGGCGCTGGAGATCGGAGTTCGTGCTTTATGCGACGCTTTCAGCGGGTCGCCCTGCGGAAAGAGACCGAGCCATGTGAGAAAACCCGGGTCAATTAAGTTTTGCTGGTGACTGCCGATTCCATCGACGATGAACTGTGGTTTTCGTGGATAACTCTTGTGTTGGCATTCTTGAGGCGGCATTATGCACAGTGTACCTGTGCGGGTTGTTGGATTGCCCGCGACTCATGTCTATGCCACTTTTCACATCGGAAAGTGGGGAGCATTTTGTGTGATATTCACTGCCACAGGAACGGAGCATAATGGGGAAGACCCGTTGCCGTGAAGTTTGAACCTCAACTAACAAACTAACTAACTATTTCAATCATCCCCAGTAGCGAATTCTTCACTGCATAACCCCCCCCCCCCCCCCAAAAAAAAAAAAAAAAAAAAAAAAAACACACTCTTTTTTACCCTTCCAAAAGAAGGTGTAATTGTTTTCGCTGAGTTATCCTTCCTCATCGAGGCGAGTCTCCTGCAGGCCAGCAATATCAATGTTAAGACGATTGAGTTCGGCATCAATCACAACCGTTTTTCTCACATCGTCAATATTCGTCAAGTCAGTGGACTATCCTGGACACATTATTCTTACGTTCCAGGCTGCAAGCCGTTGCTTGAGGTTTCTAGTTTTCAATTTAGTAGTACCTAGGGCATTGGTTTTACAGCCTGCGATTCGGATTTTGTCCAAGCCCCAAGCACCCATTGAAGCCGGCAGGCTGTGGCGGATTAGCACCCAATTGGCCGGGTGCTGCCCAGCTTGAGGCGCCCGTGGCGCCCCATGTCTTCGCCAATTGACAAAGACTTATAACCCGTAAATGTTATCTTCGCATTGATTCCGAGATACATTAACACCAGGGATGGAGCTATTGCCTCTCCATAGCACAAAACGTAGGCTAAAATATAGAGACCATGTGTTGCCCATGCAGCATGATCCCTCTCTCGGCCTGCCTAGTTCACTCCAGAGGAAAGGTAACACTTATACATCTGGCACAAGACAAGCTGCAGAAGCTGCCGGATCTGCAAAGCAATACTCTAACTGTCCGTCTGTCTGAGCTTAGATACTAGACCAGCTGCCAACCAAGGCTTAGGGCCTGGTCTGCCCTGCCACGATATTTTGTTTTTAGGTTGAATTTCCTTACACCAGGATAAGGCTTGTACCTTCCCAATTACGCTCTTCCGCCCGAAGCCGTTGGCACAATGTGGGTTGTCGGGTTTGGTAAGCTCCCCCCAACATTCGGAGCTTACAGAAATCAGGCAGTATCGTCTACTGTCCTACGGTAGCTCAGTCATATGTGACTACGACTTGACACCAATCATCAAACCCACCAATCAATCAACCAACCAACCCATCCAACAATCTGCCGTCCAACCAACCAATCAGACACCCACCAATCAACCAATCAGCAAACCAACTAATCACCCAACCAGCCAGCATACCAACGAGTCATGCTACCAACCAGCCAACCAACCAATCAGCAAAACAACCAATCAGCCAACAAAACAATCAGTTAACCAACTAATCAACCAACAAGCCAACCAACTAATCAACCAACCAGTCAATCACCCAGTCAGCCAACCAACCAAACTGCCAAAAAATCAATCAGCCAACCGAATAATAAAACCAACCAGCCAGCCAGACAACCAGCCAATCAGCGAACAACCAACTAACCAACCAGACAACCAGCCAACCAATCAACGAACGAACGAACCAACCAAACAAACAGCCAACTAGCCAACTAACAAACCAACCAACCAGCCAACCAACCAATAGGCCAATCAATCAATCAAGCAACCAACAGACTATCCAACCAACCAATCAGCCAACTAGCAACAAGACAACAAACCATTCTTCCACCCAACCAACCAACCAATCATCCATCAACCAATCAGTAAACCAACCAGTCAACCAGACAAGAAACCAAAAAAAAGTCAACTTAACCAACCAACCAGTCAACCAACCAACCAACCAACTAGCCAACCAATCATTCAGCCACCCAACCAATCAACAAACCAGCCAATCAGCAAATCAGCCAATCAGCCAATTAGCCAACCAGCCAACAAGCTAAGCAATCATTAAGCCAATAAACCTACCCATCTGTTAACAAACCACTCAGCCAACCAATTACTCAGGTAACCAGCGAAAGAATCAATCAACCAACCAGCCAAACGTTTTTTTTTTCCTTTTTTTCCGCATATTACAGGACATCGCTTTCAACACCAGCATTTTACCGCTGTTGTTGATTTCTTGGAGAGATTACGCTCAGTAGTTTGCCATTGCTCTAACATATTCCGTAAGTAACGGGCGCGGCGAGAACCGCTACCGATTCTCGCTCAGCAGTCAAACAATGCATGCAGTTAATATGTTGATGGTATTCTGTTATCGATAAAAGGAGATTGCTGTCGACAAGCTACAGCTGAAATAATACTCTCACTTACCAAATTATTAATGGCGCCGGGGATACCTTCTCTGAAATAGACTGGAGCGATAAACGATGTGGTATTCTTTGATAGCAGATATTTGCTGTTTACAAACACATAATCTACGAATCTGGAAAATATTGAGACATGACATAATTAAGGTAGGCTGATCTTGTCACATTCTACAAAACTGAGACCTGATATGAGTACTGTACGGCAGTCTGATATTGTCACATTCTGCAATATTTACTCATGACATGAGTACGGCAGTCTGACCTTGTCATATTCTAGTTCTACAGTTTTGAGACATGACATGTATATGGTAGTCTGATCTTAACACATGCTATAATATTGAGACATGACATGAGTACACAGTCTGAGCTTGCCACATTCTACAATACTGAGAAATGACATACGACGCCTACAGTTAATCAGTCTGTTGAGTTGAGTTGAGCTAGGAACCGACATCACCATCATTGCACTCTGGACATTCTCACACGTTCTTTGTCCCCTTTGTTCAACAGCCAGAAAAGAGCAATACTGTTAATCGTTCCAACTGCCATCTTGCTTGCTTGTGCTTGCTCGCTTGCTTGTGTTCGTTGGCTTGAGCTCCAACGCGAAGTCCTGTATGTCCGATGAAGACATCCTGTTGTCCAACATCAGTGTGATGTCATACATGACCTGAGTTTTGCGTGAGTATCCGTTGTCCCATGTCTGGCTTATTGGTGTGCAGACTGGTGGTTCCTCGCCGTACAGGCAGACACTCTCCGACTTCGGAGGAATCGGCGATCCTACTGACTTTAGCCAGGACCCCGAAGGGACCTGTTGCCCAGGACGCTCGACGAGGACGCGTCAATAGGTCTTGGCCAGTATATAACCCGGCCCTGGTGCCTTGGAAACACCTCTGCGTCCCCCAACTGCCATCTGATTAAAAGTCCTCATCGTCCATCCTCTCAGTTTTAAGATTTGCCCAGAATCTCTGCCGATCCCCCATCATATAATTATCTCCACATACGGGTTCTCAGTCTGGTCCACCGCTTTCTGCACCTGGACCCACGGTGCCAGGTCACCTCTACCTTGTCCATAGGTTAACTACCACCGAGAGGTGTATTCCTTGCTATCCTATCAATATGTTCATTCCCCCGCACTCCCATACGATTTTCACAATTTGTGACCTGTGAAGCGAGGCATTTGATATGCGAAGAGGGGCATTGAAGAACGTCATGACGACTGGAAAGATGGAGGGGAAGGGAGGCAGATAATGACCTAGAGAACTGATGCTGGATGGACTGAGACGGTAGCATGGATGAGTATCAGCAGTAGAGTTGTTCCTGAACACCAGAGACGGAGATATGTGGAGAGAACATAACGCTTACGCCAGCTGGCATAGTACTTGATCATGATGTACCGTGACAAGCCATTCTACACAAAATATTCATTTTCCCCCACCGTACTAAACATACACCGCAATTCCGTAATGGATACAATGGTGCGTTGCAGCAGTCTCCTCCAGCCATCGGAATGCTGCTCTTACTGCTTCCACATCTTTCTCATGCTAGCGGTCGTAGTCTCATATGCCAGACTCTCCTTTTTCAAGCATCGTCCACTAGCTTTTGGCTTCTCAAAACTAAACCATCGGTGTAGATCACTATGTCACTTTGATGTGTGTTGCCCTGTATCAGTTGTTGCACCTCAAACTCTGTCCATTGTCGACTCTCTGCGCACACCGCCCAGTGTTACTATTACCTTGTGCCATTCGGACTTTTACCCACTCATTTTCACGATTGATGTTCTTTATGTTAAACACTTGGCTGATAGATATTTATGCCTTTACCATCTCAGTATATGAGCCTTGACAATATCCATATCTTTATGCAGGAGAAAATCCCT
Source organism: Cepaea hortensis (assembly GCA_963921405.1). NCBI lineage: Eukaryota > Metazoa > Mollusca > Gastropoda > Stylommatophora > Helicidae > Cepaea > Cepaea hortensis. The sequence goes on along the minus strand of OY992879.1, from coordinate 10,051,751 downwards.
GTCTGTAGCGAATCTCATGTGCATTATTTTTAAAGGACTCTGAGCCTGTCCGCAATAGTTGGTAGTGCAAAGATATACCTCATGCATATAATTGGTGTGTCCTCTGTGCACCCAAGGTTCACCAGCCTGTATGCACTCCAAAATTTCAAGCTGGCTCTTTAATACTGTCAGCAGCCCCAAACCATACACAGTGACTGACATTATTAACTGCCGAAAGAGTATGTAAAGCACCGTCTCCTCTATCCCGGTTGCTGCCATCGCCAACAATGCACTAAGTCCTTTACCGCTAAAGCCTCCGCATGATTCTTAAAAGACATACATTTGTCGAAGGTGATTCCCAAGTACTTCATTTTACTCTCTCTACTGAGAGGACGTCCCTATCTTTTTGTTTTAGTTTGCTCACTTTGAACTAAAACGTAATTCATAAACGTGCTACTATTTCTAGTGCAGTGTACTGATTTATTTCGTGTGGATTAGCTTTCCCTGTTTCCAGTGCCCCTCGCCATCAGACGATCCCGACTTCTGAGGTACTTGTATTTTACGTAGACAAGTCAAGGACATGACGTTAGTATTTTAGTGCAGCTGATCAGTGGTGAGATTGAACCCTCTACTTCAGTATCAGTACACCGGAAGTTAAAGAGCTACATCTCTTATCGATTCAGCCAATCTCACCACTAATCAGTCTATGATTTACTGTTGTAGATAAGCTGGGTGTCTACCGCTGTCGAGGTTTCATCGAAGAAGCTCGACAAATGAAAAAACAGTTGTAGATACAGGCCAACGTCACCACCCTAAAATTCATCAGCGGAAAAACAACTACACATATATCACAAACCAACAACACAAAGGGGCTTTCTCTTAACGTTGGTCACATCGCGAGAATGGCCACTGAAAACAGAAATAACAAACGGGAAATAAAAGAACCCAAATGAACGATAGAAACGAAAAATTGATGCGTGGTGCCATAAAGTGTGCGTCAATATGTGTGTAGATACAATATTATGAACCAGCAGAAGCAATGACATATAGGGACACATACAAATGTGATAAAATATAACCCACATACACGCAACCACACACACACACACACACACACACACACACACACATAAATATATAAAGACAGCCTGCTGGAGTACGTGCTCTTTTATTAGTAAATTCCTGAATTCTTTTGTTTTGATATATATATATATATATATATATATATATATATATATATATATATATATATATATATATATATATATATATATAAATTATAATGGGAAAAGATCAAATTCTACATATATGGTCAGATTATGTGAAAAACCTTCACGATGATAACAGAATTAAAATGAAGGACAGCCAATCTTGAAGACTGAGGTTCGGAATGTTCTTAAACATAAGAAAACTGGCAAGACCCCCGGTTCACATATCATCACATCACAATTAATTAATGCTTTAGAAGAATATGGAATAGATCAAGTGACCAGACTGCCGAAAACAATATTTGATAGCGGAGATATACCTATTAAATTATGAAATTCTGTATTTATTGAAATCCCAATGAAATCAGGAGCCTTGGAATGTGATCAACATAGAACAATTAGTATAATGAGTCACATCACGAAGATTTTGCTACGAATTATGATGCAAAGAATGAGGAAGAAAATACAACCTGAAATAGGAGAACAATGTGGCTTTATAGAAGGAAAGGGTACAGTAAATATGTGTGTATATATACAGTGTATATGCTGTGATCAGTAATTGAACGTTCTATAGATGTAAACAAGAATATACATATTTGCTTTATTGACTACACAAAGGCTTTCGATAGCGTAAGACATGTCAACATGGTAGAGATGCTTGCAGATCCACAATTTGATGCTAAAGACATTAGACTTATAAGACACATATATTTTGGAAACAACAAGCTGCCATGAAGATTGATAGTGAAGTGGGACAATATCAACCTATTATTAGAGGTGTGAGAGAGGGATGTGTAATGTCTTTAGACCATTTTTCCCTATACAGTGAACATATTTTCAGAAATGTAGAAGATATGAATAGAATTATCATCGGAGGACGAAACATCAATAACATTATATATGCAGTTGATACAGTATTTCTTGCAGACAGTGAACATGATATGTAACAATTAATAGATGCGGTTGTTGCACACAGTGAAAAACTAGGGTTAGAATTAAATTGTTAAAAGACACAGATTATGGTCGTCACTAGGATGAACGAAATACCACAATATAATATGCACGTAAATGGGAATATTCTTCAACAAGTGAATAGGTACAATTATCTCGGAACAGTTATAGCAATTCAAGAAATAAGGTGGCCAGGAGAGGGTACTTTAGAGCAAAATGGAATGATTATAATATTTGGAGGAAACACCCAAAATAAACATGAATTAGGAACAGGATTTGTCATCAAAAAAGAGTTATGGGGGAACGTTTTAAACTTTAAAGCTTTTAATGACAGGATTAGTAAATTACGAATAAAAGGTAAATGGAAAAATATAACGATGATTAATGTACATGCACCTACTGAAGAGAAAGAAGATGACATTAAAGAAGCCTTTTATAATGATCTGGAAGATGTCATAGAAGAAACCCCCAAACAGGACATCCTGATTGTGCTGGGAGACTTCAATGCAAAAATAGGTAGAGAGCAAACTAATAAAAAAGTGGCCGGTATGGAAAGCCTACATACAACTTCAAATGATAATGGATGGAGAGTCATCAACCTGGCAGAAGCCAAAGGACTGCAGATTAGCAGTACCAGACTACAAAGAAAGGATATACACAAACAAACTTGGAAATCATGTGACAAGAGAACCTATAATCAAATAGATCACATTTTAATTAACAACAGAAATGCATCAAACATACAGCAAGTCAGAAGTTATAGAGGAGCTGAGTGCCACAGTGACCACTTCCTCGTTGGAGCAAAATTTAAAATAAAACTTAAGAGAGCTTTCTATACTAAATTACAGAGATTACACCCAACAGATAACAGAGAAAAACTGCAAGACATCACAGTCAAAGAGAAATTTACAGATGAAATAAAATGTAAACTTGAAACTCTGCAAAACACTTTGGAGGAAAGCGTTGACCAAACTTGGTTGAACATCAAGAATACAATTCAGTCTACCGCAGAAGAATGTCTCGGTGTGTTAACCACGCATAGAAAGAACAGATGGTTCAATCAAAAATGTGAAGAAGCAGTCATTAGGAAGAAGAATGCCAGACATGTATGGGTAAATTACATCAATAACATCCAAAAGGAAGAGCATTATAGAAATGAATGTAAAGAGGCTACAAAAATAGTCACAGCAGAAGCGAGAATATATGAGTAATATAATCAAAGATATGGAAACTAATCACCAGAAAAATGAATCCAGAAAATGTTTTAAAGAACTGAAGTCAATGAAACGAGGGCACCAACAAAACACATATGGTTTAAAAGACAAAAATGGGAATATGATAAATACCAATGAGGAAATGTGCAACACATGGAAAGAATATTTTATTGAATTACTAAATTGTGAAGCTCCAAGTCACATTTTCCCACAGGAAGAGGTTCTAACATGTGAACCACAAATTGAAGAACCTACATGTGAAGAAATCCTATATGTAATCACACGACTTAAAAACAATAAGGCAACTGGGACTGATGGAATTGCTGCTGAATTTATAAAGGCAGGTGGCCATGCATTACATCTAAAGCTATACGAACTAATAATAAAAATTTGGAGGACAGAAGAATTACCCCATGACTGGAAAGAGTCATTATTGATACCTATCTTTAAGAAAGGAGACAAGTTCCAATGTGGAAATTATAGAGGAATATCACTACTGTCCACAAGCTATAAGATACTATCCGCAGTATTACTAAATAGACTAAAACCATATTCAGAAGGCATATTAGGTGACTACCATGCGGGTTTTAGACAAAACAGATCAACAATAGATCAGATATTTATCTTGTGACAAATAGCCGAGAAACATTGGGAATATAAAAGAGATCTCCATAACATTTTTGTGGATGTTAAAAAGGCTTATGATAGTGTCCATAGGAATAGTCTATGGAATGCTATGTAGGAATTTGGAATACCAAGGAAGTTAATCAACATGACCAGACTATGCATGGAAGATACTTATAATATAGTAACATATAAAGGCAGGAAATCAGACCCCTTCCAAATAACATCTGGCTTGAAACAGGGTGATGCACTATCGCCGCTACTCTTCAATCTGGCTCTAGAGAAAGTTGTAAGGAAGGTAAAGAAGGAATGTGATATTGGAGGAACATCCAAGCTGCTTGGTTATGCAGAAGATATAGATATTATAGGGCAAAGTGAACAAAAGACATTGGAAATATTGACTCACTTAAAGGGAAAAGCCCAACAGATGGGGCTGGTTATCAACCAAGATAAGACAGAATATATGGTAATTTCAAGAGACGGAATGGCTAGAAACTCTGGCCACATACAAATAGATAATATGACCATTAAATGAACGGAAACATACAAATACCTGGGTACAATCTTCAACTGCTCCAACATCATAAGGGAAGAAATACAAACTAGAATCAACTCTGGAAATAAGATATACTATGCACTACAACATCTACTAAAATCAAAGGCGCTATCTCGTAACACCAAAATCACAATATACAAAACACTGATCAGACCAGTTGTGCTGTATGGCTCTGAAACCTGGAGTACAACGAAAGGAGACGAAGCCTTGTTACAAACCTTTGAGAACAAAATTTTAAGACGCATCTTTGGACCCATTAGGGATACACAAAGTGGAGAGTGGAAAAGAAGAAGTAACAAAGACATTTATGATCTGTTTAAGTCCCCGCTAATCACTGGTATCATGAAGGCTAATAGACTACAATGGCTGGGGCATATAGAAAGAATGCAAGATAATAGGGAAACAAAACTCGCTTACACGCAGGAAATAAATGACCGTAGACCCCGAGGTAGACCAAGAAGGCGGTGGAGGGATAATACATGTACAGACCTACAAGCACTTGGAATCAACGACTGGCAAGAGAAGGTCCACCAGAGAGACGAATGGAGACGGATTGTATTTGCAGCAAAGAACCTCAATGGCTCGGAACGCTGAAGAAGAAGAAGAAGAAGAAGAAGAAGAAGAAGAAGAAGAAGAAGAAGAAGAAGAAGAAGAAGAAGAAGAAGAAGAAGAAGAAGTTGATAGGAGGTGCCTTGAAAAGATTAGAACAAGAATCGCCATGGCGAAAGTAGCCTTTAGTAAGATGAAAAGCATACTGACCAATAAACAGATGTCAATTGAAACGAGAAAAAGAGTGTTGAGGTGCCACATAGAGCCTGTACTTTTATATGGATGTGAAGCTGAGCACACAATGACAATGAGCAGTCAACCTGAAAAACATCTGATGGCTATAGAAATGTGGTCTCTGAGGAGAATGCAAAGAATACCATGGACAGACAGAAAAACCAATGAACAAGTCCTTCAAGAAACAAATGAAGATCGTAAACTGATTAGAGACATTAGACGTAGACAGTCAATATTTTTTGGACATGTTATGAGAAGAAATAAATTGGAGAACTTGGTGACGACTGGCAAGATCGAAGGGAAGAGACCTGGGGGAAGACCGAAAAGTACATTCCTGGATGGCTTAGCCACGTGGCATGGTCGAGACAGGAACATTAAGCTGATCCACGACTCTGGTGATCGAGTGAGATGGCAAAACATGACCACCCACACTTACCGGCATGTCACATGATGGATGGATTGATAGAGGGAGAAGGGGTCAAGTGAAAAAACAGAGCCCTGACGTACTTCCAACATTATTTGTACATAATTGCCCTCTTTATTTCCCATTTGAATTGCTGCTACTTGGTTCCAGTAAGTATTCTTTATTATTAAGAGATATTTCCCTTCAATGTTAATATCGTCCAACATTTTAATCAGTTGATCATGTTTTACTATATCAAATGCTTTAGTGCAATCTATGAAGCACAAATATATGTCTTTCTGTTTCTCTATTTATCTTTATATTAGTTCCCGTAATGTATATATTACATTGTTTGTATTGTTTGTACCCTTTTCTTCCTCAATTCCATATTGTTCTTCACAAATTTCCAGTTTCATTTTCTTTCTTATTCTTCTCAATATAATTGTGACTAGAAGCCTAGTGACATGGTTTATGAAGTTAATTGTACGAATGTCTTCACATTCAATTGCTCCTGGGAAGAATCCCAGTACTAATGGTAATAGCAGCAGTTTAGTGTCAGTCTGGCCCTTCCTAAGAGCACCGACCGGCCCTTCTTCAGAGTACCACATTTACAACATTCATTTGACAATGTTTTTTCCTACGTGAATGTATCATGCACTGTTGATGAACGAAAGATGAGACGGGCCTACGAGCCTAATTAAAATAAAGTTCAATTCATTTCAATTCAATTCAATTCAATTTATTATAGCTACAAATACAGATTACAGCATATCGGTCGGTAGATATCCGCAGCTATAAATATCATTTACAATTGTGCTTAATATATCTACTCCAAATTTTCCTAGGGCTTCTAATTCTTCTACTGTGATTATGAGGAAGAAGTAGAAGAAGAAGAAGAAGAAGAAGAAGAAGAAGAAGAAGAAGAAGAAGAAGAAGAAGAAGAAGAAGAAGAAGAAGAAGAAGAAGAAGAAGAAGAAGAAGAAGAAGAAGAAGAAGAAGAAGAAGAAGAAGAAGAAGAAGAAGAAGAAGAAGAAGAAGAAGAAGAAGAAGAAGAAGAAGAAGAAGAAGAAGAAGAAGAAGAAGAAGAAGAAGAAGAAGAAGAAGAAGAAGAAGAAGAAGAAGAAGAAGAAGAAGAAGAAGAAGAAGAAGAAGAAGAAGAAGAAGAAGAAGAAGAAGAAGAAGAAGAAGAAGAAGAAGAAGAAGAAGAAGAAGAAGAAGAAGAAGAAGAAGAAGAAGAAGAAGAAGAAGAAGAAGAAGAAGAAGAAGAAGAAGAAGAAGAAGAAGAAGAAGAAGAAGAAGAAGAAGAAGAAGAAGAAGAAGAAGACAATGATGATGGTGATCAAAATGCTGATAATGATGGTGAACTTGACGGCAATGACAAGTATGATGTTGTCACGGGACACTCACTTATTCAGCTCTGGGATATCATATTTATTTTGAATGTACACCGGGATAGCATATCCAGTCATCGTTAGAAGCAATTTCGAGGAACCATCCTGATCAATCACTCTCCTTAGGGCCTGGCAATATTAAATGAAGGATGTCCATCAGATTGTAACGTAATAGTTTCACAATGTTTTATGTGGGTGATCTTTGCCAATAATAAATATATCATTTGCGATGAGAACAAGATGTGAAATGTAGACAATGAACAGACTCGCAATGTCGCAGACAGACATCTTATAACAGCGAAAATATGATTTCTGAGTAAAGTACAAAGCATGCAATGGACAGGTAGAAACACCAATTAGTAAGTCATAGAAGAAACAAATGAAAACCGTAAAGTGATTAGAGAGCTTAGATGTAGACAGTCAATATTTGTTGGGTACATTATGATAAAAAATAAATTGTAGAACTTGTTGATTGGCAAGTTTGAGGGGAACAGAACACGGATCTCATCGTCCAGATAGAGTTAATATGGCGGGAAAAGGAGGCATTAAGAGTAAACAACTGTTAAACAATAGTTCAAATGAGAATAGACTGTATCGAGACAGAAATACGTGACATGCCTATACAGTCAGTTATGTGGTTAAGCCAGTGAGCTCTATTGACCAAATCTACTAATATGTCAGGCTTAGTCAAGCACCACATTTCAGTCAAGCTTAGCGACAAAACATAGTTTCACAAGTTTGATTATTATTATTGAATCTCATTTTCCGCAAAACATGTCTGTAGACGTCTCTCTATTGGACTATCTATCTCATCTTGTTCTTCTTGTATACTGTTCAAAAAAGACACGCAACATTTGTGTTATTATTTTTATAAAACGATATTCGATGAGTAAAAATCGGTCAACTTATCGACTGTCCATTTGGTCATTAACTTATTATGGCGGTTACCTGAATTGTAATCATCTCATGATTCGCGAGGTCATGAATGAGTTCAAGGTCAAAACAACAGTTTTTGACAATAACTAGTGATAGGTTGATGATTATTCCGTGAAAATTACTGAACTCAAAACTTCCTAACCATATTATTGAATGTCTGTAAAAGGTTGACGCTCCTCGAATAAATTCAGCTGAAAATTCAGTGCACAAGTATGGCTCATCTCACTACAGAACAACGACTCGTCATCATTGGACGTTTACAGGCTGGACAGTCACAAAGTATAGTAGCCAGATAATTTAATGTGGTTAGTAGCACCATTAGTCGCACTTGGATGCGATTTAAAGAAACTGGCTCAATGGCAGACCGGCCGCGCAGAGGAAGACCCAGAATTACAACTGCTTCCGAAGAGCGCTTCATACGACTGCTTCACCTTAGGAATCGATTTGCATCTGCGTCCTCCAGGAGCTCGTCGAATTTCAAATCAAACGGTCAGAAACCGGCTGCACGACGCTGGTCTTTGGGCTAGAAGACCCTACAGAGGTCCTGTTCTTACGGACCAGCATCGCCAGAACTGACTCGCAGTGGGCGAATCAGCGTCGTCAATGGACCGTTTGGGAATGACTGGAGACGTGTGTGGTTTAGTAATTAATAATTTTTTTGTGGTCCAGCAAACCGACAGACGGGGAAGAGTTTACCGCAGAGTCCGTGAGTGTTACGTCCATAACAGCGTTAACTAGGCTCCTCCACATTGTGGTGGAGGTGTATTGATGTGGGAGGGGGGGGGAGAAAGGGAAGAAGTGACATGGTGCAAATTGAAGGGCGCCTGAATGCCCAACGATACATCGCTGAAATTCTTCATCCTCAATTCCTTCCACTTTTGGCTGCACGAGGGTCGATTTTTGAGCAGGATAACGCTCGACCTATGTGGAACACCTCACCACCCATTTCCTCGCTGACAACAACATCCAGACCATTCCGTGGCCAGCCATGTCATCAGACATGAACCCATAGAACACTTATGGGATGAACTCGACAGACGACTCCGCCAGCGAGACGTGGGTCCAGCCAATCTCCGACAGTTGTCTCTTGCTTTGTGGGAAGAGTGGGCAGCCATCCCCACAACAACAGATCCAACGGCTAATCGGATCCATGTCAAGGAGATATCGTTCTCTGATAGAGGCCATAGGAGGCCATACACTTTATTGACACGGATACCTCAGTCGCAAAGACTAATAGTCCAAACCAAATGCAATTAACATAATTTCATTGTTAAAAGTAGGAAAGCTTCTTCATGCCAGGATTGAAACATTAATTCCGCAAAGTAAAATGTTGGTACAAGTTTGCAATTGAAACTGCAACAATGTTGGGTTTCTTTCATTTAAAAAAAAACAGTAAATGTACCTTCGGTGTCGACATGAAGTATAAACAGCGGGAGAGTGCCCGCTTATGAGCTTCGTGTATCGATATTTCCATGGACTGCTATTCCCTCCATCTGTTTACGTGGTCGGTCTCTTCCTCTGATAAATCTGGTCTGTACATCAGTGCTTGTGGTATACTCTTAGTTGGTAACTTAGTTGCATGGCCAACCTTTTGACTTGCTGTCTTCTAATAAAATATAGCGCTGCCGCAATCCCCACTTTAGTCCTGATTTCTTAATTTCTGATCTTATCTCTTCTTGAAACACTGAGCATTCTTCTCTTGAATCTTATTTCTGTTATTGTGATTTTCCTCCTCATTTTCTGACTTTGTCTAGGTTTGGCATTGGTAGCATAGAGTTGGTAGGGAGATTGTATTGTAAAGTGTTTTCTTAGTACTATTGATACATGTTTGTTCTTTATATTGGTGCTACTTGTCCAATTAGTTGGTTTGCCTTATTACATCTATTTGTTGTTTTTTAAATCCTGTCTTCTGATTTGCTATTTGATGATATAATACTTCCAATTTTCACACTTGACAGTGGTGAGCATTTTGTGTGATATTCACTGGCACGGGAATGGAGCATAATGGGGACGACCCGTTGCCGTGAAGTTGGAACCTCGACTAACTAACTAACTAGGTACTTGAAACTCTTTACTTGTTTCAGGGGGTGCTCGGTTAGGTGAATTGTTGTTGTTTTTCTTCCTTGGTTATAGTCATTACCTCTGTTTTATTTTTGCTAATGTTAATTTTATGCTCCATGCACTTTTAGATTAGACTATGCATGTGGTCTTGTAATCCAGCTTCTGATGTTGCTCTCAGTGCTTGATCGTCCGCAAATAGGAGTTCTTTATTGGTGTGATTTGTCGATGGTTCTTCTCCTGTGTCCTCGTCATGCGGTGTTCTTGTTGTCTCTGTTTGGCTGGTTTCTTTACATATGTTGTCTATATAGGCTATGAACAATAGAGCGGACAGGACACAACCTTGTGAAACTCAGGTGAAGGGTTCTAGGTGTCCTCCGTTTGTTCTCACTAAACATACACTGTTGTTGTATACGCTTCGATATGCTGATGATACAGTATTACTATCAACATCACAGAATGACATAGAAAAATCACAGCTTATATATTGACATAGCAAAGGCAGATATATTGCATGCAGATAAAACTACTGTTGAGAAAGAGACGACGACTATCAATTGCTATTCAAAGACTAAAACAATTGAGTAAATTGTGGAATGGGGCAGAAAGAACTACAAAAATTAGATTTTAAGTGCATCTTTCCCATTGCAATATACTCTTGTGAGACCTGGACGCTTGCTGAATAAGTTGAACAGCGCATACATGCCTTTTAATATAAATTTTGCACACGGATTATTGGAATGTCTTGGGTAGGGAAAAGAACAAATGCATCCATACTTCAGGAGCTAAATGTTGGAGAGGGATGGCTATTAAAGACGATAGAATAAAGAAAATTGACATGTTTTGGTCGCTTGAAACGTCATGAAAGTTTTCAGGAGAGTAGTTTGTGGAGGGGTGTGTACCTGGGGGGAGAGGAAGGAGAAGGCCAGCAGAGGGCCAGGAAGAGGATGGGTGCGGGATGTGGCGGAGGATCTCCTGATGGGTATATCGAACGCGGGACATCTTTCTTGTGATTGAGAAGTTTTCCGGAAGGTTGTTATGGGAGCGAGGTTCTGCAAAGGACATGCTACTGAATGAATGAATGAATGAATGAATGAATGAATGAATTAATGAATGAATGAGTGAATGAATGAATGAACGAATGAATGAATGTATAAGCTTCTGCAAAGGTTTGTTAAATGTTTATTCACCCCATATCGTTTAAGGATGTCCCACAGCTTGTTTCTATCTACTCTGCGAAATGCCTTTTATTGGTCGACAAAGTCTAACTAGAGTGTTTCATTAAATTCGATTGGTATTTCTATACGTTCAAAACAATGTTTTCCCGTAGTGAATTTGAATAACGAAGACACAAACAATAGATTGCACGATTTATTGCCTGGCATATTTCGCTGCATCTCGTCAGGTACATACTGCAGAAATCACACAACTTACGTGAATTAACTAGATAAATCCTTCAAGTTGAAATATACACATATTCGCACAGTAATGTCACTTATCTACCACGGTAATTTTAAGCTGACTAACATTTCTTTCTGTTTGCACAATTCTGGCTTGCGTTGATTGATCATAATTGCTTCTGCAAATTTTAACAAGCGAGTATTATGCGTGTTAAACAACACGCGAAAGGCAGTGTCTCTGTCAACCACATGGCCGCTTTCGATAATGTGCCTACCAATTGAAGACGCCGGGAGCTTCCGGTGTATCGGCCCCACGAGGCTAGCATCTCCTGTGTGTTGTATCCTGTTGACCTATTGAGGTATGTGTTCTGACACTCGTTTGTTAAGCTGTCTCTCTGTTCTACCAATGTAGAAGGCCTGGCATCTACATGTGAATTGATAAATACAATTGTTTGTGGCGTGCAGAGGAACAGGCTCTTTGACTGCTGGTGTAGGAATCGGTACGGTTTTAATATCTAATGACTGGAGTTGCAGCAAAGAATGTTCGGCCTACTGCTGTAGTAAGCCGGTCTTGTAGACGTTGCATTACGTCATCCCCTCGAAAGGTTAGCTGGATGAATACCTTGAGTTTAGGGACTGTAGTTACGTCTGGTTTTGGTTTGGGCTGTTGGCAGTGGCGCTTTATAAATCCTGTGGAGTACCCATTCAGGTTTAAGACATTCTTCAGAGTTTCAAATTCCTCTGTCAGTGTGTCCTGGGTGTATATCTTTCTAGCACCGGTCAAACAGGGTCCGTACTAAGCCCCGTTTGTACTAGACATATGTGAAGCTCTGAAAATGTAGGTATTGGCCAGTCCATGTTCCTTTGCGATACACCGATTTTTGAATTGTGCCGTCTGCTCTACGTCTCATTAGAATATCTAGGAATGGTAACGCTTCGTTGTGTTCGTGTTCCATAGATATAGAGATGTTTTTATGCGTCTTCTTCATTGTGGCTGGATCGATGTTGCTTGTAGCTCGTCTGTGGTGATAATTAGTATATCGTCCACATAACGACGGTAAAAGGCCAAGTTGTTGATGTATGAGGATCTCTTTTCTTCTAAATGTGCCATGAAGGTGTCCGCTAGAATAGGACCAAGAGGACTCCCCATGGCCACTCCGTCAATTTGGCGGTATGACTTAGTTAGAAAAATTGAATTTTATGTTGGCGGTACATAGTAGTAGTAGCCTCTCCAGAATAGGTGTTGGTATGCCTAATTTTAGTTGTTTGTCTTTAATGCGTTCCCTTATTATTTTCACTGTCTTCTCTAATGGAACGTTAGTGAATAGGGAGGTTACATCCGTGGATGCCATGTGTTTGTTATTTATGTCCATAGTATCCAATAATTCCACCAGTTGGAATGTATCTCTGAGTATTTTTGGATCGAAGGACTGTCGTACTGGCTTTAATATTTCGGCTAGCCATCTCGCCATTCGGTGTTGTGCAGAGTTAACCATGGACAGGATAGGTCTTAGCGGAATGCCGGGCTTGTGAAGTTTGGGTAGACCGTACATCTGAGGAGTGTGCGAGCCACGTGATGTGAGCGTTTTTGCAGTGGCCTCACTGATGAGTCCCGCATTCACAAGTGACTGGATCTCTGTCCTCATTATTGCATCCAGGTCCTCCGACTTGTTGACTTTTTGATCTACCCTGAATTTAGATTCATCTGATAATATTACATCCATTTTACTCTGGTAGTCTGACATGTCCATCAGTACTGCACCACTCCCTTTGTCAGGTTTCAGGCAATGAATGAATCACCCAAATAAACGAGAAGTAGATTGTGAGCTTTACTAAAACACGACTACAAGAGACAAATTGGACGTTGCGGCCAAAGCCTTCGTCAGCACAGGACAAACAAATACAAACCAACACAAAACTACATGAAACACACTATGACAATATTAAACTATTAAACTAATTAAAATAAAATGTACTCATCTGAATACTGTGTCCTAGCTTGGAAGGTCTGACACACGTAGGGCGCCAGTGGATCAATAGACCGGATGTATGGTACACGGGTCAAAGGTCAAGCGGGAAGGGAGTGGGATGGAGACGCGCCCATGTGTGCGGAAAAGTGAAATTAGAGACCGGCAAAGATGTTACGGACGCAGATGACAATTAGCAATTATCGTTAAGCGCTCGAAACACAGCTGCGGAAACCTATATAGTGTTAGTACACACAGAGAGGCATGAGTGGCGGTCGTTCAGAAAATGATGGCAAAACACCGAACGTAAATCCGCCAAGAGAGTTGACTGTGATGTCATACAAAGGATCTGCACGTACCCAGATGGTGGACTGTAAGCTAGGGGTGGGAGGGGTGGGGTGGGAAGTTAAATGAAGCTGTGTTGGACATTAAGGCCGTGAGGGGAGAGTGTGCCCAACTGGAAGATGAGACGGTGTTCCAATGTCTTCCGATCCCGTTCGTGGGATGCGCATGATTTGATGGCCGTGACCTGTATGTCGGCTACGCCATGGTGGTCAGGACTGTTGAAATGTATGGATACTGGTTTCTGGGCGCCGCTGGTGATGTCAGAAAGATGTTGTCGAAATCTGTCCCCAAGACGTAATCCTGTCTCCCCGACATATCTCATGTCGCAACGTGTGCAGGTAATCGCATAGATGACGTTGCGACTGATGCATGAGAAACCCTCACGGATGTGGAAGGTCGTCTTAGGGAATGTCAGACTCTGGGTTTGAAGTACGTATGGACAGGTCTTGCAAACCGATCGAAGACACGCCACCGTGCCAGGAAGAGACTGGTGAGGTTGGGGTAGCCTGCTATGGACCAGCACATCTTTGAGGTTACGATCCCGCTTATATGCCACTAGAGGAGCCTCTGAGAAGACATCACGAGTGGTCGATTCCGCCCGGAGAATGGATAGATGTTTAAAAAGGATATTCTTAGCAGCAATATTGTGGGGGTGATAAGTAAGTGAGAGGACAGGTCTATTGTTTCGTGGTTTCGGCCTGGAGGAGAGAGCCTCAGTGCGACTGATAGATTGGCAGCGGTGGAGAGCTGTAGATAGAACATTATCAGGATAGCCACGAAGGCGAAAGAAATCAAGCATCTCGTGGGCTTTTTGATGGAAGTCGTTGTTATCCTGACAAAGTCGTCGGAGACGTAACAGTTGGGAGAAAGGAATAGAACGTTTGCACGAGGGAGGGTGGGAGGAGGTATAGAGAAGGAATGAGTGCGAGTCAGTTGGTTTATAATAAACCGTCGTGCATAGACCAGCGGAACCTAAAGAGACTGTGAGGTCTAAGAAATTGACAGCCGACGAAGAAATGGTGGAGGTAAGTTTGATGCTGGGATGGAAGTCTGAAAAAAAGGCAATGAAGTTCTGTAGGTCAGGCAAGGGCATGTCCGAGACACCAAAGCAGTCGTCAATGTACCTCCTGTAGAGCTCCGGGAGCCTACTTGTGTACTGATTCCATACCTGGTGCTCCAGATAGCCCATGAAGAGGCAGGCATAACTGGGACCCATCTTAGTACCCATGGCCACACCGCTGATCTGGTCGAAGTAGTCCCCATTGAACTCAAACGAGTTGAGGTTGAGGACTAACTCCGCAAGACGCAGTAATGGTCCAGTGGCTATCGAGGGATTAAGCCTTTTCTCCAAGAAAAATTCTAAGGCTTTAAGGCCGTCAGAGTGAGGAATGGAAGTGTAGAGTGAAGTCACATCTAAAGTGAAGATGTGATACTGAGAAGGGTTAGTGAAACTGATGGAATCGAAGATGGAGATAGCGTGGTTGGTGTCTTTGATATACGAAGGGAGGCTGGCAACCAACGGCTGAAACATGCTGTCTAGAAACTCTGAAATCCGTTCTGTAGGGCAAGAGCAGGCCGAGACGATAGGTCTGCCTGGGTTACCAGGTTTGTGTGTCTTAGGCAGCATATTAAAGGCGGGTTTGCCCAAGCAGCTATCGTGGATGATCAACGAGGTGGCGGAGCTGGGTAAAAGACCTTGCTGGATAATGGCGTTAGTCACGCTTTTGACCTGGGTGTTGTTTCTGACTGTCCCATCTTGTATCCTTGGTCTGTAGAAGGTGGCATCACTCAGTTGCTTGTTGCCTTCCTGTATATATAAGTCTTTCCTCCAAACCACTAGCGCCCCTCCCTTATCGGCAGGTTTGATAACTATGTCATCACGACGTTTCAACTGTGTAAGTGCCCGTTGTTCATCCGCGGTGAGGTTGGAATACCGTAGTGGCTTAAATTTGAGTTTTTGGATGTCGTAAAGTGTTTTGTCGATGTATAAATCGAGGGCCTTAGATGCCCCTGGATTGGGAACCCAAGCAGACCTGCGTTTGGAGAGGTGAGAGAAATGGTCGGTAGGATCCGAAGAGTTATCGTTATGAGGTTGATTTCTGAAGTGATATTGTAGCCTGAGAGTGCGATGGAACCGATGAACGTCCTGCAGTAATGCGTATCTATCACCACAGGGACGTAGCGGTATGAACCTGAGTCCTTTGCTGAGGACCGATTTCGCAGATGCCGATAGTGGAAGGTCGGGAGGTATGCACACAACTAGGTTATCGGAGCCAGTGGTAAGTTGGGGTGGGAGAGGGGGCGATGAGGGAGTGGAGGTAGGGGCACGGAGTTTGGCTAGCTTGGCGTTTTTGGCCGCGGAAAGACACTTGTATAGATGGTGGTTAGTGCTATTGATGATACACCGTATAACACAATACAAGAAATAATTACTCGAGGTAAGTTGTCTAAGACGCTGATCGAGGATAGTTATATTCGAGCTGAAGTCAGACAGTTGTCGCGCGTGGTTGTCGGCAATGCATCGCATGCGAAGAGTAGCACATTTAAACTCAACTTTAGATAGACGTCTACTACAACTGTCATCGAGAGTGCCTGCCGATGGGTGAAATCTAGAGATGAAGCCACGTGGGGTGATATGAAGCCGTAGGCAGTTCTTGAGGAAATTAAAATGGCATGTGGTGCGGGTCTTTTTGTAGATGTTAAGAGCCAAGTCGGTGGCTGTGATTTTGATATCTGTTGGTAAGAGACTAAAGCAGAAAATGACATATAATCTCAATTGTTGAAATAACTGAGGTGGATGAGTGGGAGGCATAGCGGTGGAGATTTAACGGACGTGGGGATGAAGGGCTGGTGTGCAAAAGTAAGGTGTTGTAGCCTAGCGGGGGGAAAAACAACACGTGTGTGAGGCGGTAAGGGTAGCACGCCGCTTAGAAAACACACTGACACGCGCGCACAGAATGGACTACAAATCGACAACAATCTTACCGACAACGAAGACGAAACGTGAAATATATAGTAGCAGTTCAAGGGAGCGGATAATGGTAAACAAGAATGAGGTGAACTGCAGTAAAGCTTAAAAGGCAATGAATGAATCACCCAAATAAACGAGAAGTAGATTGTGAGCTTTACTAAAACACGACTACAAGAGACAAATTGGACGTTGCGGCCAAAGCCTTCGTCAGCACAGGACAAACAAATACAAACCAACACAAAAATACATGAAACACACTATGACAATATTAAACTATTAAACTAATTAAAATAAAATGTACTCATCTGAATACTGTGTCCTAGCTTGAAAGGTCTGACACACGTAGGGCGCCAGTGGATCAATAGACCGGATGTATGGTACACGGGTCAAAGGTCAAGTGGGAAGGGAGTGGGGTGGAGACGCGCCCATGTGTGCGGAAAAGTGAAATTAGAGACCGGCAAAGATGTTACGGACGCAGATGACAATTAGCAATTATCGTTAAGCGCTCGAAACACAGCTGCGGAAACCTATATAGTGTTAGTACACACAGAGAGGCATGAGTGGCGGTCGTTCAGAAAATGATGGCAAAACACCGAACGTAAATCCGCCAAGAGAGTTGACTGTGATGTCATACAAAGAATCTGCACGTACCCAGATGGTGGACTGTAAGCTAGGGGTGGGAGGGGTGGGGTGGGAAGTTAAATGAAGCTGTGTTGGACATTAAGGCCGTGAGGGGAGAGTGTGCCCATTCTTGTCAGGTTTCAGTATGACGAGGGTTTTGTTAGCCTTTAACGCTTTTAAGGCAGTAAGGTGTTCGTTGGTCAGCGGACATGTCTGTTTAGAGGGTGTTGTGCGATACTGGTGTTCTAAATCTACCAGTTTGGCCTTCAGCCACCCGACCGACTCAGCAGAAGTAGGTGATAACTTGGAGAATTGATCAAACAACATTTCAAACTGTGCTTGTGACTCCACACGGTTGATGTGTTTAGGCTTTATGCAGAATTTTAATCCGTATGCAAAGGCCTCCGTTTCAATGTTGTTGAGTACGTACGACGATAAGTTCCTCACATACTTCTCTGGGTTGTCTAGTACTGACGTTGTTATCTTTTTAGTGCTCAGTGATTTGTTGAGGCGAGCATTCTCTGCGATTTTCACCTTGTACACTGTTTATGAGCAGAATTTAATGAACTTCAAGTAGCCATACAAGCTCAATTCTTTGGTGACGTAGTAGGCAGAACTATGTGTGCACTTCAAGTTGGCCAGCTTGGACTGGGTTTCTTCTATCTGGTTTTTTGTCAGTCGTCTCAGGTTTTTTCTTGTCGGACATATTCTGTCGGCCCTCAGAGATCTGAAATACCGGTGAGGAAATATCCCCGTCCTTAGGCATTCCTCGAGAAATCTCAATCGACAATCCTGTAACGATATTTTACACTTCAGCTTGAGTAATCCATTTAAACACTTCACAGTTGGTAATGGGAGGCGACGTTTGAGAACTTCAAAACAATGTTTTCCCGTAGTGAATTTGAATAACGAAGACACAAACAATAGATTGCACGATTTATTGCCTGGCATATTTCGCTGCATCTCGTCAGGTACATACTGCAGAAATCACACAACTTACGTGAATTAACTAGATAAATCCTTCAAGTTGAAATATACACATATTCGCACAGTAATGTCACTTATCTACCACGGTAATTTTAAGCTGACTAACATG
The DNA here is from genome assembly GCA_963921405.1 of Cepaea hortensis. Lineage (NCBI taxonomy): Eukaryota > Metazoa > Mollusca > Gastropoda > Stylommatophora > Helicidae > Cepaea > Cepaea hortensis. The sequence goes on along the minus strand of OY992879.1, from coordinate 10,033,248 downwards.
TCTTTCTGTTTGCACAATTCTGGCTTGCGTTGATTGATCATAATTGCTTCTGCAAATTTTAACAAGCGAGTATTATGCGTGTTAAACAACACGCGAAAGGCAGTGTCTCTGCCAACCACATGGCCGCTTTCGATAATGTGCTTTACCAATTGAAGACGCCGGGAGCTTCCGGTGTGTCGGCCCCACGAGGCTAGCATCTCCTGTGTGTTGTATCCTGTTGACCCATTGAGGTATGTGTTCTGACACTCGTTTGTTAAGCTGTCTCTCTGTTCTACCAATGTAGAAGGCCTGGCATCTACATGTGAATTGGTAAATACAATTGTTTGTGTAGTACAGAGGAACAGGCTCTTTGACTGCTGGTGTAGGAATCGGTACGGTTTTATATCTAATGACTGGAGTTGCAGCAAAGAATGTTCGGCCTACTGCTGTTGTAAGCCGGTCTTGTAGACGTTGCATTACGTCATCCCCTCGAAAGGTTAGCTGGATGAATACCTTGAGTTTAGGGACTGTAGTTACGTCTGGTTTTGGTTTGGGCTGTTGGCAGTGGCGCTTTATAAATCCTGTGGAGTACCCATTCAGGTGTAAGACATTCTTCAGAGTTTCAAATTCCTCTGTCAGTGTGTCCTGGGTGCATATCTTTCTAGCACGGTCAAACAGGGTCCGTACTAAGCCCTGTTTGTACTGGACAGGTGTGAAGCTCTGAAAATTTAGTTATTGGCCAGTCCATGTTCCTTTACGATACACCGATCATTGAATTGTGCCGTCTGCTCTTCGTCTCATTAGAATATCTAGGAACGGTAACGCTTCGTTGTGTTCGTGTTCCATAGATAGAGAGATGTTTTTATGCGTCTTGTTCATTGTGGCCTGGAACGATGATAATTAGTATATCGTCCACATAACGACGGTAAAAGGCCAAGTTGTTGATGTCTGAGGATCTCTTTTCTTCTAAATGTGCCATGAAGATGCCCGCTAGAATAGGACCAAGAGGACTCCCCATGGCCACTCCGTCAATTTGGCGGAATGACTTAGTTAGAAAATTGAATTTAATGTTGGCGGTACATAGTAGTAGTAGCCTCTCCAGAATAGGTGTTGGTATGCCTAATTTTAGTTGTTTGCCTTTAATGCGTTCCCTTATTATTTTCACTGTCTCCTCTAATGGAAGGTTAATGAATAGGGAGGCTATATCCATGGATGCCATTTATTTGTTATTTATGTCCATAGTATCCAATAATTCCACCAGTTGGAATGAATCTCTGAGTATTTTTGGATCGAAGGACTGTCGTACTGGCTTTAAAATTTCGGCTAGCCATCTCGCCATTCTGTGTTGTGCAGAGTTAACTATGGACAGGATAGGTCTCAGCGGGATGCCAGGGTTGTGAAGTTTGGATAGACCGTACATCTGAGGAGTGTGCGAGCCACGTGGTGTGAGCGTTTTTGCAGTCCAGGTCCTCCGACTTGTTTACATTTTTATCTACCATGAAATTTGATTCATCTGACAATATACTTCTTCCATTTTTCTCTGGTAGTCTGACATTTCCATCAGTACTGCACCGCTCCCTTTGTCAGGTTTCAGTATGACGAGGGTTTTGTTAGCCTTTAATGCTTTTAAGGCAGTAAGGTGTTCGTTGGTCAGCGGACATGTCTGTTTAGAGGGTGTTGTGCGATACTGGTGTTCTAAATCTACCAGTCTGGCCTTCAGCCACCCGACCGACTCAGCAGAAGTAGGTGATAACTTGGAGACTTGATCAAACAACATTTCAAACGGCAATAAATCGTACAATCTATTGTTTGTGTCTTCGTTATTCAAATTTATATACGTTGTTTAAGAGCAAAAAGGGCCTCGATGCATCCAAGTTGTGTTTCTTTTAGCTGGAGTTCTATAGGTTTTCGTAATCTTTTCATAAGAATTGTGCAAAATATTTTCGCAGTATAACTCAAAAGGGAAATTCTTCTTTATTGTGTGCAGTTACTTTTATTGCCTTTGTTTTTTTAAATTTTAAAAAAATCCAATTTGGGTTAATTATGCCGTTTCCCCAGCCTCGTGGAGTATGTTGTTCTATCCATCATGATTTACTAGTTAATGTAGCCATGCTGTTCCAACTTCTCTTGCTGCTGTAATTTGGGATTTATTCAATGGGGCTAATCTGATGGCTTCTCCAATTTCTTCTTTCAAGATGCCTGGTTCTAGTTTTTCTATGGCATCTGTGTCGGTTTCCTGGAGGTCTGTGGCATCTGATGGAATGTTAAGAAGTTGTTGGAAGTACTGCTTCCATATTATTAGGATTTGTTTTTGTTCACCTATTGATTCTCCCTTTTCGCTGTTAATTATTTCTGTTGGGTTAATGGATTCTTCTCTGATTTTCATTGTATTTATCATTTAGTAAACATTTCTTGTTACCTCCTTGTAGTTTTTATTTAGGGTTTCTCCACATTATCCTAGTCTCCTTGTTCTTCTTTCTTTACTATTCAATCACATATTTGCTCGCTATCTATGTCATCATGTTCTTGTTTGTTCTTCACCCACTGATTACATTTGTCTTTTTTGTCTTTTACAGCTTTCTCTACTTTGCGGTCCACCAAATTGTTATTTTCTTTGTAATAACAATGGTGATGATGACGACTGTAATGATGATGATAATGATGTAATGATGATGATAATGATATAATGATGTAATGATGATGACGATAATGCTATAATGATAATAATGAGAATGATGATGATGTTAAATGAATTACAGGCGTGTTATAGACACATTGAACAGAAGGGAAGATACTCGATTGAAACCTTTGGATTAGAAAAGAATTTACCTGAATACCATACAATAATTGATACCATGATGTACTGATATTGTTTATAAGCAAATACTCATGCAATGGGGAATGATTTTTAAATGGCTTAATGTCTGAGACCCTTTTTCTTGAAATGGAAGATGATGGAGAGAAGATAACTAGGTACATAAGAGGATGGAAAACATAACTATCAGATTCCAAATCAATCAAGGTATTACTTAACCTGGAGACACGAGGACAGGCATAGATGAAGATGTAACTGCACATCTGATAGTATAAACCTTGAACACGGGATAGTGGAAGATTGGATTGAGAGCAAATAATTATGTTGGTGATGACTAATTGAGAACGCCAAGACTACCTTTCGCCTATGTTTATGTTTCTCTACGAACAAGATTCATTTGATTGATTTCACTTGTTGTGTTCTTAGGAGTTTACAGCATTACATTTTTAATGTCATATCGATTGTATGATTAGATGTCTGTTGATTGCTGAAATTTCAGATAATGGCTAAGTACCGCTAGATCCAAGCCTGACTAGGTTGAATGCAGCACTTTGTGAATGCAACATCTTGGCTGAATGTAGCAGCTTGACTGAGTGAGGCAGATGGTAGAGAGAGGCCAAGTACTGGTCACAAGCAACTTCCGGCAGAATTTCTATACCAGATAGGACATTAAGATCTTAGTCTATTTACAGAGGTAGAGAAATCAGTGAGCCACTAATCCTAATCCGGGAACAAAAGGAACTCTAGGAAACCTATCGCATATATTGCCACCGAAATCCAAGAACTTGAAGGTTGACAAAATCCGAATGTGTACAGGTTTCCCCTCAGACAATACATAGGTCAGAAGCAGAAGCACAATAACTCTTCAGGAAGGCTGATACAATACTGATGGCGAGGGATCTTTTAGTAGGCACACCCAAGATAATTATATGTATTTAGAGACGTTCATGACCTTTTTTTGTTTTTGGAAAACATTTATTATGCATGATTATGACATTATTGTTCTATAACACTACTTAAGTGTAATAAATTGGAAAATAAGGGTCATTGTCTCTTCTTGAGAGTTCTCTTGTTGTAGTAAAATTGTTTTAATTAACACCCTAGATTAATAATTATTTAGTTGGTAGAGGAGAGGCAAGTAACCACCGAAATGATATTTTGTCTTTTTCTTTTCTTTTTTTTTCTTTTTTTTTTTGGGGGGGGGGGGGAATACACAGAAAACTTTTCATTGGTTTCCTGGAGGTATTACTTGGTTCTCCGAAACTCTATTTAATAGTCTCAAACCACTGAACCAGTAACAGCTAAATCAATTATAACGGGCAGGATCACAATGAGAAAGAGGAACTTAGTATCCTTTGTATCTTTGGGATTGAGTCATCAATCCGTACATTCGACACCATCCATGCGTTAGTTTCTGTCTATTCCAATGTCATTGTTTTCGAAGTCATTCGTCAGCATAGCTGAATACATGAGACTGAATAGTGTTGGTGCCAGGACGCATCCTTGCTTCACTCCATTGGTGACAGGAAAGGGCTCAGAAGTTCACCATTTTCCTGTATTCTTGTCTGCATTCCATCATGAAGTAGCCGCACTCTTTGGACAAACTTTTGTGGACAGCCATATTTCGCCATAATCTTCCACAGTCCTTCTCTGCTGTTTGTATCAAAAGCCTTGGTAAGGTCAATGAAAGTGGAGAACATTTCAGAATTCTGTTCCTGACATTTATCTTGCAGCTGCCTTGCAGCGAAAATCATGTCAAGAGTTCCTGGTTCTTTTCTGAAGCCACATTGACTCTCAGGAAGAAGACATTGATCGAGATGCGCCGTGAGGCGATTGAGAAGAATTCTGTCGAGTATCTTCCCTGCGAATGAGAGTAAGAAGATGCCTCGGTGGTTGTCACAGGAATGGCGGTTTCCTTTACGTTTGTAAAGGTGGACTATTGACGCGTCCTTGAAATCTTGTGGCATGGTCTCGTTCACCCATATGTTTGTAAAGACTTGGTGAAGCTGCTCTATTAGGACCGGCCCACCTGCCTTGTATATCTCTGCTGGGATGGAGTCAGGATTAGGCGCTTTTCCACTTGAAAGTTGCTGGATGGCTTTGTTTACTTCCACTATGGTTGGCAGGTCATCAGGTGTATCATTAGTGAAAACTTGAGGAAGGCAGTTGATGGTTTCATCATCGAAGAATGATGATGCTGAAATGCTCTGCCCAGCGTTGAAGGGTTTCTTTCTTATCGGTGATCAATGTTCCCCCATCTGCACTGAGGAGGGAAACTATGCCTGGTGATGAAGGACCATAGACCGCTTTCAGTGAGTCGTAGAAGTTTTTCATATCATGTCTGTCAGCAAAGCCTTGAATTTCATCAGCTTTGTTGCTCAGCCAGGAGTCCCGCATGTGCCGAAGTTTCTGCTGCACTACTCTCCGAATGTTATAGAAGGCATCTTTTTTTTTTTATGTTGACTTTCGGTCATTCAAATGTGCCTTGAGGAGAAGATGTTTCTCAGCCAGCAATTTTTTGATGTCTTCAGAATTTTCATTAAACCAGTCGTTATGCTTTCAAGTGGGGGGGGGGGGGGGGGGGGGCTGGACCCCAGGATTTCCATAGCAGTGTTGTAAATTATGTCCTTTAGGGCTCTCCACTCTGCTTCCGCATCCTGGTTAGCTGCAGCATCACAAGCCTATACTTCTGCCTCGACAGAAGCCGGGTTTTCTTGTCTGCATTTCCTGTCTAGTTGGATGCAAACTGAAAAGGACGTACATAAATCTGCTGGCATTCTTACCCACTGCTCGTCAGGTTCTAAGACCACACGTGAACACACCTGTTGAAGCTTTAGCTTGACCCATCCATGACTTTTCTCTTGTTATCCTGCTGCCCTTTATCTTCTTAATTTCACTTTGCAGTGGATTTTGTCTGTTTTCGTTGACTCTGGGGTAGGAACGTGCTCTGCACATTGGTATTCAGTCCTCAATGGTTGGAAAATCAAGAAGGATGCGCATCGCCCTGCATGCCGTATCTCTTGTACATCCAAGAATAATACGCGTAGCTTCTGTATCCTGTCCATACTTTCCTTCTGCTTGCGGATGATAGTCAAGATCGCCATGGCATACTTCAAAGCAGAAAGGACCAAACCCTCGTACAAGAGACATAAATGGCGCTGCTCACAGTTTGCCGCTGCCATCACCCGCATCACAGCCAAACCCCGCTTGGCCTTTGTTACATGAATCGGTCTATGTGTTCATGGATCGGAAAAATTCGATCAAAACGTATCCCCAGGCAGTTCATTGCCTGCGTTCTTTCCACCATCTCTGAAGACTATATTTACAGTTGGTGTTGGAGTGTTGACAATATGGTTATTCAAAGAGAACCATGTAACTGCTGCCTTTGGTGGGTTGACCATTGCCCCAGATTACACACAGCAAGTGCTTATGCGAGTTAGTTCTGTTTGTAGATCCACAGCCACTCGATCTCTATTCTTACCCTGACTATACACTAAAACATCGTCGGCATTTGACGATGTCCTCCCCGGTCCTCTGATCTGCTCGCCGGTACAACGCAGTGTAGACGTTGAACAGCACCGGAGATAATGGTGATCCCTGTGGCAGGCCCGGATATATTGTTATTGGTTCAGAGGTCCATATTTTTTTTCGTATAACCTTTAAAGGACATCGCTGTCAACATCATCATCTTTCAGCTGATTGTCGATTTCTTGGCAAGATTATGCTAAGTAGTTTTCCATTGCTTTCTGAGCGGCCGTTTTCCATTGCTTTCTGAGCGGCCGACTCATATACCCCGTAAGTTACCAGTGCGACGAGAACCGCTACCGATTCTCACGCAAAGAGGTTCAACTCATCATCATCATCAAGTGCCCTGCCAGCTGGCGTAGGCGTTCATGGCTCTCCACAGATCTCGGTCTTTGGTTTTCTGGATCAACTCTGCTGCTGATATTCCTCCGTGCCACCGTCTCAATCCATCCAGCATCATTTCTCTTGGTCTGCCTCTCTTCCCCTCGATCTTTCCAGTTGTCACGATATTCTCCAATGCCTCTCTTCTCATTACATGACCAAAGAAAGCTGTTTGTCTCTTTCTTATTGTTGAACACTATGTTCTGGTTTCATTAGCCTGTTTCAGGCAGTCGTCGTTAGTTACTCTGGCAGTCCAAGGAATTCTCAACATTCGTCTCAGGAACCACATCTCTGTTGCTTCTAATTTCTTCTTTATTTGTTCACTTACATTCCAAATTCACTGCCATACAGCAAAACTGGTTCTACATAGCATTTCAGCACTCTCTTTCTTACAAACAGTGATAGTGACCTATTGCACAAGATACTCTTCATTTTCTGAAATGCGGCCTTTGCCTGCCCTATTCTGCTCTTAATCTCTGTTGCACATCTTCCATCTGATGTTATAAATGTCCCTAGGTATCCAAAATTATCCACTTGATTAAGAATATTTTTCCTTCTATTTCTATGTCACATTTTGGTGCCACCATTTTCTTTGATATCACCATTTCTACTGTTTTCTTGATATTCAAGGAGAGTCCTTTCCTTGCACTCTCTGTTACTACAGTGTCCAACAATTGTTGTAGGTCTGTTGATTTATCTGCCACCAATACTGTGTCATCTGCATAGCGTATATTATTTATATTATAACCTCCAACTAGTATTCCTGGCATCTCTTTGATCTATTTCATTATTACTTCGCTATATAGGGAGAAGAGATATTTTGACAAGACACATCCCTGTCGTACTCCTAGCGTTATGTGTTCGTAACTACCCTCTTTATTTCCAATTTTAATTGCTGCTACTTGGTTCCAGAAAATATTCTTTATTATTCTTAAATCTTTCCCATCAATGTTGATATCTTCCAGCATTTTAATCAGCTCATCATGCTTTACTTTATCATCCATTGGCACCTTTCCATCTTGACAGACGATAATTTGGTACATTGTGCTTCAAAAAGGCTTAATAACTGTCATATGGCAATAACTACGATCCATGGCGGTGGCAAGTGTGGCTGGTAAGGCCAATTCTTGCTGCAAATGTTTGCCCACAGTAGGTGCATGTGAAAACATGGACATTTCCACCATTTTGCACCATCTTACGTCTCTCACGCTCTGTGTGTGCTTTATCTGCAATCATTTTCTCCTTTGTCTTGGCCTTCAATCTCTGAGCATTATAGAGGCCACCATCTGAGCGTGAGTGAATGTATATACCGTCATCCTGATCACGAAAGGCATATTTCAGTAGAAGTGAAAAGTGTATCCCAAAGAGGGTGGGGCCTAGTACACAATCTTGCTTAACTCCACTCTTGATTTCAAACTCTTCTGAAGTTGAGCCATCAAACTTGATTATACCCTTCATGCCTGTGTGGAACGATTCCACAATGTACAGAAGAGTTGGTGGGCAGCCAATCTTCTTTAGTGCTTTGAACAGACCCTCACGACTGACCAAATCGAATGCCTTTGTGAAGTCGATGAAGGCAATAAACAGTGGCTGATTTTCTTCCCGGCATTTTTCTTGCATCTGTCGCAATGTGAATATCATATCAATGGTGGACCGGTTCTGACGGAAGCCGCACTGTGATTCGGGGTAGACTTGATCTCCCAGGACTTGAAGTCTGCGCAGAACAATTCTGGCAAATACTTTCCCAACAATACACAGAAGTGAGATACCCCTATAGTTGTTGCAGTCGCTCCGATCTCCCTTGTTCTTGTACAGCGTTATGATGTTTGAATCTTTGAAATCCTGTGGGACTTGTCCTTCTCGCCAGCATAGCTCTATTAGCTGGTGGATCTTTAGAGCGAGGGTGTCTTGCCCACTCCTGATCACCTCTATTGGAATCCCATCTTTACCTGGAGCCTTGCCAGATGCAAGCTCATTTATAGCACACTTAACTTATGTTATAGTGGGAAATGTGTCCAGGTGTGTCCAAGAGTTGGCAGGGCCTCTATGGCGTTGAGGGCATCATCCGCTAGCTTGGTCTCACTTGAGTAAAGCTCTAAATAGTGCTCGACCCATCTATCCATCTGCTGTTTCTTATCAGTGATGGTTTCTCCAGTCAAGGTTTTCAGCGGTGCACTTCTTTTTATCATTGGACCACAGGCTTTCTTTATCCCTTTATACATGCTTCTGATGTTTCCCTTATCACTTGCGCTTTGAATGGACTCACATAACTTGATCCAATAGTCATTCGCACACTGCCTGGCAGCCTTTTGTACATCCTTCCTCGCTTGCTTCAGCTCACTCAGAGTGTTACGCGTTGGTCTTTCCTTGTTTCTTAAGAGAGCTATCCTCTTTTTATCAATCAAGGGCTGCAGTATCTGGCTGTTTGCCGCAAACCAGTCCTGCCTCTTATGATTCACAGTGCCGTAAACCCCTACCGCTGTTTTATAAATAGTTTCCTTAAGTTTACTCCATTTATCATTTACTATACAATTTTTTGATGTATCATTGAAAGCGTGACTTCTCCATAGCACAAAGCCTGGGCTAAAATAAAGAAACCATGTGTTGCCCATGTAGCATGATCCCTCTCTCGGCCTGCCTAGTTCACTCCAGTTTACTTTATCAAATGCCTTAGTATAATCTATGAAGCATAAATTTATGTCTTTCTGTTTCTCTATTGGCCTTTCTATTAGTGTCCGTAATGTATATATTGCATTGTTTGTGCCCTTTCCCTCCACAAATCCATACTGCTCTTCACTAATTTCCATTTTTATTTTCTTTCTGGTTCTTCTCATTATTATTCTGAGCAGAAGCTTAGTGATATGGTTTATGAGGTTAATTGTGCGAAAATCTTCACATTCAATTGCTCCTGGTCTTTTTGGTATAGCTATAAATACAGATTTCAGCATATCACTGGGTAGATATCCACTGCTGTAAATATCATTTAACATTTTGGTTAATATATCTACTCCAAATTCTCCCAATACTTCTATTTCTTCTGTTGTGATTTCATCTGGTCCAGCTGTTTTTCCTTTCTTCATATATTTCATAGCGTCAGCGACTTCTTCTTTTAGAATAGGTGGACCTTCTAAGTTACTTTCTTCTGTTAATTCTTCCCTTTCCCCATCATATAATTCTTGTATATACTCATTCCACCACTTCATTTATATCATCTTCCTCCAATAATATCTTTCCTGTTTTTGATTTCAAACACCCTGTATTTATTCTTATTTTTCTTCCCGTGAGCTCATTGATTTGTCTGTGCATATTTTTTGTATCTTTAATGGCATTTAATTAAATTATTTTGCACTGCTCATTTAACCAACTTTCTTTTGCCTTCCCACATTTATCTTTTATTTCTTTATTAATCTTAGCGTATTCTTGTTTGTCATTTTTACTCTGTTTTCTTTTGTCCATCAGCATTAAGATTTCTTCATTCATCCATTTATTCTGAGCTATTTGACTTCTCTCCGGTAATATTTCTTTGCTAGTTTGATTAATGGAGTCCCTTAACATTTCCCATTGTTCATTTATACTCTGTATTTTAGCTATTGCATTGTACCTATTTTTCACAGTCACTATGTATTGTTCTTGAATTTCTGTATCTACTTTCAGAACCTCTTTATTAAGTCTCATGTTCCTAGCCATTTGTTTTTCTCTCTTTAATCTTACTTTTATGTCCACATAGTGGTACATGATCACTATTACAGTCGGCGCCAAGCATTGTTTTTACATTAATTAGAGCATTTCTAAATCTTTTATTAATTAGTATGTAGTAAATTTGGTTGCGTATTTTCTGATCAGGGCTTTTCCATGTGTATAGTAGTCTTTTATGGTGTTTAAACTACGTGTTTCCAATGATCATATCATTGATATTTACCCATTCTATTAGCTTTTCCCCTCTGTCATTTCTTGTACCTAAACCATAATTCCCCACTACATCCTCCATTTTCTCCTTTCCTACTTTTGCATTAAAATCTCCAAATATTATTTTTATTTCCTGTGATCCAATTTGAGCCATCGCCATTTCTATTTCATCGTAAAAGTTTTGTATTTCTTCATCACTATTGCTTGTTGTTGGTGCATATACTTGTATAATATTTATATCTATTGGTTTGCCTTTGATTTTGACCACAATAACTCTATCTGAAATACCCAGTATCCCAGTATGTGACTTGGCTGTTTCTCGTCAAGTATTATTCCTACACCTTTTTCATGTGTATCCCCTCCAGAATAAATTATTGTGTAGTTGTCAGCTATAATTTTGCCCGATCCCTACCATCTCATCTCACTAACGCCTAGTATATTCATTTTCATGCTATCCATTTCTCTTAGAACATTGGTCAACTTTCCTAGCTCATTTAATGTCCTAACATTCCATATTCCTACTCTAAATTTATTTATTGTATTTATGATTTTGCCATCAGTAGCTGGATGACGGTCTGGTGTCACCTGTGGCTCATGACTGTCCCTACCGGACGAAGATGTCCTAAGACAGCCATTAACGTCGTTCACTAACTCTAATATGTGTTTTGCCATGAAGTCTTGGGAAGATAATGTGGTGGTGTCCCCTTGCCTTCCATATTCACATGGTGGTCTTTTACCTCTACCTTTAAAAGCCATTTCCGACTGTAAGGACAAGTGAGTGCTCTGCTCTGCTCAGCTGCAGAGTTGTCCACTTAAACCGGTGGATACTCGGTCCCCAGAGCTATGTTAGCCACACCGTGGTGTGTTTCCATCCACTATCACGGGGAGGTGCAGTTGGGATTTTCCCTTCCTAAAGTTATGGTCTATGACCAAAACTCTCCAGTACTTTTTAGAGGACAGGTCCAACTACCACATCTAAAAAAATGGATTTTAAAAAAAATGTTTCATCTTCTTGAACTCAAGATAAGTCCTTTTCTCCTTAGTTGGATCACCGCAGCTCTCTTCCAAAGGAAAGTAGTTTTTAGATGAGGTCCAACTACCACATCTAAAAACTACTTTCCTTTGGAAGAGAGCTGCGGTGATCCAACTAAGAAGAAATGGACTTATCTTGAGTTCAAGAAGATGAACCATTAAAAATCCATTGGTACTGTGTTATACACATCCTCAAGATCAATCACCGCAGCACATGTTTCAATGCCTGAGTGGATACCTTCATAGACATAATGGGCAAAACTGCTGCGTTGGTTCGGGTTTCTCTGTTTGGATGGTACCCTCCAAGGGTAGGTGGGAAACAACCTTGCCTCTCTAGCTGGCTTGATATTTTCCTAGCGAATAACTTCTCCAGCAGCTTGCCTATTGTATTTTGCGTGGTTATTACCCGATATCCCTGCATTTTTGTGTGGAGTTTGCCAGGCTTCGGCAAGGGAACAGATATCTGTGTACCCACTCTTCCTTGATGCTAGCACTCGCTAAGTTGTTGTTGTACATATCTGCTAGTTCTTCTAGCTCGTTGTCGGTACACATATTGATGTCGTCATACCTTATACCATCTGGCCCTGGTGCGCTTTCTTGTTCGTCGAAGCACAGCCCTGATCTCTTTCACTGTCACTGTGTCTTCAACTGCAATGTTCTGGGTCTTACACATATTTGAGGTAATCGCTTTGGCAAAATGCCGGCCTCTTATGTCTGACTGATTGCTCTGCTCTAGATAGCGTTCAAAAAGGGCTTTGCCCTTATTCTCGTCACACCTCAGCCAGATAAGGTCAGCACTTTGGATGTCAGGAACACTCTTATTCTTAACTGCCTCACTCATGCTTGTATGTAGTCGCCAGATCAATTCCAGTGACTTGTATGTGCTTAGTCTTTGAAACAACTCTGCCCACTTTTCAATTTTAGTGACTTTAAGCAGGCATTTGAAATAGCTAACTTGTGTATCCATCTCTCATTCCAACTGCACGATAAGACTAGGATGGGCAGCTCTGTTCTTCTTGGCGTTTTGCCATTTCCTTACAGCGCGACGCTTATTGATCCAGGCATTTTCCACCTCACAATGCCACCAAGGTGGCTGCTCCCAGTTTCTTTTTTTTCCTGCCATGATGATTCCTGCGCTTGTTGCGTCTTATTATACTCATCACATCTTGCCCCGAACTGTCATATTGAAACGTCTTGACAGTTGTTTTGTGCTGCATGGTTCTGCCGTTCTCAACCAATATGCTTAAAGGGTTGCTGCCGTGGTACCCTAGAACACCCCACCTACATACTGTAGTGAGTGAAGGACAAACTAGCGCCAGATTAATAACACTGTCCTTATCACCTGAACGATTTGCTGTGCTTGTGACACAGCCACTGTTCCTCCCCCTGTATGTTGGAATAAATGTTACCCCATGATATACCTTTAGCGTTGAAATCGCCGCAGAAAATGACATTCCTCTCATGACATAATATGTCACTCAGACACTGCAATCTCTGGAAATCCACACTCGAGTTACAGGCATAAACAATAACCAACACGAATGGTAAACCGGATTGAACTCTAACAGCCTGTATATGTATCTCCTCACTGTCCCACATAGACATGTCCAGTTCTGACGCCACTATACTGTCTCGAATTAGAATCGCCATTCCCAGGTGTCACCTGTTTTAATAACATTTGAAGCCTGATATTTGGATTGTATTAACACACAGTCTCGCCTCTCGGAAGGGAGTCAACACACGAAATGATCCATGAAATTGAAGATCGTAATTTGTGGGAGGCATGATCGCCAACGCCAGCCGGCAGGACACTAGATGATGATGAGATGGTGATGATATTTGTATATTTTAGAACCTACACATTCTTGACCCTCTATTCCTAGCTCCCAAACAAAGAACCAGGTTACAAATTCCTGTTCACTGACGACAAGAAGGGACATAGTGGAGCCAAGTCTGCCATCGGCACACAAAACTAGCTCAGCTGACTGGAGACAACCTTTCACCTATTATCAACCCGGATTCCTAATTCCATGCCACATTCATCAACACTAGTTATGTATTCAATATTAATGGTGATGTACACGCATAGTAAGTTGTAAGTAAGTAGTAAGTAAATCTTTATTTTCCAAGGGTTAAGAATTGGGCACGCAGGAACGTCTGACATTTTGCCCTTCTTCTCTATTTCCTCTCATACATTCTTTCATTCAACATCTCTTATGAAGCAATTCTTTGACAACAAAAGAACAATAAGCATTAAAACGCATGAAAAATAATCAATAATACATGACTCGTTGAGGCAATGTTTAACATGGGCATCATAAATACCCAAGGTGGGTGTAACGTGCCATAAATAGCTAGTTGTCGTTCGAGATAATTTACCATTATTATTGTCTTTGTTGCTGTTTTTTTTATTTTTTATTATTTTTTTTTTAAAGTACAGTTTATAGCTTAGTATTTGAATATCATTTTACCTCCATCTTCAAGTTTGCATTATATATATTTATTATTCTATTAATTTTATTAATTATTAATTTTTAAATTAAATTATACACACACACACAAACACACACACACACACACAAATATATATATATATATATATATATGTGTGTGTGTGTGTGTGTCCTCTAAAAGTACTGGAGAGTTTTGGTCAGAGACCATAACTTTATGAAGGGAAAATCCCAACTGCACCTCCACGCGGTAGAGGATGGAAACACACCACGGTGTGGCTAACACAGCTCTGGGGACCGAGTATCCACCGGAATAAGTGGACAACTCTGCAGCTGAGCAGAGCAGGGCACTCACTTGTCCTTACAGTCGGAAATGGCTGTCAAAAGCAGAGGTAAAAAGACCACCGTGTGAATGTGGAAGGCAAGGGGAAACCACCACATTATCTTCCCAAGACTTCATGGCAAAACATAAATCAAAGTTAGTGAAGGACGTTAATGGCTGTCTTAGACCATCCTCGTCCGGTAGGGACAGTCATGAGCCACAGGTGACACCAGACCGTCATCCAGCTACTGATGGCAAAATCTTAACTAAAATAAATAAATTTAGAGTAGGAACATGGAATGTTAGGACATTAAATGAGTTAGGAAAGTTGACCAATGTTCTAAGAGAGATGGATAGCATGAAAATGAATATACTAGGCGTTAGTGAGATGAGATGGAAGGGATCGGGCAAAATTATAGCTGACAATCACACAATAATTTATTCTGAAGGGGATACACATGAAAAAGGCGTAGGAATAATATTAGACGAAAAAACAGCCAAGTCAATTAATGGATACTGGTGTATTTCAGATAGAGTTATTATGGTAAAAATCAAAGGCAAACCAATAGATATAACTATTATACAAGTATATGCACCAACAGCAAGCAGTAGTGATGAAGAAATACAACACTGTTACGACGAAATAGAAATGGCGATGGCTCAAATTGGATCACAAGAAATAAAGACAATACTTGGTGATTTTAATGCAAAAGTAGGAAAGGGAAAAATGGAGGATGTAGTTGGGAATTATGGTTTAGGTACAAGAAATGAAAGAGGGGAAAAGCTAATAGAATGGGCAAATATCAATGATATGATAATTGGAAACACATGGTTTAAACACCATGAAAGACGACTGTACACATGGATAAGCCCTGATAAGAAAATACGCAACCAAATTGACTACATACTAATTAATAAAAGATTTAGAAATGCTTTAATTAATGTAAAGACAATGCCTGGTGCTGACTGTAATAGTGATCATGTACCACTATGTGGACAAATAAAAGTAAGATTAAAGAGAGGGAAAAAAATGGTTAAGAACATGAGACTTAATAAAGAGGTTCTGAAAGTAGATAAAGAAATTCAAGAACAATACATAGTGGCTGTGAAAAATAGGTACAATGCAATAACTAAAATACAGAGTATAGATGAACAATGGGAAATGTTAAGGGACTCCATTCATCAAACTAGCAAAGAAGTATTACCAGAGAGAGGCAAAATAGCTAAGAAAAAATGGATGAATGAAGATATATCTTAAACCTGATGGACAAAACAAAACAGTATAAAAATGACAAACAAGAATACGCTAAGATAAATATGGAAATAAAAGATAAATGTGGGAAGGCTAAAGAAAGTTGGTTAAACGAGCAATGCAGAAAAATTGAATTAAATTCCATTAAAGATACAAAAAATATGCACAGACAAATCAGTGAGCTTACAGGGAAAAAAAAATAAGGATAAATACAGGGTGTTTGAAATCAAAAACAGGAAAGATAATATTAGAGGAAGATGCTATAATAAAGAGGTGGAATGAGTATATAAGAGAATTATATGAAGGAGAAAGGGCAGAATTAACAGAAGATAGTAACTTAGAAGGTCCACCTATTCTGAAAGAAGAAGTCGCTGACGCTATGAAACGTATGAAGAAAGGAAAAACAGCTGGGCCAGATGAAATCACAATAGAAAGATTAGAAGTATTGGGAGAATTTGGAGTAGATATATTAACCAAAATGTTGAATGATATTTACAGCAGTGGATATTTACCCAGTGATATGCTGAAATCTGTATTTATAGCTATACCAAAAAGACCAGGAGCAATTGATTGTGAAGATTTTCGTACAGTTAACCTTATAAACCATATCACTAAGCTTCTACTCAGAATCATAACGAGAAGAACCAAAAATAAAATAAAAATGGAAATTAGTGAAGAACAGTATGGATTTGTGGAAGGAAAGGGCACAAACAATGCAATTTATACATTACGGACACTAATAGAAAGGTCAATAGAGAAACAGAGAGACATATATTTGTGCTTCATAGATTATACTAAGGCATTTGATAAAGTAAAACATGATGAACTGATTAAAATGTTGGAAGATATCAACACTGATGGAAAAGATTTAAGAATAATAAAGAATATTTACTGGAACCAAGTAGCAGCAATTAAAATAGGAAATCTTTTCTCCCTGTATAGCGAAGTAATAATGAGAGAGATCAAAGAGATGCCAGGAATACTAGTTGGAGGTTATAATATAAATAATATACGCTTTGCAGATGACACAGTATTGGTGGCGGATAATTCAACAGACCTACAACAATTATTAGACGTTGTAGTAACAGAGAGTGCAAGGAAAGGACTCAACTTGAATATCAAGAAAACAGTAACAATGGTAATATCAAAGAAAATGGTGACACCAAAATGTGACATAGAAATAGAAGGGAAAATCCTTAACCAAGTTGATAATTTTAGATACCTAGGGGCATTTATAACATCAGATGGAAGATGTACAACAGAGATTAGGAGCAGAATAGGGCAGGCAAAAGCTGCATTTCAGAAAATGAAGAGTATCTTATGCAATAAGTCACTGTCACTGAATGTAAGAAAGAGAGTGCTGAAATGCTATGTAGAACCAGTTTTGCGGTATGGCAGTGAATCTTGGAATGTAAATGAACAAATTAAGAAGAAATTAGAAGCAACAGAGATGTGGTTCCTGAGACGAATGTTGCGAATTCCTTGGACTGCCAGAGTAACTAACGACGACTGCCTGAAACAGGCTAATGAAACTAGAACATTATATACAACAATAAGACAGAGACAAACAGCTTTCCTCGGTCATGTGATGAGAAGAGAGGCATTAGAGAACATCGTAACAACTGGAAAGATCGAGGGGAAGAGAGGCAGAGGTAGACCAAGAGAAGTGATGCTGGATGGATTGAGACGGTGGCATGGAGGAATATCAGCAGCAGAGTTGAACCAGAAAACCAAAGACCGAGATCTATGGAGAGCCATGAACGCCTACGCCAGCCGGCACGGCACTTGATGATGATGATATATATATATATATATATATATATATATATATATATATATATATATATATATATATATATATATATATATATATATATAGAATGGTATAGAAAATCTCCCCCGATGGTGTTTCCACCTTGTCGTGGTGGGGAAGCTTGAGTTTCTCAATGACCCTGAGAGCTATGCCGGCGGCAGCGTAGCTACCAGCAGGGCCTCCCAAGCCGGACAATGTCAAAGGGTAGAGAACAGACAAAGAGAAACACCCTGGTCCTCCAGGTTGGGGGCTGAAGCGTGGGGTTAACATCCCCACCGTTGTAAAAACTATTTTGTTACGAAACAGATACATGAGCCCCGAATTCGGGCTGACTTATTTGGACATCGACCTTGGAACATTTGAGATTTGGAACATTGAATGTACGGACACTATATCGAGCTGGAGCGGCCGAAGAATTAACCCGGGAGCTGGTTGAGTATAAAATGGATATAACAGCAATTCAAGAAATAAGGTGGCCATGAGAGGGTACTTTAGAGCAAAATGGAATGATTATAATATATGGAGGAAACACCCAAAATAAACATGAATTAGGAACAGGATTTGTCATCAAAGAATAGTTATTGGGGAATGTTCTAAACTTTAAAGCTGTTAATGATAGGATTAGTACATTACGAATAAAAGGTAAATGGAGAAATATAACGATGATTAATGTACATGCACCTACTGAAGAGAAAGAAGATGATATTAAAGATGACTTTTATAATGATCTGGAAGATGTCATAAAAGAAACCCCCAAACAGGACATCCTGATTGTGCTGGGAGACTTCAACGCAAAAATAGGCAGAGAGCAAATTCATAAAAAAAGTTGCCGGTATGGAAGGCCTACATACAACTTCAAATGATAATGGATGGAGAGTCATCAATCTAGCAGAAGCCAAAGGACTGCAGATCGGCAGTACCAGACTGCAAAAAAAGGATATACATAAACAAACTTGGAAATCATGTGACAAGAGAACATATAATCAAATAGATCACAGTTTAATTAACAACAAAAATACATCAAACATACAACAAGTTAGAAGCTATAGAGGAGCTGAGTGCCACAGCGACCACTTCCTCGTTGGGACAAAATTTAAAATAAAATTTAAGAGAGCATTCTATGCTAAACTAAAAAGGTTACACCCAACATATAACAGAGAAAGACTACTAGAAATTACAGTCAAAGAGAAATTTGCAGATGAAATAAAATGTAAACTTGAAATTCTACAAAACCCGTTGGAGAAAAGCGTTGACCAAACGTGGTTAAACATCAAGAATACAATTCCAATCTACGGCAGAAGAATGTCTCGGTGTGTTAACCACGCATAGAAAGAACAGATGGTTCAATCCAAAATGTGAAGAAGCAGTCATTAGGAAAAAGAATGCCAGACAGCTATGGCTAAATGACATCAACAACATCCAAAAGGAAGAATAATATAGAAATGAATGTAAAGAGGCTACAAAAATAGTTCGACAGCAGAAGCGAGAATATATGAGTAATATAATCAAAGATATGGAAACTAATCACCAGAAAAACGAATCCAGAAAGGTTTTTAAAGAATTGAAGTCAATGAAACGAGGGCACAAACACAACACATACGGTTTAAAAGACAAAAATGGGAATATCATAAATACCAATGCGGAAATTTGCAACACGTGGAAAGAATACTTTGTTGAATTACTAAATTGTGAAGCTCCAAGTAACACTTTCCGACAGGAAGAGGTTCTAATGTGTGAACCACAAATTGAAGAACCTGCATTTGAAGAAATCCTATATGTAATCACACGACTTAAAAACAATAAGGCAACTGGGGCTGATGGAATTGCTGCTGAATTTATAAAGGCGGGTGGCCATGCATTACATCTAAAGCTATACGAACTAATAATAAAAATCTGGAGGACTGAAGAATTACCCCATGACTGGAAAGAGTCATTATTGATACCTATCTTTAAGAAAGCCGGTCTCTCTGGCTGAGGGGTTACACCACTTTCTCCGTAATCCCGTTTATCCACGCAGGATCTCGCAGCGAGGCAAAAACTGGAGCGGTTCGACCCACGCTCGTGACTTGCGGGATAATGAGCCGGCCGCTCAGAAAGCAATGGCAAACTACTGAGCGTAATCTTGCCAAGAAATCAACATACAGCTGAAAGATGCTGATGTTGACAGCGATGTCCTGTAAAGGATAAGCAAAACATTTATTTTATCTTTAAGAAAGGAGACAAGCTCCAGTGTGAAAATTATAGAGGAATATTACTACTGTCCATAAGCTATAAGATACTATCCGCAGTATTACTAAATAGACTAAAATCATATTCAGAGTACATATTAGGTGACTACCAGGCGGGTTTTAGACAAAACAGATCAACAATAGAACAGATATTTATCTTACGACAAATAGCCGCGAAAAATTGGGAATATAAAAGAGATCTCCATAATATGTTTGTGCATTTTAAAAAGTCCTATGATAGTGTTCATAGGAATAGTCTATGGAATGCTATGCGGGAATTTGAAATACCAAGGAAGTTAATCAACATGACCAGACTATGCATGGAAGATACTTATAATATATTAACACATAAAGGCAGGAAATCAGACCTTTTCCAAATAACATCTGGCTTGAAACAGGGTGATGCACTATCGCCGCTACTCTTCAATCTGGCTCTAGAAAAAGTTGTAGGAAGGTAAAGGAGGAATGTGATAACATCCAAGAACATCCAAGCTGCTTGGTTATGCAGATGATTTAGATATTATAGGGCAAAGTGAACAAAAGACATTGGAAATACTGACTCACTTAAACGAAAAAGTCCAACAGATGGGGGATGGTTATCAACCAAGATAAGACACAATATATGGTAATTTCAAGAGAAGAAATTGCTAAAAACTCTGGCCACATACAAATAGATAATATGACCATTAAAAGAACGTAAACATACAAATACCTGGGTACAATCTTCAACTGCTCCAACATAATAAGGGAAGAAATATAAACTAGAATCAATTCTGGAAATAAGATATACTATACACTTTAATATCTATTAAAATCAAAGTTGCTACCTCGTAACACCAAGATTATATTATACATAACACTGATCAGACTAGTTGTACTGTATGGCCCTGAAACCTGGAGTACAACGAAAGGAGACGAAGCCTTGTTACAAACCTTTGAGAACAAAGTTTTAAGACGCATCTTTTGACCCATTAGGGATACACAAAGTGGAGATTGGAAAAGAAGAAGCAACAAAGGACATTTATGATCTGTTTAAGTCCCCGCTAATCATTGGTATTATGAAGGCTAATAGACTACAATGGCTGGGGCATATAGAAAGAATGGAAGATGATAATAGGGAAACAAAACTAGCTTACACTTAGGAAATAAATGATCGTAGACCCCGAGGTAGACAAAGAAGAAGGTGGAGAGATAATATATATACAGACCTACAAGCACTTGGAATCAATTACTGGCAACAGAGGATCAACCAGAGAGACGAATGGAAACGGATTGTAGCTGCTGCAAAGAACCTCAATGGCTCGGAACGCTGAAGAAGAAGAAGATAGAAAATCTAATAGCCTCAACCCTTTTGAATAGTAAAAATCACAACTAACATCTTAACATAACAAACACAAAAATAATGAATACAGATAAAACTACTATGGGGAAAGAAATATATGTTAATGAGGAAAAATTGGAGGTAATGGACAATTTTTTAATATCTTGGATCATTTATTACCAACAATGGTGATACAATGAAAGAAGTTAAAAGACGAATAGCTGTTGCTCTTCAAAGACTAACACAACTGAATAAATTGTGGAAAGAGATGACAGAGCTACAACAGTCAGATTTTTAAGAGCATGCATTTTTCCCATTGCAACGCCTGCGAGACCTGGACACTTACTAAACAAGCTGAACATTTCATAAATGCCTTTAAATATAAATGTTATAGACGAGTTCTAAGAATATCTTAAATAAAGAACAGAAGAAATGCATTCATACTTCAAGGCCAGAATGAATATTGAAGTAGGTTGTAAGTTAATGACGGTAAAACAAAGAAAATTGAAATATTTCGGTTACTTGAAACGTCACGAAAGTTTGGAGAGAATAATAATAGTGGGTAATATGCCAGGTAAGAGAGGAAGAGGAAGGCCAAAGAGAAGATTGGTAGGGGATGTGGTGGATGATCTCAAGATGGATGTATCGGACGCGGGACATCTTGCTTATGATCGAGAGTTTTTCCGGTTCTTATGGGAGCGAGCTTCTGCAAAGGACATGCTACTGAATGAATGAATATATATATATATATATATATATATATATATATATATATATATATATATATATATATATATATATATATATATATATATATATGTGTGTGTATATATTAGTTAGTTAGTTATCAGTTGGGGTATCTTCGTTGCACTCCGGACATGTCCATAGGTGCTCAGATCTCCCCCCAGCATATGCATCAGCGTCCGGTGGCTAATAGTGCCAGTTCTGTGTTGGTTGACGAGGCGCTTTGTTTTCCCGATGTACCTCTCGCGTCTGGCTGTGCCGATTCTTACTCCCAGGTCTTTCATCCTGGAGAGCGATGTGGAATCACTGGCGTCAAAATCCTCTGTTCTCGCCATATCTTTAAGGGCGTTAATAACATCGGCACGATCCATGGGCTGGCCATCTACAGGGGGTGCAGAGCCAGCCAATTTATCAGCTCGTTCATTTCCCTCGACTCCCGCATGTCCCGGGACGAAGATGAAGGTGACTTTGCGGACAACAGACTTCCGCAGCGACTCAGTCCATTGTCTACGTACAGATCCAGCTTCGACCTTCTGAATCATGCTCATTGAATCACTTAGTACACACACGTTGGTATAATGCTGTAATTCCAGCCATATGAAAGCCTGTGTAACTGCCATCACCTCCATCGTCATGCTGCTCGTGGTCATAGAGTGGGCACCACTGGATTCTTGAACGGTTCGGCCCGCTGAAAGGGCTGTAAATGCCCACGCACTTCTCTGCTGCTTTACAACAGATCCATCTGTATAGATGAGCACTTCGGGGCTATCTGAGTGATCATAGATGAGCGCGTTAACCTCTGCATTGACAGCGGCAGGGTTCTGCTCTCTGCACCGTCTGTCGAGTGTGATAATGCAGGAGAAGGTACACTTAAAAGCTGGAGGCACCGGCACCCATTCCTTGCCGGAGTTGATACTGGTAAGACTTCAGACCTGTCCGACGACATTTTCCGCCCGACCCATCCATGATTTGCCCCTCTTTAGCCTGTCACCCTTTTCTCTGAATACAGCGTCATGCAGAGGGTGCTGCTCATCTGCACTTATTTTTAAGTATGCACGAGCTCTCCAGATCTTGATCCTGTGTTCCATTGTCGGGAAGTCAAGGAGGTATCTCATTGCTACACAGCTGGTGTCTCTCGTGCAGCCCAAAATGATTTGCATGGCTTCGTTTTGTACCTTTTCAAGTCTTCCAATCTGTGTAGGGCTGACAGTGAGGATGGCCAGGCCATACTCGATGCGTAAAAGTACAAGTCCTTGGAACAGAAGTATTAGCAGTCTTTGCTCGATATTGGCAGTCGCCATGACTCTCATTGCTGACAAACCTTTTCGAGCCTTCGTTATGACATCGACATGATCTCTGAAGGACAGGCTACGATCAAGCCTCACGCCAAGATATGTCATTGACTGGGTTCTACTCAGAATGCTCCCATCCATTCTTACTGCCGGCAGGTCTGTTTTCACAATATGGTTGTTTAGTGAGAACCATGTAACCGTTGCCTTTGCAGGGTTGACAAGGGCATCGGCATCAGCACACCATGAGGAAATTCGATCTAGTTCGCCCTGCATATCATTGGCAACCGCCTGTCTATCTCGACCCTGTCGATACACGAGGATGTCGTCAACGAATGATAGAGTCCTACCCCTCCCATCCAACTGTTGTTCAGTGATCGGCACCGTATACACGTTGAATAGTACTGGTGACAGTGGTGAACCCTGTATATATATATATATATATCATGTGCCATGCCGGAAAGCGTGGGCGGTCATGATTCGCCATTTCACTCGATCATGTGTGTGTGTGTGTGTGTGTGTGTGTGTGTGTGTGTGTGTGTGTGTTGATAAACAATAAAGTCATTAGTAGTTTGTTTTAACTCATTCTCATCTCATCTCATCATGTTCCTCTTGTACCTTGCGGAGTCGAGGTGAAGTATAAACTTCGTGAGAGTGCCCGGTTATGGGCTTCGTAAATCGACATTCCCATGGATTCTGTTTTTCCCTCCGTCCAACGTTTACGTGGTCGGCCTCTTCCTCTGTTTCCATCTGGTCTGTACAGCATTGTTTGTTGTGGCATGCTGTTGACTGGTAGCCTACTTGCATGGCCAAACCATTTGACTTGCTGCTTTCTAATAAAATCTAGAGCTGCTTTAACCCCCACTTTAGTCCTTATTTCTTCATTTCTGATCTTATCTCTTCTTGATACGTTGAGTATTCTTCTCAGGAACCTCATTTCTGTTGTTGTGATTTTTCTTTTCTCTTTTTCTGTCATTGTCCAGGTTTGGCATTGGTAGCACAGAGTTGGTAGGAGGATTGTGTTGTAAAGTGCTTTCTTAGTAGTTATTGATACATGTTTGTTCTTTAGTATTGGTGCCATTTGTCCAATGAGTTGATTTGCCTTATTGCACCTATTTTCGATATCGTCTTCTGATCTGCCATTTGATGATATTATTCTTCTTAGGTACTTGAAGCTCTTTACTTGTTTCAAGGGATGTTCGTTTAGGTGAATTGTTGCTGTTTGTTCTTCTTTAGATATAGTCTCCTTGCATTACCTCTGTTTTGCTTGTGCTAATTTTCATGTTATGTTCCCTACACATTTCGTTTAGACTATTCATGTGGTCTTGTAATTCAGCTTCTGATTTTGCTATTAGTGCTTGGTCGTCCGCAAACAGGAGTTCTCTAATGGTTAGATTTGCAGATGGTTCTTCTTCTGTGTTCTCGTCATGCGGTATTCTTGCTGTCTCTGCTTGGCTGGTTTCTTTACATATGTTGTCTATATATGTTATGAACAAGAAAGGGGACAGGACACAACCTTATCGTACTCCAGATCTTATGGTGAAGGGTTCTGAGTGTCCTCCAGTTGCTCTCACTATGCATTCACTGTTGTTGTATAAACTTCTACATAGGTTTGTTAGATGTGTACTCACTCCATATTGTTTAAGGATTTCCCACAGCTTGTTTCTATCTACCCTATCAAATGCCTTTTCTTGGTCGACAAAGGCTAAGTAGAGTGTTTCATTGAATTCGATTGATTTTTCTATAAGTTGTCTAAGAGCAAAAATGGCGTCTGTGCATCCTTTGTTTTTTTCCTAAATCCAAGCTGCGTTTCGCTTAGCTGGGTTTCTAAAGTAGTTCGTAATCTTTTTTCAAGAATTTTGCAAAATGTTTTCCCAGTATGACTCAACAGTGAAATGCCTCTGTATTGTGTGCAATCTCTTTTTCTGCCTTTGTTTTTCCAAATTGGGATAATTATGGCGTTTCCCCAGTCTCGTGGTGTCTGTTGTTCTACCCAAACATGGTTGAATAGTCAGTCCGTTTATACTTCTTAGTTTTTCTACGAGCAGTATGAAGATCCCCTGCCGGCTTGCTAGGCCAGTTGCAGGTTTAGGACACTAATCTGACCACAGGGAGTCCATCCCCTATGGCGAGCCATAGCCAAGTTAGCCCATGACCTCGCGGTCATGGTTGCCCGGTCTGCACCACGTGGAGGTGGGGGTTGGCTTGTGTAGTCTGCGGGTCATCGGCAGGCTACTAAATTTCGCTCTTCACTGTCTTCACTTGCACTGGTAGTGGAAAACTAGCTAGAGTAGGGAAGTGATACTTGGCTCTGTTAGTTGAAAATAGATTAGTGAAGTGTTGATAAGCTTTACTAGTTGAGAATTGAGTAATGAGGGATAATTGGGATATTCCAGTAGGAGTCCCTGGTGGGCGGGGTTCCGCATTCTGTTTGTTGATTTTTTTTCTTGTCTTGGCCTGATGATAACCAATGGGTTGAGTCATCTGTCCCTGACAGAGTAGGCTCATTGTATTTTACTGAGCAAGGGCCAAAGGCTCACGATCATCTAATAGAGATCAGTGACGGGGAGGCTATCACCAGTTGTATGATTTATGTTACAGGTTCCTCTGGTCGGAAGGAAGAACCCGGAACCAATGAAAAATCCGATCCCGGATAAATTATGATGTAGAGAGATGGGCCAGCAACTTTCGCAACGGAAGAAGTTAATACACATTGCTCGGTGGAGTCTAATGGTATATGTATCCTACATGAGTGAATACCAATCGTTAACACACCTGAAGTGATGGAGGTTCAGCCCATGTGGAACTAGATCAGTAGGAACGGATGTTCACATTAGATGAAACCAAACATTGAAATGTAGTTGTTCCACGTATCAAGGAAATCAGAACTGTCAGACTATATCTAGTGAATAAAGCAAGCCATGGTTGCCTAAGATACATTGACTGTTTAAGAGTGAAAATACAGAACTAATAGGAACCGTTGTGTTAGGAACAATAATAGTATTTTCCACGGATTATATATTTACATGGGATTCAGATCTCATGGTCATCAGAGCTCCTGGAGGAGGACATGTCTGGAGAGAAGGATACGACTTCGGTGAGGTCTATTGTACTGACTCGTGTGATGTCGTGTAATCCTTGCCATGATGTGTGCACTATGACCCTGAACTTTGAAGGCTGACATATACATTTGTGTTATAATTGTCAAAGACTGAAGTATAGAGGTTTGAGGTCTGCCTCAAGATAGAAGACCAACGGGAAGAGGGGTCAACCTCAACTAGATCAGAGGTAACACAGTGCCCCGATATGAGGGCAGGGTAGGTGATAGAAAGGGGGACTATTAACTAGTTCTCTCATGAGACACGGAGGCGTCGACCAGATAGTTAGTACTCTGGTCACGGCAGAATCACGCCTACGTGATAGCCACGGAGAAGTGGATTGCCACTCAATAGGAGACGGCTGCTATAAGCGTGCTGAGTGTGACAGCACGCAAAAAGTCGAAGGACGCACAAGGTCTTTCCGCGTGCTGTGTAGCCACGCGAGGAGAAGAATCAGACTGGGGACTGACTTCTTAGCGAGCGCACCGTTTAGTGTCGATAGGGGTTTCTGTAGCCAAGTAGATAGAGATTAGCAATAGGGTTAGGAAACTAGTGATAGGCAATTCTGTGTCTTTGTGTGTGATTTGATAGTGACTGTTTTGTAAATGTAAAGAGCCAACGGCAATAAAATGTATCATCCATTTCCTCTCACACGACTTGCAAGTTCCTTGTGTGGTGCGAGAGAAGTAATCCTATGATGCCTGAAACATCGGTTGCTGACAGGCTAGGATTAATGTGGTGTCAGAAGTGTGGCTTGGACAAATGTTCAAGCTATTACACTCACCCACGGCTCTAGACTAAGGTTACTAGTAGTGAATTACAGGGTTTAATTTGTGTCAGTGACTGATGACGTGTGCAGACCAGAACAAGTTGCGAGCTGAGCTGTGCCTATCGTGACAAAATAATGTTTATTTGTGTTTAGTGAAATATTGTGTACTTATATTCATGTGTCCTTCGAAGTTGTAAGTATGGATATTATGATTTTCTTTCATTTGTTTATGTAATTATTTATTTGCTTATGAATAATTATCAAATATGATTCATGGCGGAGCGATACACATGCCGGCGACATTATCGATTTTTGCAAGCTAAAAATAGCGCTGCGATTCTGACGTATTGCGACTGACAAACAGTTGTTTTACGCCATTTGCATTCAGCATCTGATTGTTTACAAATCGCCAAGCTGCTGCCCGCCTGAATCTGTGCTTTATATTAACTATTATTTGTTTATTTAAGTTATTGAATGAATATATTTATTTATTTAAACATTATTATGACAGTTATATTTATCTTAAAGCAGTTATTGAATGTTTTTTTCGTATTTTTCTATTTGTTTACCGTCGCGATGGCACTACTTTTGGCTATGCAAATTAGACTTGGTCTGCACAACACTTCCATAGATTAAACTAGATTAGGAACGAAAGGCATAAAACGTTAGAACGAAGACAGGACATTGACAATTAATATTAATTAAACTACATGTATTTGTCCGGGGGCATGTCATTGTGATTGTACCAATTTGTCGAAAGTGATTTGTCGTTTGCAATTTGTTAATTGCTGCTGCTCCTGTAAACCAGGGTGAACAACAGCTGAGTAGAAAAGTAACTCGTGTGTATGCTGAAGTGCCAAACAAGGGGACCTGAGTTGTCAAACGATTGTGCCTGATTTTTGGAACATTAAGATGAGTATACCCAACGTATTTGGCATGCAATGTGATTAATAATGCATCTCTTTTTCAGCGTGTGATGCATTAGCATATTTTTGTGCTCTGTTTTTCAGGATAAAATGTTCCAGGTTATAAACTAAGAGTACAATTGGTAGTGCTCATAGATTAAGAAACATAACATATCTAAGATAAATAAGTGATTAAAGAGGTCAGTGCCTGTTAACGCTAGCTAATTACCCAACAACATGGCTACTTTAGCTGATTTCATAAAAGCAGGTAAAGAGTTACAATACACAGGAAAGGAGCTAGAACAATATGCTGATCAAAAATTTAAAGAAGCAAAAGATGCTGAGAGAGCTGAACGGATACGAAAAGAAGATGCGGAGAGAGATGAACGTGCACGAGAAAGACAACATGATAAGGAGATTAAGCAACAACAGTTAGAACATGATAAGGAAATTAAACAGAGGGAATTAGAATTAAAGCAAAAGCAATTAGATCAGGAGAAAGAATTAAAACAAAGAGAAATAGATGAAATGGCAAGAGTGAAAGAAAACCAAATACAAGTGGAATCAGAAACACAGTTAAAGATGAAAGATATGGATGTAGACTCACACGTAGAGATCTCTGCTACTAAACTAAAAAGTCAACAAGAAGAAAATAAGTTCAATAAATACAAAAATATTATTAAACCATTCTGTAAAGAAGATTCCATATCAGCCTGGACAGAAAATGTTGAGTATCAGTTTAAATACCACCAAGTTCCAATAGAGATGTGGGCTATGATGTATATGAAGAATCTGAGTGGTGAGCCCCTTAAAGTCATAGAATCAATACCAACTGATCTTAGATCTAACTATCAGTACATCCATGATAGGATAATGCAACACTTTTTACTTGATGCCCCTGGGTATCAGGTTCAGTTCTCAAATTTAAAACCAAAACCTAGTGAGACTTTCATTGATTACGTCTCAAATGTCCAAAGTGTACTAAATAGGTGGCTTAATGCAGCTAACATAGGAAAAGACTTTGACAGACTTAAAAATTTAATAGTCATGGATAAAGTCATATCCACTATACCATCTCCTTTCGCTAAATTCCTGCAGCAGTCAGACATTGAGACCATAGAACAATTTGAAAAGAAAGGCTCTGCATATTTTTCCTCAAATAGAGATATTTTTAAGACATCAAATAACGACTCTGAAATAGTGTCTTTTGTAAAGGACCAACCTAAAAACTATCAGAGTAATAGAAAACCATTTCATAGAGTCGACAATAAAGATAAGAAAGTGTCGAAATGTGTCCACTGTCAACTTTTGCATGACACTTATTCTATGTGTGATAAATCTCCTAACTATCCGGCACATCTTGAAAATGTCATTAAGAAGCAACAAAACAAGAGAACTGCATACAGGCGTGCAGTAAAATGCTTCTTCTGTTCCAGCTACGGCCATTATTCAAATAAGTGCCTGGGCCGCCAACGTATGAAAGCCAACAATGCTATTTTGATTGATACATCTTCTGATAGTGGTAGTGAGACTGAGTGTGAAGTTGAAAATGAATTACCTTTTAACCAAGCTGAAAATGTTTGTTCTGTAAACGATATTTTAAACTTTGACAATTGTGAGCGATGTCACCAATTTCATGCAGACGGCAAACTGACATGTGGGCATATTGTAACATCCTCCTTTGAGAATGCAAACGCATCTGTAGCCTCCAGAGGCAATCTATTGTTCACTCTGCAATGGTCAATGAGAAGCCATGCCGATGTTTGCTTGACAGTGGAAGCTCTATTATTGGTGTGAAAAAGGAACTTGTTAATCCAAAGGATTATACTGGTGACTCTGTAAAATGCCGGACTTTTTCTGGTAATATAGAAACCTATCCTCTGGCAAGAGCCCGTATAAACACCCCGTTCCTTTCTGGTACATTTACATGTGCAATTCTAGACAACCCTTGTACTGATTTAATTCTTGGGTGTCTATCCCAGCTAAGGCACTGTACAGATGAAGAAATATCTGTCTGGGAGGAGAAGAATGGTTTCACTCCAGTGAACAGTGCAGATATCCTCAAACATCACAGTCCTAACAAAAGTGCTAGACCCATAATACTTGAAACTGGTCCAGACGTAATGGTGCTACTACCAGACAAGCATAATAAAATGGTAACTTCATGGCATGGGCCTTTCAAATTGATACAAAAACTTTCAGATGTCGACTATGAAATATCGATAAACGGACACTTAAAGATATTTCATGTCAACATGTTGAAACCCTACTTTTCACGACAAGAGACAGAAGTAGAGACAGACGAACACAATGTACCCACACCTATGGATGAGACGACAGACATACACAACGCAACTACACTAGTTAGCGAGACTGGCAAATCCGACGAGATGCATACACTTAGTGAGATTACAGAAAACGCACTTAGCACCACTACCGTACTGAATCAGGTAGACGACGACGGAATGGAACTACCTGTTCCTATTATGGACAAGACTGCTACATTAGATGCTATACGAATAGAAACGGGACTGACAGAAGAACAACGACGACAATTAAGAGAATTAGTGACTGAGTATAAAGACATATTTTCTGACATTCCAGGTAGGACGGACAGAATCGAGCACTCCATTCTTCTTTCGGACTCTAAGCCTATCAAATGCAGGCCGTACTCTATCCCACTCAGCTATAGAGAAAGTCTAAATAAGGAAATTCTTAATTTAGAAGCTAGTGGGATCGTTCCAGAAATCTACATCTGAGTACTCCTTTCCAATCGTCCTGGTCAAGAAAAAAGACTCCACCATTCGTCTTTGTCTGGACTATAGAAAACTCAACAATGTCACAAAGATCGACGCAGAACCCATTCCTTCCTGCGAAGATCTTATTCTTGACATGTCCACCTCCAAAATCTTTTCTAAATTATATCTTACTAAGGGATATTGGCAGGTCCCTATGCAGACTCAATCCATTCATCTTACTGCTTTTTCAACACCTTTAGGACTTTACGAGTGGCGTTTTCTTCCTTTCGCACGTCGAAACGCTCCTGCCACTTTCGTACGCTTAACTAGAGATCTACATCATGGAGTGACAAATACAGTGACGTATATAGATGATATATGTGTCCATACAGATGACTGGACAAAACACTTACTGAAACTAAGACATGTCTTCGACAGGTTGCGACTCTTCGGTCTCACTGTCAAACCGAGCAAAGTCGAATTGGGCCTACAAGAAATTGATTTTTTGGGTCATGTCATTTCAGAAGGTCAACTAAAAACTGACAATAGAATTATTACCAAAATTATGAACCTGACCATGCCTACAACAAAGAAGCAGGTCAGAAGCCTTTTGGGTTTAGTAAATTACTATAGCAAGTTTATACCAAACTTAGCTGAAATTACAAGTGTATTTTCAAATGTTTTAAAAGCATCTGTAAAATTAGATGTCAAAGATGCATTATTAATTTCTGCATTGTCAAAATTGAAAATCCTGTTTAGTAATGTACCAATCCTCCGCTTGCCTAATCCTAGGCTCGTTTATTATCTTAGGACAGATGCCAGCAGGATCTCCATCGCTGCAGTACTAGGCCAGGTTTATGATGGCATCTTTCATCCGATTTGCTACGTGAGCCGCAAGATCACACCTGCTGAGTCAAGATATTCCATACCAGAGTTGGAAGCCCTAAGCGTCATCTATGCGGTGAGGAAGCTGCATCGATTTCTAGCGGGTGTTCACTTCGTTGTCCAGACTGACAACTCCCCAATCACGGTCATACAAAGTGGTGTGCATCGGAATGACCGTATATACAGGTGGTCGTTAATACTACAAAATTATACTTTTAGTATAGAGCATATTAAGGGTAAGGACAACATTCTGGCTGATACCCTTAGTCGACCATCTGAGGTAGAAATACCGGAGATTCCACATGAGAGTGTAGAGCAATAGAGGTTAAATTAGTACATTAGAATAGTCTATGTGAAATATTTTACGAATACATAGACATTATGTTCTGAACTAGGTACTAAGAACAGTGAACTACCATGTGTCCGTAGACAGCAAAATAAGAACTGTGCTCCGAGAACAAGTATATCACCATGTGAACTAAGACAGCTCGTTACTTACTAAGCTCCAAATGTGTTCCGGTGAATCATCTGTGTTAAACAGGGAAAACAGTGTCAGAACAGAACATAAATAACAGACACGAAAAGACTTGTCTACGACACCAGCGAACTCTACAGGTGCAATACCCATAGAACACAAGTATGACTGTGTAATGTATTTAATATACCCAGGACAATTGTGTATATATACTATGCCAATTTCTAAACATTAGGGCAACGACTAACCTGAGGTATTTAAATACCATGTATATATAGACTCATTGTGATATGTATTATAACGTTTTAATATAGTGATAAATTATAGTTAGATTAGGTCACTCTAAGATACATTTAGATTTAGGAAATATAGTAGTTTTCATTTTTTAGTAGTTTAGATACATCATTAATTTACCCACTTACTTAGCTTAAAAGTAGATTAGGATAGTAATTTAAACGTAATATCTAATTATAAACTAGGATAAAAAGTTTAGATAGTAATAGTACCATTTAGTTTGTTACATTTCACTTTGGTTCATTTCACTAGAGTTCATGCCATCTTAATGAACCAGTCCATTTAACAAACTTGTTCATTTAATATTATGATTAATTTACACCGGATAGGATAAAAGAATTATACAAATAAACATACATCATTTACACCATTTAGAGTAAAAATATCAATCATATATTTTTTTTTTCATTTAAAAACATTATTCATAATTTTGTTATATTTCACATTACCCATGTTAGAAAGGGACATAATTTATTACATTTCACATTACCCATTTCAGTTAGTTACATAACTCATCTCACATCAATTTCATTTTAAATAGTTAGATTACTTCCCTTAAATTAGATTAAAGTAGGTAACACATTAATTACATATTTATAGAACTAGTATTAGTATTTCAGTATTTAGAGTATTATGTCAGTAGAATATAGTGGTTAATAATACCAGGGTACAAACCATCAACCCTTTTTCTTACATGTAAATAGTTTGTAAATACATGACTCGTGCAGCAATTTACGCACAGTCATTAAGCTCAACTTTCTCAAACTGAGCCAAACTTGTACAGTGTCACTCCAAGGTTTTTAAATAAATGTGAAGGTAAAAGATGTGTGACAGAAGTGTAAAAGTGAGAGCATATGTAAATTATACAAGAGAGAGTGAGATCAGTCAGCGGATTTTTTCTGCCGCTCAAAGCGACTTTTTTATTTTTTGTCTGCGTCAGATGTTTGCTTTCGATGTTGAAAGTGTGCTGTCTTGAATGTGTTGTGTGTAGTTTAGTGTAAATCTTAGAGAAAGTATTTTAAGTCTCATAAGACGGAAACGTAGTCACGAATTAGTGTTATACACTGGTTTGTGGCCACATTTAAACGAATTATGGCAGTTGAAATCTAACTTACATACATATTATAAATAGACACACATGTTAGAAATTAGATTATACTAATAGTTTGATCCAAACACGCAAACATCCAGGAAAACTAACATGTAAATTGCATACATTTTCGGTAGATCAAAGGGAGATAACTCCGGGCCAGGGGACATAGTAGACAACGAAACACTAACTTAACAGTGAAAGATAACTTTACACGCGGAAGCGAGATAGGTAAAGTCTGTCGCACACAGCTTGTGTAATGGTTGTCTAATATTATATGGGGGACATGAAGCAATTCATGTGTTGACCCTAAGAAAGTCAACTTTGTATGGGTAGTGAGTTAATTTACTATTTGAGGGCAGGTCTTATAAGACAATGGTCCGGTTCAGACAAACCTCTATTTAATATAATATTGCGAATGAGAAGAGGGCTCACGCCAACCAGACAAGTTTGTGGCGATTGCCAGTAGCCAAGTAAAGTGATACTACATTGTGACAATAGTCAGTAGAAGTCTATTGAGTTACCCAAAGCCAGGTTATCAGCAGTCTTTGACAAAAATTAGATACACTAATTTTTTAGAAACCTCTTGCGTCACAACCAAGGAGTCAAAGTTGGTGACGCAACACAGGAGGGGAGGGTGTGTGTCAAAGACTGAAGTATAGAGGTCTGAGGTCTGCCTCAAGATAGAAGACCACCGGAAAGAGGGGTCAACCTCAACTAGATCAGAGGTAACACAGTGCCCCGATATGAGGGCAGGGTAGGTGATAGGAAGGGGGACTATTAACTAGTTCTCTCATGAGACACGGAGGCGTCGACCAGATAGTTAGTACTCTGGTCACGGCAGAATCACGCCTACGTGATAGCCACGGAGAAGTGGATTGCCACTCAATAGGAGACGGCTGCTATAAGCGTGCTGAGTGTGACAGCACGCAAAAAGTCGAAGGACGCACAAGGTCCTTCCGCGTGCTGTGTAGCCACGCGAGGAGAAGAATCAGACTGGGGACTGACTTCTTAGCGAGCGCACCGTTTAGTGTCGATAGGGGTTTCTGTAGCCAAGTAGATAGAGATTAGCAATAGGGTTAGGAAACTAGTGATAGGCAATTATGTGGCTTTGTGTGTGATTTGATAGCGACTGTTTTGTAAATGTAAAGAGCCAATGGCAATAAAATGTATCATCCATTTCCTCTCACACGACTTGCAAGTTCCTTGTGTGGTGCGAGAGAAGTAATCCTATGATGCCTGAAACATCGGTTGCTGACAATAATACACGACACACATTTTCATCGCATACACGTCTCATATACGTTACACTTTCTTTTAATAAATTAATCTTTATTAACTTTAAGAAGCAAGAGTTGCTGAGTATGTTGCGTTGGGGAAGTATGAGAGGGGGCATAGTACGACAGTGAGAGAGTGATAGGAAAAGGTGTCCATGGGCTGATGGAGTGTGTTGGACGGAAGCTGGTGGATTCTCCAGGATATTGATAAGGAAAGAAAAATATTATAATGTGGGTGTTGACTCTCCTCACTCCAGGGACGACACTTTAAAGGAGGACACGACATTATTGGGGGCTCGTCCGGGATCTTTGGACAGCGGGATCTCTCGTAAACGGAATCCTTGGAAAGCGGGATCTCTCGGAAACGTGATATTTGGACAGTGGGATCTTCTGACAACGGGGTCTTTTGACACGGGATCCTTAGT
Source organism: Cepaea hortensis (assembly GCA_963921405.1). Lineage (NCBI taxonomy): Eukaryota > Metazoa > Mollusca > Gastropoda > Stylommatophora > Helicidae > Cepaea > Cepaea hortensis. The sequence continues at coordinate 9,998,235 of OY992879.1, read as the reverse complement.
TATAAGAGGGAGATATCATATTGGAGAATCCAGCTAGAGTGAATGTGGATAGGGGCTAGGACTAATATCTTACCTGTTCACACTTCACACGTCTGCATAGGTCTGTGGTCCTGATTCTACTCTTGTCACTGAGTGAATGTGCTGTGTGTGGTAATATCTAGATTTGTAGTACTTGTTCATATATCTGTATAGTAATTTGCAGTTATATTGTACTCGACCTGCTAGCTTACCTCTCTGTAAAATGGCCACCCCTAAACTAAGCACAGCAGAATTAAGGGCAAAGGGGGAAGAATGGGGACTGTCGAGTTCTGCTCTAACGGATTACATACAGGAAGTGGAGAGAGAGTATCGTCAAGCAGAAAGGGAAGATCGAAAGGCCGAGTTGGAATTGAGAAGGATGGAGTTGGAACAAGAAGCGAGGAAATTGGAAGCTGAGCAAGCAGCTAGGAAATTGGAAGCTGAGCAGGCAGCTAGGAAACTTGAAGTTGAGGAAGCTGCTAGGAAACGGGAAGCGGAGCAGGTGGCTCAGAAAAGGGAGCACGAGTATCGGATGAGGGAACTCGAGTTGAAGAGTCAATCTAATGGAGAAACTGAGGGAGCAGTTGGAGGTTCCTCCATCCCAGGCTCAACACCAGTAGGTGGACATAGTTACCATGCTATGAAGTTTCCTTTAGCGGTCTACGAGGAGGACAAAGAGAAGATTGACCAGTACCTTCAACGCTTCGAGGCTATGTCAGTTGCTATGGGTCTGGAGCTTAACAAATGGAATCTCAAGCTATCCCAGTGTTTACGCGGCACCGGATACGAGGTTTATTCTCGCCTGCCACCAGGACATGAGAACAATTATGACGAGTTAAAGACGGCTCTGCTGAAACGATTCGAGGTTACATCACATACCTACCGAAAAAAATTTCGAGCAGCGAAACGAGAACCGGGGGAGTTGTTTGCCGCCTACAGTTTGCGTCTAAAATCTTATCTCCATAAGTGGATGAATTTGGCTGGGTTTGCACATGACTATGAGAGTCTGGAAGAACTCATGGTGGTCGACCAGCTGAAGAAGCAAATGTCTAAACCTCTGAGGACGTTCCTGGTAGTACAAGGAGCGGAACGTATTGACCTCGTGACTAAATTAGCAGAACGGTTCGTCGAGGTACATGGGGAGGCAGGGGAAAACCTTTCCACCAACACCAAAAGTCAAGAGAAACATGACAAGAAGAAAGCCAAAAACTCAGGAACCAAAAAGTGGGAACCTTATGTGCAAAAATCAGAGGATAGTTCAGAGAAGAAGAAGGAGGGAAGCAAGAGCACTTCAACCTCTACACCAAAACGACCGTGGTCGGAGAAGTGGTGTTCAATTTGTAAGTCACCCTCTCACAATACGAGGACTGCAAATCGAAGGCTAAGAACCCCCACTTCGCAGCATGTCAAGTGACTTTCAAGGAGGTTGTCACGGAAAATGCCAAGGTCAACAAGGAAGCTCGCCACCAGGAGAGCTCACTCAAGTCCGGCACTAGAAAATCTAGGACAGGAAAATGGTGCAACCAATGCAAGTCGAATACGCACAATGCTATTGACTGCAGGGAAAAGTCAGGAGACACTCAATTCGTCGTGTGCCCCGGGAAACCTAAGGTGGAGCCCACCGAACAGGTCGAGGCCGAGGATGAGACTCCAGACCAGGAAAAACCACCTGTAGTGGAATTGGTAGAGGTTAACGGTCGTCAAGTGGAGTGTTTATACGACACAGGACTGGACGGGGAGGCCGTGATTTCTGCGGATCTGGTACATCCAGAACAATTCACAGGTGAAACCATGAAGAAACAGCCTGCACAGAAGAGTGCTGTAGTCATGAAGTTGCCCATTGCTAATGTGGAGATTCGGTCAAGGTACGTCACCGGCACCATCAAGGCCGCTGTATTGACCGATCCCATTTTTCCAGTAATCCTAGGTTTCCGGTATGTCTTTCTGGGAATGCCCTGGGAGCCAAACCATATGGGAGCAATGCAGACTCGCTCTCAGACGAAAACGGAAGAGGCAGAAGCAATTGTGACTAACCCAATGCCGGGGGAGCTACGAACTGCCCAGAGTGAGGATGATACTTTACGTCCTTGCTACAGAAAGCTGCAGAAAATTGCTGATCCACCAGGACGGGGGCAGTACTACATGAAGAATAGGATACTCTACAGGAGAGCAGGAAGGGGAGACAACCTATACTTTCAGTTGGTCGTCCCGAAAGCTCACCGGTCCCAGATTCTTCATATGGGGCATACCATCTCCTTTAGTGGACACATGGGTATTGCCGCCACCATGCAGCGGATTTCCTGCCACTACTATTGGCCGGGAATGACAGATGATGTGCGTCGGTATGTGAAGTCATGCCCTGAGTGCCAGAGGGTGGCACCGAAACACTGGACAGCACCAGTGGTGTTGGGTGAGATGCCCATCATGAACTCTCCTTTCGAGAGGGTTGCCATCGATATCGTGGGTCCACTTCCCAGGACTAGGAAGAGGAACATGTATATTCTCACAATGGTGGATTGCTGTACAATGTGGGGTGAGGCCATACCGTTGACCACGATTGACTCGAAACGAGTGGCGGAGGCACTGATGGAGGCCTTTAACAGATTAGGCTTCCCTGATCAAATTCTGACGGACAATGGGCCTCAGTTTTGTGGAAAACTCATGGAGGAGGTATTTAGGGTGTTTTACTCTAACCACATACATACCAGCCCTTGCCACCCTCAAGCCAATTGACAAGTAGAGCGTTTCAACGGCACGTTGATGACAATGCTCAGAAAACTAGCGCAGGAAAAACCTGATAGGTGGGATGAATATATCCCAGCAGCACTCTTTGCCTATCGGGAAGTTCCTCATGGCTCAACAGGACTACCACCCGCTACGTTGCTGTTTGGTCGTCCAATCAAAGGACCGCTGGAAGCCATGTTGAGGAGTTGGACTGAAGAGGGGACGTCAGAAGAAGTGATCTCATCCTATAAATACGTGGAGGAACTGAAAGAAAAACTCCACAAGGGATGGACTCTTGCGAATCAAAACTTGAAAAAGGCCAGGAAAAGACATGCGGCTTACTACAACCGTAGGTCTAAAGAAAGATCTCTAGAGGTGGGAGACAAATTCTTGTTGCTACTCCCAAAGGGAAACAACAAACTGGAGATAGGTTGGCAAGGACCATTTCCCGTGGAAAGGGTGATATCCAGAACCAACTATCAGATCCGGATCCGGGGAAAGTCGAAGATTTTCCATATCAATCTCTTGCGGAAATACGAAGAGAGACCCGGAGACAAGGCAGCTCACCTCATGGCAATGGCAGTTGCAGTGGAGACTAAAGTAGGAACCCGCGAGGGCAGGGAATATCCCTTGGTACACCAGGAAACCTATAGGGATGTGCAAGTGAACCCTGATCTGACCTCCCAGTAGAGGGAAAAGATAACCCAGGTTCTCAAGGCTCATAAGGAGATACTGACTGATAAACTAGGACGAACGAGGTTGGTGGAGTTCGAGATGACTTTGACCACGCAGGAACCTGTTCGCCAGAAGGTTTACCCAGTGCCATTCTCTAAAGAAAAGGCCCTGGAGGAGGAAATACAGAAACTGCTGGAGGATGACGTGATTGCACCATCCACATCCCCATACAATGCAGGGGTAGTTTTGTTACGCAAACCAAGTGGAAAACACCGGTTATGTATAGATTACCGACCTATGAACAGTCATACACAGTTTCAGGTGGAACCTTTGCCGAATCCAACTCAGTTATTCGCTAGACTCCATAAGGCTCGGTACTTTTCAAAGGTGGATCTGAGTCGGGGTTACTATCAGATACCAGTCAAACCGGAGATTCGACCACTGTTGGCTTTCAGTACACCCAGTGGACACTACGAATTCAAGGTCATGCCCTTTGGACTCAGCAATGCACCCAGTGTGTTTACACGCATGATGAGGACTTTATTTGATCCTTTACAGGATTCGGCTATCATCTCATTTATGGATGATATTCTGATTTCCAGTGACAGCTTGGATGACCACTTACAATCCTTGGAGAGAGTGTTTAATAGGCTCAAGGAAGCAGGGCTCATCACTCGTCCAACCAAGTGCATGATTGGTTACCAGACTCTGGAATTTCTAGGTCACACCATCACTCAAAGGACACATTGTCCCAGAAGAGAAGAACCTGGAGAAAATCAGAAATGCACCAAGGCCAAAAACGAAGAAGGATGTGCGATGTTTTCTCTCGTTGTGTGGGTTCTACCACAAATTTATTGAGGGATAATTGGGATATTCCAGTAGGAGTCCCTGGTGGGCGGGGTTCCGCATTCTGTTTGTTGATTTTTTTTCTTGTCTTGGAATGATGATAACCAATGGGTTGAGTCATCTGTCCCTGACAGAGTAGGCTCATTGTATTTTACTGAGCAAGGGCCAAAGGCTCACGATCATCTAATAGAGATCAGTGACGGGGAGGCTATCACCAGTTGTATGATTTATGTTACAGGTTCCTCTGGTCGGAAGGAAGAACCCGGAACCAATGAAAAATCCGATCCCGGATAAATTATGATGTAGAGAGATGGGCCAGCAACTTTCGCAACGGAAGAAGTTAATACACATTGCTCGGTGGAGTCTAATGGTATATGTATCCTACATGAGTGAATACCAATCGTTAACACACCTGAAGTGATGGAGGTTCAGCCCATGTGGAACTAGATCAGTAGGAACGGTGTTCACATTAGATGAAACCAAACATTGAAGTGTAGTTGTTCCACGTATAAAGGAAATCAGAACTGTCAGACTATATCTAGTGAATAAAGCAAGCCATGGTTGCCTAAGATACATTGACTGTTTAAGAGTGAAAATACAGAACTAATAGGAACCGTTGTGTTAGGAACAATAATAGTATTTTCCACGGATTATATATTTACATGGGATTCAGATCTCATGGTCATCAGAGCTCCTGGAGGAGGACATGTCTGGAGAGAAGGATACGACTTCGGTGAGGTCTATTGTACTGACTCGTGTGATGTCGTGTAATCCTTGCCATGATGTGTGCACTATGATCCTGAAGTTTGAAGGCTGACATATACATTTGTGTTATAATACACGACACACATTTTCTTCGCATACACGTCTCATATACGTTACACTTTTCTTTTAATAAATTAATCTTTATTAATTTTTAGAAGCAAGAGTTGTTGAGTATGTTGCGTTGGGGAAGTATGAGAGGGGGGGGGGGCATAGTACGACAGTGAGAGAGTGATAGGAAAAGGTGTCCATGGGCTGATGGAGTGTGTTGAACGGTAGCTGGTGGATTCTCCAGGATATTGATAAGGAAAGAAAAATATTATAATGTGGGTGTTGACTCTCCTCACTCCAGGGACGACACTTTAAAGGAGGACACGACTTTCACCCTTCCTGGGAGAGGCTAGCCGATCCTAACCCTGCTGGCTACAGGGCCAGGCGCATTCCACACCTTGCAGATCTCTTTTAACTCATTGTTCAAACTTAATTTTGTCCAAGTGTACGTACGTGTGTCATGTAGCTTGGTTGGGGGGGGGGGGGGGGTTCATTTTAACTTAGGAGGGAAGATTGTCAGAGAGGAGACTCGTCCTGCCTTATAGTAAATCAATAGAATGAAACCTATTCATCTTACCTATTCACTCCAGAAAAGAGCATTGCGTTTAATTAATGTTGTAAAGCTTACCGACAATTCTAACCTACATGAACGTCTTATTTATTGCCACTCCACAAATGCCTACTTTTTAAAAAGGCTATGCTGATTCATAAATTCCTATTTCAAAATGATCCAAGCTTACTTCTGGCCATTGTTAAAATATAACGCAAGACGTGGCGAACGACTAAATATACTTCATGTCACTAAACCTAGGATAGACTTATATAAAACAAGCTGAGCATACTCTGCCCTTCAGTTGCGGAACAACCTTCCACAAGAAATCAAAGACACTGCCAATCATTATACATAAGGACGCAACCTGCCCCCCCCCCCCCCATACATAAAAAAATAATAATAGAAGTTTATCTCAAACGACAATTAACCAAAAAATTATTCCCATATGTATGGCACGTTACATCTACCTTAGGTATTTATAATGTCCATGTTAAACATTGCCTCACTGAGCCATGTATTATTAATTATTTTTCATGCGTTTTAAGGCTTATTGTTCTTTTGTTGTTTAAGATTACATTCATAAGTGATGTTGAATGACAGTGTGTATGCGAGGAAATAGAGAAGAAGGGCAGAATGTCAGACGGGCCTGCGTGCCCAATACTGAACCATTTGAAAATAAAGTATGTTCGTTCGTTCCTTAGGATTACCAAAAACAGCTCTTGAAACTTTTAAAAAATCATATTGCGCTGTAATGTTGAGTATCCAGTGACTTAGTCTTTGAGCTGCCTGTAAAAAAACTTGCCCCGAGTGTCTCTCGGATCTGGAGTGTAAGGTAACTGATTCTGCACCGACGACTAAACACCAGTGTGAGAAACAAGTATTTCTCACAAACTGGACGGTACACAGCAGTATAAATTAAGTAATCCTATGACATCCCTGGATTCCGCTCTGGGTTATAGTTATTATGCCTTTTTAGAAGCACAACTGAACAAACTATCGTCTGTCAAAGCGGCAGGGTGCCAATGAGTGAGCATTGGTTAAAACGGGTTATGTGTGGCATTGACGAATTATTATTCGAACCCTCAGTAGTACAAGCCTGATGACAGTGGTCCCCTGCGGTCTCGAAAGAACTCGCGTGGGCAGCAGAACAGGAAGTCACTCACGCGATCACCGTATCATACTTCATAAATATGCTACAGAACATCACGACCAACATTTCTGGCTCCTAATAGATAAACAGCATGTTGAAGTCACGCTTCACGTCAATCACCTAGATGTACTCAACAGGACATGCCGAAATTTAAGGTAAGGAACGCTAACATTAGTTGGCATATATTGCCCCGGTGCGAACAGGTATAAGCATGGACAGGGCTGATATAATAAATGATATAATGACTCAGTTGACAGAAACTGACGAGACAGAGACATTAAACCGACTGCACGAGCTTGCAGAACCTGATCAAGCACGTCAACGCCAGCTTCGTGGGGATGCGAGGAGACACCTTAACCAGCTCCTGTGGGAACAGTGAGCAGAATTTACTTTGGGCGGTTGTTGCATGGGCGGACTGAGCACGCATGAGAATGTGTCGGTGCAGTCAGGTTTTCGATATTACATAACATAACGTAACATGACATAACGTAACATAACATAAAGTAAAACATAGCTTAAAATACAGGCTGGTCCATGAGACATATTTTTCTATCGCATCCCATCCCATCACCTGGTAATTTATGCCTGTCTCATCCCATCCCATTCCTTGGGATTCCCAGTATATTATTACTTATGGAATACAGTTCAAATAAAACTATGACATGCATGAAAGTTTAGGTTTAGTGTCTACTAAAAACGACTACAGGTACAAAGAGACATGTACAACGACAGAATTGATTAATTTTAATATTCAAGAGTAATTTATTTAAAAAATGTTTAATCTAAGTATGACAATTCAGTGTCATTCTGACACTCTCATTCTGTTTATGAGTCACTATGCTCATTCAGCACATTATCAATTTCCTGCTGATCGACTGTATCTAATAATTCAGTGAATCCAGTGAAACCCTGAACCATTTCCACAATTTTCATCTTACATGCAAATCTGATATACACAGAGTTTATAACGAGAGCTGGTAACGTTCGTCTTCGTAATTCACTCAACAACAATCCATCTTCACTAAATAAGCGCTCTACTGCTGCTGATGACACGGGTATGGCCAAAACAATTTTCGCACTTGCTTTTAGCAGTGGAAACCTATGATCATTTTTTCCAATAATTTAATGGCTGTGAAGTTGGTTGCCGTAATTTTTGAAACATGGTAATTTCATCCTCAAGGCATTTGTTTCTGGGGTCATTAAACTTAAGTGCTTTGTTTGGTGGGGGATCAAACACTAACTGGCAACACTGCTTAGCATTGCGCATTTCCTATTTTTAATACGTAGATCTGCTCTCTGCAACCGTTTTTCCAGTCACGTCGTAATTGTATAATTGTAATTGCTGGTGACGCACCAAAATGTAATCTTATATAATAAAAAGCTATGTGTATTTACATACTTATTCGGTGTGCTACCACAAGATAAGGAATAGATAAACATATATAAAGAAAAAAAGAAGAATAAAAGCTTTAAAAAGGTAAAACATGAAAAAAAAATAAGTGTAGCTCTGATGTAGATCAAGTTGCTATGACATGGCTACATAGGAAATACACATGTGTGCTTTCCCAAGGGATTCCCATTAGAATAACATTTCCATGACCAGACCTGGTAAAATTACATAACATGGTATAAGTATAAACAACACTATTGTTTCCATACTACACAATCCCTATATTGCGTCTTGTTTTCTGTTCATTGTTGCCGGGATACATCTAAATAATGTTATCCTTGTGACTAGATACTTAAACTTCTGTGCTTGCCACAGATTAATCATCACCATCATGGCCATGCTGATAAGTGGTGGAAAGTCATGTTTCGCCATCTTACACGATCACCAGAGTCGTGGATCAGATCAGTGTTCTTGTCTCGACCACGCTATATGGTCAAGACATCAAGATATTTACCTCTCTGCCTTCCCTGTGTTCCGTTTCCCTCAAATTTGCCAGTTGTTACCAAGCTAGTTTATGTACTCTTATAACGTGCCCAAAACATGTTGATTGTATGCGTCTAATGTCTCTAATCAGTTTACCGTTTTCGTTTGCTTCTTGTAGGATTTGCTCATTGGTTTTCCTGTCTGTCCATGGCATTCTTTGCATTTTTCTCAGAAATAACATTTCCACTGCCATTAGATGTTGTTTTTTTTTTCAGCGTGAGAGCTCGTTGTCCATGCCTCACATCCATATAAAAGTGTAGGTTATATGTAGCACTACAGCACTCCATTCCTCGTTGCAACTGACATCTAGTTATCTTTACAGTTTAATACTCAAAACTTGAAATGACAATACTATTTAAGAAATGTCCCTGGGGTGTTTCCGGCATACGTAACCAAGGCGTAGTGAATGCCTTTCAATGTCCCGCTATCGGATTCAACATCAGCTGCAGGTAATATGGAACCAGGCCACTGTGTCGTAAAATGTTTTAACAATAGTGTGAGCGTCGGTGGTTAAGAAAACAATGGCATACTACGGAACGTAAAGTCACAAACATCGAAAAATAAAATACAGAGGTTTAGTGTGACGTTGTGTAAAGAACATGAAACTATATTCTTAGATGTTACCATTATTAAAAGAACAAGCTTATTGTTTCTTAATCAGAAGAGAAGAATAAATTCATTTCCAACTTCGAAATATCACATACCTGGAGCAGCTTTGGAAGTTTTGTTTTACCGCTGTTGTTATTAGCCATTTCCCAGTGAATGTTAATCCCATCAAATCCTTGATCCTTGACATATTTAACAGCTTGTTGTGAAAACTGCTGGAAGGATGAATCTTTATTGTAGAGGGATTCAAACGCTGCATCGTTAGCGGCATCTTCTCCTCCAACTGACAAGATTGTTTTTGTCCCTGTTAGTTTCTTCTTTCCATCATTGAACTGTCTGTGAAACAAAGACAAGTCGTTTTTCCAGTCACGTCGTAATTGTATAATTGTAATTGCTGGTGACGCACCAAAATGTAATCTTATATAATAAAAAGCTATGTGTATTTACATACTTATTCGGTGTGCTACCACAAGATAAGGAATAGATAAACATATATAAAGAAAAAAAGAAGAATAAAAGCTTTAAAAAGGTAAAACATGAAAAAAAAATAAGTGTAGCTCTGATGTAGATCAAGTTGCTATGACATGGCTACATAGGAAATACACATGTGTGCTTTCCCAAGGGATTCCCATTAGAATAACATTTCCATGACCAGACCTGGTAAAATTACATAACATGGTATAAGTATAAACAACACTATTGTTTCCATACTACACAATCCCTATATTGCGTCTTGTTTTCTGTTCATTGTTGCCGGGATACATCTAAATAATGTTATCCTTGTGACTAGATACTTAAACTTCTGTGCTTGCCACAGATTAATCATCACCATCATGGCCATGCTGATAAGTGGTGGAAAGTCATGTTTCGCCATCTTACACGATCACCAGAGTCGTGGATCAGATCAGTGTTCTTGTCTCGACCACGCTATATGGTCAAGACATCAAGATATTTACCTCTCTGCCTTCCCTGTGTTCCGTTTCCCTCAAATTTGCCAGTTGTTACCAAGCTAGTTTATGTACTCTTATAACGTGCCCAAAACATGTTGATTGTATGCGTCTAATGTCTCTAATCAGTTTACCGTTTTCTTTTGCTTCTTGCAGGATTTGCTCATTGGTTTTCCTGTCTGTCCATGGCATTCTTTGCATTTTTCTCAGAAATAACATTTCCACTGCCATTAGATGTTGTTTTTTTTTTCAGCGTGAGAGCTCGTTGTCCATGCCTCACATCCATATAAAAGTGTAGGTTATATGTAGCACTACAGCACTCCATTCCTCGTTGCAACTGACATCTAGTTATCTTTACAGTTTAATACTCAAAACTTGAAATGACAATACTATTTAAGAAATGTCCCTGGGGTGTTTCCGGCATACGTAACCAAGGCGTAGTGAATGCCTTTCAATGTCCCGCTATCGGATTCAACATCAGCTGCAGGTAATATGGAACCAGGCCACTGTGTCGTAAAATGTTTTAACAACAGTGTGAGCGTCGGTGGTTAAGAAAACAATGGCATACTACGGAACGTAAAGTCACAAACATCGAAAAATAAAATACAGAGGTTTAGTGTGACGTTGTGTAAAGAACATGAAACTATATTCTTAGATGTTACCATTATTAAAAGAACAAGCTTATTGTTTCTTAATCAGAAGAGAAGAATAAATTCATTTCCAACTTCGAAATATCACATACCTGGAGCAGCTTTGGAAGTTTTGTTTTACCGCTGTTGTTATTAGCCATTTCCCAGTGAATGTTAATCCCATCAAATCCTTGATCCTTGACATATTTAACAGCTTGTTGTGAAAACTGCTGGAAGGATGAATCTTTATTGTAGAGGGATTCAAACGCTGCATCGTTAGCGGCATCTTCTCCTCCAACTGACAAGATTGTTTTTGTCCCTGTTAGTTTCTTCTTTCCATCATTGAACTGTCTGTGAAACAAAGACAAGTAAATTATGTTAGCTCATACATTAATGGTGTTGGTGTTGTTGGTGATATTGATGTTTTTGGGATTAAAGCAGTGGTATTTGATCTTCAACCCTTTGAATCAATGCCACTTAGTGATATATGCAGCGCCGTCCAAAGTTTACGTGGTCGGCCTCTTCCTCTGTTTCCATCTGGTCTGTGCATCATTGCTTGTTGTGGTATGCTGTTGACTCGTAACCTACTTGCATGGCCAAACCATTTTACTTGCTGCTTTCTAATAACAACAAGTGCTGTTATAACCCCCACTTTAGTCCTGATTTCTTCATTTCTGATCTTATCTCTTCTTGATACGTTGAGTAATCTTCTCGGGAATCTAATTTCTGTTGTTGTGATGTTTCTTTTCTCTTTTTCTGTCATTTTCCGGGTTTGTCTTTCCAAGTACATAGTTGGTAGTAAGATTTATTGTAAAGTGCTTTCTTAGTAGCTATTGATACATGTTTGTTCTTTGTATTGCTGCCATTTGTCCAATGAGTTGGTTTGCCTTATTGCATCTATTATCGATCTCGTCTTCTGATCTGCCATTTGATTATATTATACTTCCTAGGTACTTGAAACTATTTACTTGTTGAGCCAGACACCTGAGTGACTGCCATATTTAGAAAAAGAACGCGGATAAGAATTAGCGGAAAGAGAAGACGGTGACGAGAGAAATTCACAAGTTCAGACAACAAGTAATAAATAATCGTCATGGAGAAACACAAACTTCAGTAGACTGAAGAATCCATCCATCCACCATGTGCCATACCGATAAGCGTGGGCGGTCATGTTTTGCCATCTCACTCGATCACAAGAGTCGTGGATCATCAGCTTCGTGTTTATGTCCCGACCATGCCACGTGGCCAAGCCATGCAGGTAATTACTTCTCGGTCTTCCCCTAGGTCTCTTCCCTTCGATCTTGCCAGTTGTCACCATTTCTCCAATTCATTTCTTTTCATAACATGCCCACACAATTTTGACTGTCTACGCATAATGTTTCTAATCAGTTTACGATCTTCATTTGTTTCTAGAAGGATGTGTTCATGGTTATTCTGTCTGTCCATGGTATTCTTTGCATTTTCCTCATAAACCACGTTTTCACAGTCACCAGATTCGTTTCAGCTTGTTTGCTCATTGTCCACTCTTCAAATTCATACAAAAGTACAGGTTCTATGTAGCACTTCGACACTCTTTTTATCGTTTCAATTGATATCTTTTTATTGGTCAGTATGTTTTTCATCTTGCAAAAGGCTACCTTTGAAATGGCGAGTCTTGTTCTAATTTCTTCAAGGCATCTCCCATCAGATGTTATGACTGATACAAGATAACTGTACCGATTCACTTGTTTAAGAATATGCCAATTTACTTGTATATTACATGGTGGTATTTCCTTCTTCCCAGTGACGACCATAAGCTGTGTCTTCTTACAATTTAATTCAAATTCTAGTTGTTCACTGTTTGCAACAACCTCATCTCCTAAATGTTGCAGATCATGTTCATTGTCTGCAGTCAAGACTGTATCATCTGCACATCTAATGTTATTGATGCATTGTCCCCCAATGTTGATTCCTTCCATATATTCTATATTTCTGAAAATATTTTCACTTTACGGGAAGAAAGGTCTGGAGACATTACACATCCCTGTCTCACACCTCTCTTAATAGGCTGATATTGACCTTCTTAATTATTAATTCTAATGGCAGCTATATATATTTTTTAACATGTCTAAAGTCATGCCACACTTTGTCGAAAGCCTTTGTGTGGTCATTAAAGCAAATGTGTAGTTGTCTGTTTTGTTCTATCGAACGTTCAATTACTGTTCTCAGTATATATACAACGAAAGGAGACGGAGCCTTTTACAAACCTTTGAGAACAAAATTTAAAGACGCATCTTTGGACCCATTAGGGATACACAAAGTGGAGAGTGGAAAAGAAGAAGTAACAAAGACATTTATGATCTGTTTAAGTCTCCGCTAATCATTTGTATCATGAAGGCTTATAGACTACAATGGCTGGGGCATATAGAAAGAATGGAAGATAATAGGGAAACAAAACTCGCTTACACTCAGGAAATAAATGACCGTAGACCCCGAGGTAGACCAAGAAGACGGTGGAGAGATAATACATATACAGACCTACAAGCACTTGGAATCAACGACTGGCAAGAGAAGGTCCACCAGAGAGACGAATGGAGACGGATTGTATCTGCAGCAAAGAACCTCAATGGCTCGGAACGCTGAAGAAGAAGAAGAAGAAGAAGAAGAAGAAGAAGAAGAAGAAGAAGAAGAAGAAGAAGAAGAAGAAGAAGAAGAAGAAGAAGAAGCAGAAGAAGAAGAAGAAGAAGAAGAAGAAGAACAATATACACAGCATTTACTGTACCCTTGACTTCTGCAAACCCACTTTGTTCTTCTCCTATTTCAAGTTATATTTTCTTCCTAACTCTTTGCATGAAAATGCTTAGCAGAATCTTCGTGCTGTGACTCTACTAATTGTTCGATGCTGATCATATTGCAAAGCTCCTGGTGTCTTTGGGATTGCAATAAATACAGAGTTACATAATTCATGAGGTATATTTCTAGTATCATATATTGTATTCAGCAGTCTAGTGACTTTATCGGTTCAATATTCTTCTAAATCATTAATAATTTCTGTTGTGATGCTGTCTGAACCGGGATTCTTGCCAGATATCATATGGTTAAGAGCATTTTGAACCTCCATCTTCAACATTGATAGTGCTTCGTTATTATTTTGAATTTAATACTGTTCTTCTCTGTTATTATCATAAAGGTTTTTCGCATAATCTGACCGTACATGTAAAGTCTTATCTTTTTCTATTAAGATTTTTCCATCTTTTGTCTTTAGGCAGCCAGTTTATGTATGTGTCATTTGATTAGTAAGCCCGCGAATTCTTTTGTGCATTAGTTTGGTATTTTTTACTGTTGTGCTGTTTTTTTCAATTTCTATGCAGTTTGTCTCGAGCCATGATTGTTTTGCCTCCTTACATAATATTCAGACTTTTCTGTGAATTTCTTCATATTTAGCAGGATTATTTTTGTTCTGTCTTCTTGTTTCCATTCGTTGTAAAATTACTTCAGTTAGCCATGTCTTACGACACACTTTCTTTAATTTTGGAATAGTTTTTAGCTGCAGCACAACTCATTGAATTTGTCAGCCTTTGCCATTGATCATCAGCATCTTGAAATAGGATCTCTGGATCAGACAATATATCAAATGTGTTTTTTACTTCTATGTTAACACTTTCTTGTATTTCTTTGTCAGTTTTCAGTTTGTACAAATCATATTTAGGGTTTCCGTTGTATAATTTACTTTCTTTAATTTTACCCTCAATGTGCCTGTAATTAATCTACGATCACTGTATCAGACTGCATTGGGGACTGTTTTACGACTGCTAACGTATTTCGAAACCTTCTGCTAATCAGGATGTAATCTATCTGGTTTCTAATCTTGTTGTCTGAACTCCTCCATGTCATTAATCTTCTAGGATGCTGTTTAAACCATGTGTTTTCTGCAATGATTTCTTGTTCTTTTACCCATTCTACTAGTCTGTATCTTCTTTCGTTTCGCCCTCCCAAACCATGGTTGCCTACGCTGCATCCATCGCCTTGATTTTCTACTTTTGCGTTGAAATCACCCATTATAATATTTATTTCTGATTGTTTACAGCTCTTCAAAGCAGACTCCATGTTATTATACAATTCCTCTATATTTTTGTCACTGCTTTCACTTGTTGGAGCATATAGTCGAATGACATTAATTTTAAACGGTCTTCCGTTTAATTTTACTAACAGACCTCTGTCTGACACGGCACAATTTGATGTTTGCCGAAGAAGTTTGTCGACTGAAGAATGAACTAACATAAAGAGTGACAAACTCTCACGCAGCGGGTCAAGGTCGGTCAGGTGAACACTACGAATACGATTTATTCGACCGACAGATTTGCTAGCGAGAAAACCTTTGCTATAACAGCAAGATTGATATGAAGAGATTTTGTCAACTGAACATCATGTACAACATAGTCAACTACAATATGCAAGAGTAGAACAAGCTAAGTTTCTAATCAAAGTTTCGGAAAGATTCCTTGACTAGCTGTAACTTAACGTTTCAGACGTTCGCATCCCCAGTCCATTTACATTTCTCAATTCTCAATAGGTGAACCAACGTAAGCCGTCTTGATACCCTAACTAAAAATAGAATCGTAGATTCTAGATCGAGAGGGGGTAGATAAGAGGTGGGGACTCCATTTGATTGGGTGACCCTTGGGCGGGTAACGCTATCTAATACATAATTAGCCCGCCAGTCGAAGCATTGATTCCATCCCGTAAAGACGTGTTCAAGATGCAGTGGTAAAACTTGTCCGAAAGCATTCTCTAAGATGTAGTCATCTGCACTTCAGGTACCTAAATCATTTAATATGTTATGTGTAAACCTGATGATAAGTGAGAGAGACGAATGGCAGAGTATTTTCTTGAGAAAATGTGAAATGAAGACAGAACTTCGTTGTACAGTGACACTAAAACTGCAGCTCCAACCTGTCATGTCTACCACAATGAAACATTCTTACCATGTCTATTGTCTGTCTGATTTGATGATTTGCATATGCTTGTGACTGTAAACTATGCTCAAAGCATTTTGCAAAACCTTTGTGCGCTCTGAATATTCGTTGAGTGCTGTGACATGTTTGATTGAGTTGACAGAGGACATAGTTAGTATGGTTCTCTGGAGATATATCTTGAATAATAAATATTCAAGATAAAGGATATGATTTAGCACGTTTTGTCTAGAGGTCACTCAAATGAGCTAATCATTCCCGCAATAGCTTTTTTGGAGAACCACTTTTCTTTGGCTCAAACCCCCACTGTGAGACTACTATGTATCTACACGGAAATTTATAAAAGAAGTAACATAGTTCACCCAAGGCCAGAGAAGATCTGAACTATTAGCGCCTGTACAACTGAGGATCCGTCTCACTCAACATAATGTTGCTAGTGTGCTGTTCGTCTGTCACATAGATCTCCTATATATTTTGTCAGTATATATATATATATATCAGTTCACTTAGTCCTTAGGACTTTAGGTCTCAATTATTGTAGACAAACCAACTTCAACAATAACTGTACATAACATCTGTTGAACAAGACATCTACATGACAATTTCCTGCCAAAAGTGGGACATACATTCACAAGGAATTGTTTACACCACAATTGTACAAGATAGACATCATGTGATACTTGACAACATCTATACAGGACTTTTAACAATATGTATAACCAACCACAGCACTTAAGACAGTCACCAGAGACAACACTTGACAGCAACTGCACAAGAAATTCACTGGGGACATGTACTTAAAACACTGATTCATCAAATACACAATTTATTGTGCTGATGGTGAGTCTAGTGATGACCATTGGTCCATCTGCTGGCATGTCAACACCTCAATACATACATTGAAAATGCATAAAATATGTCCCACATGCATGAAGATAAACATGATACACCACCTCCCCGTGTACTCCACCACCCAATAATAAATTCTCCTCTTCCTCCTCCCCAATATCTAACTACACCATCCCGTTACAGTATCTGTCTCTAACATCATTTCCTGTCTCTTGGGAATTTAGGAAATCCTATCCATGGGCAACTCAAGGAAGAAACTACTGTTCTGGGTCTGTTGAATCCTTTTATCATCAGCATGGATGTTGGACTAGCTCCAGTTAGCAGCTTCCCCAGAATAAGCTTCATGGCAGATTCATTCCTCTTGAAAACAAGATTTGGTATGATGATATGGTACTGCATCTCACCGTTGATCAGGCTGTCAGTGAAGGCTGTCACTGGGTACTTCAATAATGACATACAGAATGTCCCATACATTGTAGCTACTCACTTAGCCAGATCAACTTCCCTACTGTTCAATCACATTCTTCAAGAATCACTGTGTGAGCATCCGGCTGGATATTTTCTAAGTTTAGTCTTAGATAAACAAACACTCCAAGTTACCCCACAGTTTTCTATGAATGTAGTTCATAGAACAAGACTTGATGTTATTCTCAGCTGATCCCTGACTGACTCAAGATCACTGTCCAGTTCACCACTATTATAGTGCTTCAGATTGTGCTATGCTCCCATTTATGCATTCAGCTGTTGAGAGCTGAGAGAAAACTCTTCTTGATATTCCCACATTTTGATAGGGAGTCACTTCTGGATCTAGGACTTCTGTTTAGTTGTCCCAGATGATATATGGAAGCCTCTCCTCCATCCTTTTTGTTCTCTGTTGTTCCAGAGAACAATATATTATTGAATCTTTAAGGACATTTTTGCGTCCCCACATCACAAAATAGCTACTGCTCCGATTGGAATCTTGGCTCGAACTGCCAATTTTCAAATATGGCCTAG
Organism: Cepaea hortensis; assembly: GCA_963921405.1. Taxonomy (NCBI): domain Eukaryota; kingdom Metazoa; phylum Mollusca; class Gastropoda; order Stylommatophora; family Helicidae; genus Cepaea; species Cepaea hortensis. The sequence goes on along the minus strand of OY992879.1, from coordinate 9,980,544 downwards.
CAAACAGCGTGGGCTCATTACTTATTAACCAATGAAAAGCAAGCGCATACCGCTCCCTCCCCTAACTCGTTCTGGAACATACTATTCCAAGAATCGTCCTTCTATCTGGAAACGCCACCGTTCCGACTTAAAGTATTTTTATGAATGTGTCGAGCTGGGAATGGGGAATTCTGTTCCATCATGCTACAAGTGCCTATCCTGACCATTCTTAACCAAACTGTACAAGGCTCTTGCGAGTTACCTTTGGCAGTTATGTTTCAGAATGTGTGATTCTACATGTAACCTTTCCCTTATAATGGCTGAGAATGTTTGAGTGAATGTGATGGTAATTATATAATTAACCTCTCACATTTGTAAAAGTAAAGACGCTTGTTATATCCATGTTTGCAGGACTGCATTGCACTTTAGAAATTACCATGTTCCTGTAATGTCTGGTGACTGTGTTACGCTCAAGAAAATTGCCAAAAAAAGCATTCATATAGATTTTCCTGGGATGCAATTTATCTTTGACGTTATGCACTGGTCCTATGCAACAATGATTTAGGTTTATATGAACTACATTACAATGAGGAGCAGTATGTGACATAACCTATGGTGTCTAGTCAGCTGAATACATGGGAAGCTCATGCTATTTGTCAGGGAAAATTCATGTTTTCTTTCATATGTGTATTCCACCTGTGAAAACATTGCTTGTGCAATAATACTTGGTACCAGCTGCAGTAGATAATGCTATTGTTTAATGGGCCAAGAACAACAACATGATGATGATGATGATTTGATGGTGCTTGTGAACCTTGAGAAAAGCTATCACCCAAACCACCAATTAAATTGCACTTCATCATCAGTGAGGGGCGGGTGTTCGAATATCACACTCCCTTTCCCCTCCCATTCCTCTCTGAATCTGTAACGGTACTGCATAACTATGACAATGTTTAAACAGATGTAAAACACATATTGTGCCTTTATTTATTAACAGAATGAGGAAGATGGGGAGGCCTCCAATTACCAGGATGACTTTAGGGAAGTCCTGAGCTCTAGCTTCAACTCCAGCTGAAAAATAAGACTCCAAAAAGTACCACATGAACAACAGGTTGCAACTGTTCAGCCTGAATCCACTAATTCTGGCCTATACAGATGGTACTGAAGAAATAGTCTTTGATGAGAAGCCTAAAAACAGGGATACTCTCCATCTTTGTAAATGCTCCAGGCTACATCTTCAAGATAAATTCAAGAAGAGACCTTAGGAGGAGAGATCACCTGGTTTTCAGCATGTCACTACTGGCTAAGAGTGGACATTAAAGGTGCACTTGGAGTTGACCCTGTCACAGCTTATTATTAATATTGGCTGAAAGCTAAAGGAGAAGAAGAACAATACCTAGAGCAAATTCCCAAAATGGATTAGTGATAATTAGGTGTGGTGATTTCAGTACCATCAGAAACCTTGGTGGGAGATAGACTGGCAGGGAAGAATGATGGGACATAATAGTTTTAGATCTTCATCTACTGAAATGTAAACTAATCCCAATTATCAACTTTGCGAACAGTCTACTTACCATTCGGAAGGACATGTTTGTCACTTGCTTCGGACTAGTCAAAGTGGGGAATAGCCTAAACTGGAAAAACATTATGGGGAAACTGAAACCTGAGACATTCCCAACACTTGTATAAGTGCTAAAAGACGGTACAAGGATCAGTATAGCAGTGTCTCCCTATACTTGTGCCCGGCTATAGGTTTATCATGTGTTACCCTCATTTGACGGTTGGAAAGGTGATAGCATGATTTAAGAGTTTGTGGTGTAGGATAACTTAAGGAGTAGAGATGTGAAGGAGGAGGGTTGTTTTTAGATTAATGTTTCTGTGGGATACTGGGTGATGTATTTGGGTTCATACTTATGTCAATGATATCGCATGTAAACTACCATTTTGAAATGTGAATGTTGACAATATGAAGCCGGAGTCTTCACCTGACCAAAGAACATTAATAAAAGATTAGTAGTAAGAGAACAGTTTTGAGATACATATCTCTGTAGTTGTCTTGTACACTGTTGTCAAGCATCTTCATTGTGACTGTTACTCTACTGTTGTTGTTGGTTACAGATAAGGTGGAAGTCCTGTGTAGATGTTGTCAAGTATCTTCCATGATGTATGACTTGTCTAACCTGTTGGTGTGATCATTCTTTGTGAATGTTTGTCCAACTGTTGTCAAGATCTTCTCATGTTGATGTCTTGTTCAACCAGTGTAAAGTACAGTTGTTGTTGTTTATGTTCACTACAATGGTTCAATTGTCAATGTGGTCATTTGTCCAAGTGTCTTGTGTCACTTGAAATAATATTAGAGATCAGAATGAGGTTGGCGACCAGAGCACAGTCAGCTAGAAGATGAGAGAGCTGCTTTCATTGGTTACTGTGGCTAACTGCCAAGATCTCTCTCTCTCTCTCTCTCTCTCTCTCTCTCTCTCTCTCTCTCTCTCTCTATATATATATATATATATATATATATATATATATATATATATATATATATATATATATATATAGCCTAGAAGAGAAATCATCTACAAATAATTATGTGTTGAACTTAGGTCTAATTTCTCACAGTGGGGGTACTCGATGAGCCAAATTCTAAATGGTTTCTCTACATAGGTTCTGCGAGAATAAATATCAATACCTCTAGACCAGTGTTTCCCAACGTGGGGCCCACGCCCCACAGGGGGGCAATTCGACTGTTAAGGGGGGAAATTCGAAAATGGAAGAAATCGTCTGAATATAACAAAACGGGGAGACTTGAGACTGAAGTTAACTAAATTGGAACCTGACATAAGATCTCTTTGCAGCAAGCATCAAGCGCAAGGATCTCACTAAATTTAAATAATAAATAATTACTAATAATTAAAATAATATAGAAAAATCTTTCATTAAAATTATTTTGTACTTGAACTTCAGTTCTCCATTATATGTTTTGAAAATTTACTTACTGTGTTTGCTCAATAATTACCTAGTGATTTCTTCCTAAAACCTATCATTCAAGTTTCTTTAGTGAACATTTCAATTTTTGAATATTAAAAATAATGTATATGTTGAGGGGGGGGGGGGGGGGCGGGGGAGGGGGGCAATATGAATTTTAGAAAGGCTTAAGTGGGGCATGGCACGAAAAAGGTTGGGAAACACTGCTCTAGACAAAACTTGCTGTTACTAACATGTATCTTTTATAGAGAGATATACTTTATAGAACTTCACTCAGTGGAACTTCTGTAATTCTCTATAAACCCACAAAAAACCTCACACTAGCTAACAATCATATAATGAGGTCATACAACGACCATTCTATTGCTGACACAGGAGCACGACAACTTGTGTGTCAGGAGTTTTCATGTCACGCCATTTGTAAGTAGACGACTTTAACATAGCGATAGTGTGTTCTCACTCTGGATGATAAGATCTTCCTAATCTATTGACTTTGCTTGGTTGGTATGCGAGTGGCTTTGTACGTACGTGAGAACAATTTTCTAATCCAGTGAATGGGACTAGCGTGAAATTAGCAGTACAAAATCACCATTTTTAAGTAGACGACTTTAACATAGCGACAGTGTGTAGCGACGGGAAGAGTGGCAGTTTCGCACTCCGGACGATAACGTCTTCGCAATCTATTGATTTTGCTTAATTGGCATGCGAGTGGCTGTGTACGTACGCGAGCGAGAACACTTTTCTTGAAATCCAGTGAATTAGACTGACGTAAAATTGGCGGTGCATCAGGATTTGTTGTCAACAAGTGTTTATAATAAAAGATGTGGAGCTTAAGACGTTAGTGTTGGCTAGTCATTCCTCGTTTTCGTTACTAAATCTGCTAAGGACTCATAATGAACTTAAAGTAAATCAATGGCAGTGAACTTGAAGTGCGAATTCACCTGCCATGCAACAACTCTAGCCGAAGAAGTTTCTCCGCCAGACAACTCGAAACCCTAGTCTCTCATACCCAACTCCATGCAGTAAACCCTGATTGTGTTATTTTACCTCTACTATTTGCACTACAGCCCCGCTGACCTTCCCGCAATAAGCAGCCTTACAAGCCCCCTACCACGTTGAGATTTGCCCAAACCTGACTCGAGGTGTTGGGATACGCTGGCCTGGGCACGCCATCCCGCCGTAGACAGCCTGATCTGTTGCAGCTGTTCCATGTAGTGATATATGCACGCAGGACATTCACATACGCGCTCCATCCCCTCATTCAACAGCCAGCGAGGAGTCATACTAATAATCGTTCCCACCGCTATCTGATTGAAAGTGCTCCTGGTCTTCTCTCTCATTGTTGAGATTCTTCCAGAGCCCCTGCCGATCCTCCACAATCTCATTCCTTCCACATACTGGTTCTCAATCTGTTTCCCCGCCTTCTCCTCTTAGTCCCACAAGATCACGACCACCTCTCTCTTGTCCATAGGTAATCTGCAACCAAAAGGTGCATTCCCTGCCAGCCTATCAGCATGTTCATTCCTCCACACTCTTTCATGGACAGGACATGTCCATGCAATTCTTACAATCTGTGATTGCCATGTTTCACTCTATCAATAATATTGCAGTATTGTACAAAGGGGGATGTGTGCATCTAAACACGTTACTGATCAGACTGGAAATCATTGTCTCATGATACAACTGTTGACATGAACCAACGGAACGTTCTAAGGGAAAGAATCCGGTTTTTAGAGCATAAGAGTGGTTTGATCCCTTAATAATAAAGCAAAAGGAATCGAGTCAGGAAGGCAGAAATCAGGGGGGAGAGAAACCTGAAAGATTTATCAAATCAGAAGTTAAACCCCTTAGTTGAATTGACCGAGTACTGGCTACTAGAGTTCACGATCACCAGTGCAAAAAAAAAAAAAAAAAATGACACACGGTAAAGGACCCGTGACTAAAAGTTGAACTCTGGAGTGGAGTGCTCCTGGTGAGTTGAAACTCACACGAGGTCCAGGGCTTTAACGGTTAACATCGTGTTAGATTTCAGAATGGATAAACAACTGTTAAGGTTTATTAGCGTCGTTATTTCCTTACCAGAATGAATAAACAGTATGCAAGATATTTGGCAGCGGCCCATGCTTGAATTATTCACCCAGCAAAACAGTGATCTTCTGTACAAGTCAAGAAAGTGTTGTGCTTGCTAAAAGCTACGGCTGCAGGGCTATTTGCCAAGATTGGGTTCAGGTGTGTGTGATGGTTTACATACCCACTGGTGATGTGTGACAGTGAGGGATAATCAATTTACAGGAGATCTGACTGTAAGTTGTGCTATCTTCCATTTGTGTTGAAAATATGGTAGGCAGATACTCACTTGTGTTCAATTGTGTAGAGACAACAGACAAGGGAATATACGCCATGATTGGCACAACTACAGGCACTCACGACAGACAATCACTGACTAGGACCTAGACTAGCGGCGTACGGAACAATGCCATGTTTTGCCAGCGGGGTTGCTGGGACAACTGAGTGGACTCAATAAAAGCATGTGTAATATGACACGATGTTTCATCGTCTGATGTTTCCAGCAGAGTGACAGTGTCAAGAAGTGCTGTGTTAATAGATACAAGCCATAACAATTATAAGCAATCCATAAAAAAAACACGGTAGTGACCTCTGAAGCAAGGATAGCCATTTCACACGAAATATTCATTTCTCCACCTTATTAAACATATTCTTTAAATCCATAATGAATACAATGTGTGTTGCAGTGTTCTCCTCTAACCACTGGAATGCCGCTGTTACTGCTTCCACCTCCTTTCTCATGCTGCAGGTAGTAGCCTTCGCAATACCCCAACCACTCCGTCTGTTTCTCACCACTGACCCATCAGTATAGATCACTATATCACCTTGATGTGTGTTACTCTGGATTAGTTGTGGCCCACTGCCCATTCTCTGCACTCACGACCCAGTAGTACTATTACATTGTGTCAATCCATCCTATCTTCCGGTACTTTAACCCACTCTTTTTCACAACATTTTATATTTTATAACATTTTATGTATTATATCTTGCGCAGACATCAATTAGTGAATATTCACAGTTTATTAGTAATTCCTTTAGCTGTTCTCGCTGTTTCTGACCCAGGTTTACCAGATTTAACACTAGAGTTATCAATCTAAGTCAGCTGCTAATTTTACCTTCCTTTGACTTCTACTCATTGCCTTGTGTTGTGACATCTCACCTTAGCCAAAAGACTACTTTCTCTATTCAACATGTGATAATCTAAACCCCTTACTTGTACACTCCAGTTACACCTTCTTCGACAACTCGCTCGGCAGGCATCACAGTTAAACCGGTTGCGTCAACTTTGGCAGAGGCGTAGATATAGTGTGTGCACAGCGTGAAGTCGATATCTCGTACAGTAAATCTCACATAATTAGACCTCAGCCTCGAACTATTTTCGAAGACACACCCTCTCACAAACCTTTGAGCGTGAACTGTCGACAATAGGCACGGGTCAAACGTTAATGTCATTATAGTATAAGACTTAGTATCTACATGGTAGTAATGAATTGAGTTTGTTGTTGTTGTTGTTGTTTTTTTTTTTTGGTATTATTTTGCGCTCGCTTGCTTTGAACTCAAGCGTAGTCCATACACACACCTTCTGGTAGCACTGGACTTAATCTTGCATGTGGATTTCCTTTCCCGGTACCTTTGCTTTCTTTCACCCCAAACAAACTTTGCCAGCTATATTTAGAGTCACCAGCTATGTTTAGCGCCGACGGTGATCTCCTCTGTGTTCGGGTGGAGTGCGTGTCAGTGCGTTTCAATTGCCCCACACCACAGTGTTGTTTCTTTGGGCTGTGGCAATCGTTTCTGTCTCCCTTCGATCCTCATTTGCATCGGTCCTGCAATCACTTTCCGGTTAGGGTTAGGGTTAGGGGGGGGGGGTAGGGTTAGGATTAGGGTTAGGGGTAGGGTACACACACTAACCCTAACCCTAACCCTAATCCTAATCCTAACCCTACCCCCTAACCCTAACTCTAACCGGAAAGTGAAAGAATAGCGCACCCCCGCCGCCGCATAGAATTGAGCACCGAGCTACGGCGCAACACACGGAAACCCCCTGAATGTTCGGCGCAACACAGGGAACCCCTGGATGTGACGTCATACCCTGGGATTCCCTTTTGTTTGGGGTGAAAGAAAGCAAAAGTACCCCTTTCCCTATTACCAGTGTTCCTCGCCATCAGACGAACCCACTCCGGTTTCAGGGGTAATTGTAATTTACGTCACTAAGTCAATTACATGAAGACAGCATTTTAGTCCAAGTATCCGATGAAGGAGCCAGTCTCCCTGGTCTAGAAGTTACAAGACTTTCTCCGTAATCTCGTATACTCTCGTGAGTAACGTGACGGGCGCATGAATTGGTAGCGGTTCACTCCGGGTAGGTAAAATAAGGAGTATGTGAGCCGGTCGCTCAGAATGTACTGACAGACTACTGAGCGTAATCTTGCCAAGAAATCAACAATCAGCTGAAAGATGCTGATGTTGACAGCGGTGTCCTCTAAAGGATATGCGAAAAAAAAAATTCCGATGTAGGTGCTGAACCACCTTGAGTTGAACCAAGAATCGACACAACATCACTCGTGACATTTCTATACGTGGTCCGTCATTATCTTCAACAAATAGCGAAGAGTCCCATTACTACAACGCTGTAACCCCCCCCCCCCCCCACACCCCCATCTGTCTTCACCTTGCCGCGGTGAAAGGGGGAGAGCGACCAGTGGCAAAACGAAATCGCCAATACATGGAAGTGAGAAAAAGGCAGCCACGATCAGGAAGTTGCGATTCCTCGGGTGAGCCGAGTCTCATAGCACTATGTGCCGGCTCTGCAATTATGAAAGCGTCCTTGGATAGCAGGGAATGCCTATGGTCTGCCCCTACCTTTCCTTGAGGATTGACCGTGATGTCTTTGACCGGTCTACCTTTACCAGCTGAGATGTGGGCCACACCACAACAGTAAGAGCCTAAAGAGCCTCGAAATTCGAGGAAGGCTAACCTCATTAAATATGCCCGCCGAAGTCGGATGTGCCGGCCTAAAGATGGCAAATAAAAACTGGCACTACGCAATTACGTCCGAGTGAAATGTAGATCGTGCCCAGAACAGTTCTGACTAACTAGTCTTCCGAATGCGGAACAGCTCTGACTATTAGTGTTCTGAATGTCCGTCGTGCCCGGAACAGCTCTAACAATCTTGTTCTCCGGGCACAGTGACTAGCACATGTCCGAAACGATGAGTGGATACCGTCTGCGATCCGACTGTCCCTGGTTTGTGCGGGAAGCGGCACGTAGTGAACGAAAGGCCCAATACATTGAAATGAGGAATTAAAGCAGCCATGAGCAGGATGTGACGATTCCCTCGATGAGCCCAACACCAGAGCGTTATGGGTCGGCTCTTCAACAATGGAAGCCACACTGGAAGGCGGAAAATGCCATGAACTGTCCCTGCCTTCCCTTGAGGGTTGATCGTGAAGAATTCAACCGCTCTGACTTGACCAGCTGGGATGTGGACGGCACAACAAAAGTGAGAGTCCCCAAGGACCGCTAACCTGGTCTAAAAATGCACGCCAAATTCGGATGTATTGGCCTACGAGCTTCGGGTGCCTAACCAGACACAGCACAATTACATCTGAAAAAACACTCCGGATAAAAGCAGAAGATGTATACGCTGTATTCTGATTATGTGTCCGTCTGGCCTTTCCTCAAGGTACTGAAAGCCACGAGACCTTTAGGCCACACCCACAGCTCCGATCTCCCCAGGCAATGCTAGTGTATCTGTCCTTCCACGCTACAACAATGATCCCACTGGACGCAGGTCACATCCGCCTTATCGTGCACAAGAACGCCGCCCAAGGGTACATGTCCATATGTACGTGATACACTAGAATATGTACATGAAACACTAGAATATGTACATGATACACTAGAATATGTACATGCTACACTAGAATATGTACGTGAACAAGAATAAGTACATGCTACATATGTACATGCTACACTAGAATATATGCATGATACACTAGAATATGTACATGATACACTTGAATATGTACATAATACAGTAGGATATGTACATGATATAATTGAATATTGGTGTCAGTTCTTAGTAAGATATGACTGAGTTACCGTATAACAGTAGACGGTAGTAGCACCTTTCTTTTAGCGCCGAACGTTGCACTTACGAGGCACTTACCAAACCCGACACCCGACATTCTGCCAACGTCTATAGGCGGAAGAGCGCAATTGGGAGGGTACATGCCTTACCCTGGTGCGAGGAAATGCAACCTAAAGACAAAATATCATGGCAGGGCAGACCAGGCCCTAAGCCTTAGTTGGCGGCTGGTCTAGGATCGAAGCTCCGACAGAGCATTGCTTTGCTGATCCGGCAGCTTCTGCAGCTTGTCTTGTTCCAGATGTAGGGGTGTTACCTTTCCTCCGTGAACTAGGAAGGCCGAGAGAGGGATCATGCTGCAAGGGCAATACATGATCTTTAAATTTTAGCCCAGGCTTTGTGCTATGGAGAGGCAATAACTCCATCCCTTTTCTTAACCGGTCTCGGAATCAAAACGAGAGGCAACTGTTACGGGTTATAAGTCCCTGTCAATTGGCGTAGACATGGGGTTCTACGCGTTGCCTCTGACGGTGGGAGACACCTACCGGTGTCACTGATCAGCTACCGACAGCCTCAAGTTGGGCAGCCCCCGACCATTGGGTGCTGATCCGCCACAGCCTGCCTGCTTTAATGGATGCTTGGGGCTAAGACAGAAAACCAGGCTGTAAAACCGATGCACCAGGTACTAATAAAAAGAACAATAGAAACCTCAAGCTACGGCTTGCAACTTGGAACGTGAGAACCATGTGTCCAGGATTTTCCACCGACTTGACCAATATTGACGATGTGAGAACAACGGCTGTGATTGATGCCGAACTCAATCGTCGTAACATTGATATTGCAGGCCTGCAATAGGCTCGACTAACTGAGGAAGGGTCACTCAGGGAAAACAATTACACCTTTTTTTGGAAGGGTAGAGGGCAGGCAGAAAAAAGGTAACACGGTGTGGGCTTTGCAGTGGAGAATTCTCTACTGGGAATGATTGAAATTCCAGCAGGGGGAAAAGGGCTATTATCCCTGTGCTTGGAAACCTCTTGTGGTTTTGCCACCATTATCACTGCATATGCACCGACACTCGATTCCTCTGATGATGTGAAGGATTCGTTCTATAAGGAGTTAGACTCCGTGATCAAGGCAGTTCCAAAATCTGACAACATGTATATGCTTGGCGATTTCAATGCTTGTGTGGGGAAGGACTTGAGTTCATGGCCAGTGTGTCTTGGAAAATACACCATCGGTCGCATGAATGAAAATGGGCAAATACTGCTGGAGCATTGCACCAGAAATGACCTATGTATTACAAACTCCTTTTTTAAAACAAAAGAGCTGCATAAGGTCACATGGACACATCCAAGATCCGGCCATTTGCACCAGCTAGACTTCATTATCACACGGAGACAACATCTGAACCATATATCATTGACTCGAAGTTACCACAGTGCTGACTGTGATATGGATCATTCTTTGGTTGTTGCAAGGGTTAGACTGAGACCAAAGAGAATCTACACAGCTAAACACAAATCTAGCACTAGGATTAATATTATTAACACTCACGATCCTGAAATGTGCTTTCAGTTTCAACAGCAACTTGATGACGCTTTCATCGATACACCAGAACATTGGACAGTAGATGAAAAGTGGGATGCACTTAAGGAAACTCTTTATAAAGCTGCCGTAGGGGTTTACGGCACTGTGGATCATCAGAGGCAGGACTGGTTTGCGGCAAACAGCCAGACTCTGCGGCCCTTGGTTGATAAGAAGAAGATAGCTCTCTTAAGAAACAAGGAAAGACCAATGCGAAACACTCTGAGTGAGCTAAAGCAAGCTAGGAAGGATGAGCTGAAGGCTGCCGGGCAGTGTACAAAGATTATTGTATCAAGTTATGTGAGTTCATAAAAATCGCAAATGATAAGGGAAACATCAGAAGCATGTATGGAGGAATAAAGAAAGCCTGCGGTCCAATGATCAAACGAAGTGCACCATTGAAAACCTTGACTGGAGAAATCATAACTGATAAGAAACAGCAGATGGACAGCTGATTAGAGTACTATTTAGATCTTTACTCAAGTGAGACCAAACTAGCAGATAATGCCCTCAACGCCATAGAGGCTCTACCTACTCTTGACCACCTGGACACACTTCCCACCATAACAGAAGTTAAGTGTGCTATAAATTAACTTGCATCTGGCAAGGCTCCAGGTAAGGATGGGATTCCAATAGAGGTTATCAGGAGTGGGCAAGACACACTCACTCTACAGATCCACCAGCTAATAGAGCTATGCTGATGAGAAGGACAAGTCCCACAGGATTTCAAAGATTCAAGCACCATAACACTGTACAAGAACAAGGGCGATCGGAGCGACTGCAACAACTATAGGGGTATCTCACTTCTGTGTATTGTTGGAAAAGTATTTGCTAGAATTGTTCTGCGTAGACTTCAAGTCATGGGAGATCAAATCTACCCCAAATCACAGTGTGGCTTCCGACAGAACCGGTCTACCGTTGATATGATATTCTCATTGCGACAAATGCAAGAAAAATGTCGTGAACATAATCAACCACTGTTTATTGCCTTCATTGACCTCACAAATGCATTTGATTTGGTCAGTCGTGATGGTCTATTCAAGGCACTAAAGAAGATTGGCTGCCCACCAACTCTTCATGCCATTGTGGAATCGTTCCACACAGGCATGAAGGGTATAATCAAGTTTGATGGTGCAACTTCTGAAGAGTTTGAAATCAAGAGTGGAGTTAAGCAAGGTTGTGAACTAGCTCCCACCCTCTTTGGAATATACTTTTCACTGCTACTGAAATATGCCTTTCACGATCAGGATGGTGGTATATACATTCACTCACGCTCAGATGGCGACCTCTACAATGCTCAGAGATTGAAGGCCAAGACCGACATTAGGAGGGTACTGATCAGAGAGTTGCATTTTGAGATGATGCTGCATTTACGACCCACCCTGAGGAAGAATTACAATGTCTACTATCTGCATTCTCCAATGCTTGTTCTGAATTTGGTTTAACAATTAGCAAACAGAAGACACAGATTATGTCACAAGGTGCACATGGATGAACCCATGAAATTAAAGGAAGGCACACCGAGCACGACAATGAGGAAAGCTGCATAACAGGTAACAGTTTAAGTGTCTAAAGCAGTGGTTCTAAGCAGGTGGGGAATAATCTCCCACTGGCAACTCTAAAATCCCTCCCTGTAAAGGGAGGGGGGGGGGGGTGTCGGGGATTATTTCAAGATCGCGTTAATACAAGAGCCGTTTTCTTGATATTGTTTTTCCCTCCACACTTCTTCTGTACTTATCGCCATTCTTAAATTCGTTTTATAACGTCGGCAGACCCGCAAATCACGTTTTATGTAGACGTATAGACTTGTTCTAGTATGTGTTATTGTATTTAGCTTTCATATTTACGTATACTGTGCAAAGGGATGGGGGATTTATAGGGAGGAAATACGAAAAAGGAGGGGGTGGAGGGTGACATTCTGAACATACGGTGATTGGGTGCTTGAGCCAAAAAAGGTTGAGAACCACTGGTCTAAAGCGTCTACCCTTTGAGAATGGAGGTGGGGGGAGGGGGGTTAGGGGGTCAGCGTGGCGGTCCGGTGGAGAAGGTCACAAAAAACACATGTCTTGATTGTAAAGAACTCGCAGAGAATGATAAGACAGACAGACAGACAGACAGACAGACAGACAGACAGACAGACAAGCAGGCAGGCAGGCAGGCAGGCAGGCAGACAGACAGACAGACAGACAGACAGACAGACAGACAGACAGACAGACAGACAGACAGAAGGATAGATGGATGGACAGATGGACGGATAGATAGATAGATAGATAGATAGATAGATAGATAGATAGATAGATAGATAGATAGATAGATAGATAGATAGATAGATAGATAGATAGATAGATAGATAGATAGATAGATAGATAGATAGACGGACGAACTGACGGAAGAACGAACAGACAGAACGGCAGGTAATAAGGCAGTGTAAAGACTGATGAACGGGCGGACCGAAGTAGAGATATGCAGAGAGCCATACATACAAAAAGACAGACAGACAGACAGACAGACAGACAGACAGACAGACAGACAGACAGACAGACAGACAGACAGACAGACAGAAGGATGGACAGATGGACGGATAGATAGATAGATAGATAGATAGATAGATAGATAGATCGATAGATAGATAGATAGATAGATAGATAGATAGATAGATAGATAGATAGATAGATAGATAGATAGATAGATAGATAGATAGATAGATAGAACAAACTTTATTTTCAAAGGGTTAAGAATTGGGCACACAGGCCCGTCTAACATTCTGCCCTTTTATCACTCTCTTTCATACATTATTTCGTTCACACATCATTCAATGCTAACAGAGAACAACAACATTATAAACGATATGCATTATAAAGGCATGGGCAAAATGCGAACATCAAAACTACACGACACAGTAATATTAGATAATGGTCTGACACTTGTTGTTAGCCATGTGGAATATACTGGCCTACCAAAAGGGGACTGGCTGTTATACTAGGGTTTTGTTATTATTATTATTATCTCTATTATTAAGGGGGAAGGTAATCCATATTGAGATAGTGTTCGAATAATTTGCGATTATATGAAAAGGGATTGGTGATGTCTTTGATTTCTTGTGGAAGATTGTTCCACAGCTGAGCTGCAGAGTACGTTAAGCTTGTTTTGTATAAGTCAATCCTAGGCTTCGGAATGTGTAATATATTTAAACGTTTACTGTGTCTAGCATTATATTTAAACAATGGCCAAAGGTAATTTGGGGCATTCCGATGCAGGATTTTGTGAATTAGTTTAGCTTTATTGAAAAGCAGGCGTTTACGGAGTGGTAGTAACTGAAGGCGTTTATACAGGCTAGGATTGTCAGTTAAATGTTTGCTATAAATTAGACTCATGGCCAGTTTCTGGAGTGAGTAAAGTCGCTTGGTGTTTGAATTAGAACAGCCGCCCCAGATCGTAGATCAGTAGTCAAAGTGTGTCTCTATATGAGAAGTATAGAATAGTTTCCTTGTGTCCTCATCAAGGAAGTTTTTAATTTTGGCGAGTTGGTAGACTTTTTTCGCTGTTTGTTTAATGAGCACTTGAACGTGAGAATTAAAGGTTAGGTTTCTATCAATGATTAGGCCTAATGTTTTGTGCTCAATTACACTTTCTACTGGCATGTTATCGATGTGAAGTTGAAGTGTTGTGTGTGAGCTTAGAGTCTGAAGTCTTTGTCTGGTTGTTAATAACATTGATTTTGTTTTAGTGATGTTAATTTGCATACGGTTTGAATAGCTCCACCTAACTACATTATTTAATTCTTGTTGTAAAGACGACTCAAGTAAAATACAGTTTTCAGCGTTTGTGTACACTGTACAGTCGTCTGCAAATAGATCGCAGGGCGACGAAAGATGCAAAGGTAGATCGTTAATATATATGGCAAATAGTAGAGGGCCAAGAATAGAGCCTTGCGGTACTCCAATATTGAAGGTAGTGGTTTGAGACAGAGATTTATTATGTGATACTACTTGCTTTCTGTTTGATAGAAAAGATGATATTAGAGTGACTACATTAGGGCCAATTTTCATTGTCTCAAGTTTTTTTAATTAAAATAAGATGTTCTATCATATCAAATGCTTTCTTGAAATCAATAAACACAGTTCCACATAGACTGTTGTTATTTATATTCTGGTGCCAATTTTCTATCATGTTTGTTAAGGCCTTATGGCAAGAATATTTTGGTCGAAATCCTGATTGGCTGTCAACAATAAGCTTGTTGCGAACTAAATACTGTAATGTTACTTTATGGATGTGTTTTTCTAGTGGCTTAGATAGTGATGATAGTAAAGAAATGGGTCTGTAATTGTTCGGGAGACCATTGTCTAATGAACCAGATTTAAGAAGAGTGTACACTTTGGTGATTTTGAGAGCTGATGGAAAGTGGCCTTTGGTGAGACACTGATTATATACATAGGTTAGTGATATACAGATCACTGGCGCAGCACAAACGAGAATCCGGCAGGTAATAAGACAGTGTAAAGACTGATGAACGGGCGGACCGAAGTAGAGATATGCAGAGAGCCATACATACAAAAAGACAGACGAACAGACAGACAGACAGACAGACAGACAGACAGACAGACAGACAGACAGACAGACAGACGAACAGACAGACAGACAGACAGACAGACAGACAGACAGACAGACAGACAGACAGACAGACAGACAGACAGACAGACAGATAGACAGACAGACAGACAGACAGACAGACAGACTGTTGTTACTTACGAAAATCCACATGAATTAAGACTATAATAGAAACCAGTTGAACTAGTTCAGGTGCCATGTAATTCTCATAATACCTGGAAATAAAACCACAAATTGAACTTGTTTAGGTGCCATGCAGCTATCTAAATAACTGGAAAATTTTCTCAGAATCATCATCACCATTATCATCATCATCATCACATGAATTGCCAAATGGCGTATTCGCTTGTTTCTATCTACAAATCTTTGTGATTTGGATCAGTTGTAATAACGACAGCCCTCTGTACCACTGCCTTTGACCATCAAGCTTTATTTATGCATGCCTCTGGCAAAGCTGACAAAACAACATCCGTTCCTTATCCTTAGCTATATGTAAGTTTAGAGGGCGCTTTAAAATGCAAAAAGGTCTACTTCATTGCACCTGATATTATCCCATAGAGCTCAGCTTCATTTCCATGGACGACCCGCAGAAAGAGTCTCCCGGAATAGGAACTCCGTCGACCCAGTTACGACTACACCCCCCCCCCCCCCCACCCTGTCCAAGTGATATCATAGAAGACAGTAAGAGAACATCATGGGGTGGGAAGATGCATTGATATGTTCTGTTGGAAATTGTTCGAGTTTGAGAAGCATGATCGCCGACACATTCAGCAACAAACTGGATATTAACGACGATGATGAAGATGTCAAGGATAATGATTACGGCGACGACAATGCGAATGATTTCTTCATCTTTCATTCGCTTGAAATATGTATACACTTGCGATGTTGTCTCCTGAGAAGAATGAAAAGTTTAAAAAATAATGACAATTAAGAGAAAATTAAAAACTGAAAACAAATGTGCTACTTCTCTCACAATCCCAGGCTGTGATACTGTGGTCAGAGATGAGGCCTGCGGTGTGAAACAGATATCTTAACCATGTGTAGATCCGATGTTTATAGTTTCTCAACGTGTTGGTTTTTCACTGACGCTGCATCTACGTCTTGTAGGATTGGAAAACACAGCCATGGTGGAGACATGCCAGCGGCAGGGAAGACACAACACCCATTCTACACATTGGCCTCGCCCATCATACACGTAATCCAACAAGGCTGGACATATGATGTCGGAACCGTGCGCATCAGAGAACCAGACGGAATCTCCGAAGGTGTGCAAATACTTGATAAGCATGGACGGTAACGGATAACAATCCCACACTTTACATTTATCGCTTGCCGGTCTCAGGGTTATTGGTTCGAATCCTCACTAGGGGTCGGTGAGAGAAGGTAGTGTAGGCCGGAATGGGCCTATTTCGCCTCCTCTCCAAGGAGGGTCGTGAATGGGCATAGTTCCCCTCCTCCCAAAGGGATGGGGTTGGCATTGGGCCTTGCACATTCATTAATGAAGGGCCTATACAGGGACCAGATGGCCACTTCAGACAAAGACATTATTTCCATAATCCCATTGCCTGGGGCTGGTGTTGACCGGCTAACAGACAAGATTAGCAGACTGGCTGTAAATTATAACGTTAGAACGGCAAGTTTACACATTAGTATAAACGACACGATGAACAACCAACAAATCACCGTATCTCAACTGCTGGCACTCCTGAACGGGTTACGTCACACTTTTCCTAACTCCTATATTTTCTTTTTCTCAATCATAACACCGAGTTATGGTTTCCAGCGTCGTCTAGCTGACATAAATAACAGCATATTGCAGATGATCAAATCTCACAACACCATACAGTTTATCAACTGTCAAAGACTTAGGAGATAGCTCTAAGCTAATAAGCGCAGAAATAGAGCATAGTAATAGGGCAAGTGACGTAATAAGATAGGAGACCAGACAAGAGAGACACTATCGCTATAAATAGCGATAACGGGACACCCTTGTGTCAACAAGAAGGGCAACCAGTGCATATGAGCGGAGTTGCCCAAAAGACTGGGAAACCGAGTACACGAGGAAGGACCGAGTAACGCTGGTCAGCACAGCCAGGGCCCAGCACGTAAACCAACGAACGCACGCTGAGCTAATTGCTGGTGGCTGAACACACCACGCTCAGCGAGCTGAGACAGACTTCAGACGGCTTAGAGATCGGATGTGTATCCGCTAGGGATACTTTGTGTTTATTAAAGGACAGTATTATAGTTATATAGTCTAGCTTAGCTTCAATAGTTATAATGTATACATCATCTCCTCATTCCATCTCGTCATCACATTTTATGTTAAATACCGTGATGGTATTCCGCTCATGGAGCTGTTGTTGATCAGCAATGCAAATTGTCACTTCGTGTAGTGTAAAAGAATGGAATCCTTGTACGCCTGTCGCAAGTGGGTTGCTGACAGGCAGGATACCAATTGGTGTCAGAAGTGCTTGTATCACCACGCATTACCAGGTGGACAGAATCTGACACCAGAATATCAATTAGTGTCAGAATTGCTTGAATCACCACGCATTACCAGGTAGACACCATCTGACACCGAGATACAATTTGTGTCGGAAGTCCCTGAACTACCGCTCAGTACCAATTATCAATATGATACCATTTTTTGAAATGTGTTTAGAACCACCTCAAAATATGTGCTATTAATTAAAGTAACCAAATAATGTGCTATTTTCGGCAATTCTACAGCATATTATGAAGATATTACCTATGTAAATTAATTGTATGAAAATTCATGAAACATTAATAGTGATTGTGAACGAATTGTAAAATTAACCATGTTGTGTATCACTATCAGAATGTCAACATCCATCATAATCACATTAATATTTGTGCAAAAACAAAATTTTTTCGCACAACAGTAGGAGAATAGAGGCTAGGCTAGAATTATACAGCGTAGCTCATTCAGGAGAATTAGAAAGTGAAGACAAGACGACATTGACATTCATTGACGTCCATTTAGACTATCATACATTCATATCATCTACATTAATCATTATCATTTATATCACATTTGATGTTTGCCGTATTTCGAAATTATAATATGTTTATTAACACCATTTATTGCACATCACATGCTTATTGCTAAAATGGTGATGTTCCATTAAACAGAAACATCAGATATAAAAGCAAGTCGAGCAGGCGTGTGTAGGAAAGACAGCGGCGAAACATCCCGAGTGTCGTATTTTGCCCCAAGATTAGATGAGTATATTTTCCTCTAATTTTGATATGCACGTTTAACAACGCATCCTCTTTTTCAGAAAAAAGGTTGTAAACAACTGTGAAATTGTACTGGAAAATATTTTACTATCAATTGTCAGACAACATAAAGCCTAACAATGTCATCATTACATGACTTCATCCAGGCTGGTAAAGAACTAGAATATACTGGAGAAAAACTGGAGAAATTGGCAAATGAAAGATACAAAGAAGAAACAGACAAACTGAGAGATGAGAGAGCAAATGAAAGACAACATTAGATAGACATGAAGGGGTTGGAAGAAGCCACTAAACAGAAGGAATTGGAACTAAAACAGAAACAGATAGAAGTAGAGTCGCAGACACAGTTAAAGATGAAAGATATGGAGATTGACTCTAACACCCAAATAGCTTCTACTAAATTACAAACAAATGCAATCTTGAGCATAGCCTACGATGGGTAGTGTTGTGATATTCTGTTGTGATAATTTGGTGTTTCCAGAGTGTGCCGCGTGGTTACACACCCGCTTCACACGCGTGATCCGGGACTGTTTCCGGATCCGGTCAGGGATATGCACTACTGACGAGCTCAAATGAGGGCGAAACTCGAGTATAGTTCTTCCATATTGGCGTGGATAGGCCTTAGGTTCATACCAGAATGCGATCGACGTTGCCAGTAGTGGGTTGTGCTCAATATTTAAATTTCAAATCCCGAAACAACCACATAATCAATTGATTATTGCTCACTGGATTTAGGAGGCCTGGTGTTCCTTGCCAGTGAGAAGTCCTGATCGTTCGGGTCCCATGGATTGACGGGCGTCGGTCGCGGCGATTGGGCAATCTTGAGCATAGCTTACGATGGGTAGGTTGTGATATTCTGTTGTGATAATTTGGTGTTTCCAGTGTGTGCCGCGTGGTTACACATCCGCTTCACACGCGTGATCCGGGACTGTTTCCGGATCCGGTCAGGGATATGCACTACTGACGAGCTCAAATGAGGGCGAAACTCGAGTATAGTGCTTCCATATTGGCGTGGATAGGCCTTAGGTTCATACCAGAATGCGATCGACGTTGCCAGTAGTGGGTTGTGCTCAATATTTATTAGAAACAGTCGATCAGCAGGAAAATGATAATGTGCTGAATGAGCAGAGTGTCTCTGAAACAGAATGAGAGTGTCAGAATGACACTGAATTGTCATATTTAGATTAAACTTTGTTTTAATAAAATACTCTTAAATATTAAAATTAATAAATTCTATTGTTTCACATGTCTCTTTGTACATCTAGTCCTATTTAGTAGATACTAACCTTAAACTTTCATAAATTCATAATTTTATTTGAACTGTATTCCGTATTAATATCATCATGGGAATCCCATGGGAATCACATGGGATGGTACAGCAAAATTACCGTGGGATGGTATGGGAATGGGACTGAAAAATGTGTCCCATGGACAAGCCTGCAAATCAGTCTTTCGCAAAATCAACACCTGCGAGATGAGATGCCTGAGGAGAGCTGCCAACTTAACAATCCGAGACCGAGTAAGAAATGCTGTTGTCAGACAGACAGTTGGATCAACACCTTGTGCCACATTTATTGAAAGTGGTTTGGCCATGTCGTTAGAATGCAACACCATCAACTACCATCACTGGCCTTACACCAAAGATCATCTGCGACGAGATCAAGAAGACGTCCAAGAAGAAAATGGATTGACGACATCAAAGACTGTAAAATCACACGGAATGACACTATCCAGTGTCGCCCATTGGCCGCTGGAGCACATATTATTCATCCCCACGACGCTTGACGGTGATGATGATGATGATGATGATGATGATGATGATGATGATATAAAGCAACAGACTGAATTACTGATGATTGATTAGCTAACTCAATGACTGATATATTGATTTAATGACATATATTTTATTTAATCGATTCATTGAATAGCTAAATTGATCGTTTAGTTGGCTGATTGACTCTTTAATTCATTCATTCATTCAGTAGCATGTCCTTTGCAGAACCTCGCTCCCATAACAACCTTCCGGAAAACCTCTCAATCATAAGCAAGATATCCCGCGTCCGATACACCCATCTGGAGATCATCCGCCACATCTTGCACCCATCTTCTCTTTGGCCTTCCTCTTCCACTCTTCCCAGGCATATACCCCGCCATTATTGTTCTCTTCAAACTTTAATTCTTTAACTTATTTATTTAGTGCAAGTTTAATTGCGTGACAGAATGATTACATGAGCAACCAACTAATGGAATGATATATTACTTGAGCCACTTATTGACTGTTTGCTTGAGTCAGCAATAGACTGATCTGCTGATTTATTTATCAATGGAAT